>PVKU01000923.1:0-371476 GCA_004027475.1 Anoura caudifer
AACTGTAATAGCATAATCAATAAAATATAATTTTAAAAAATGGCTGAACAAGTAGAGCATCGAATCTGCATCAGATTTTGCATTAAGCTCAATATTCTTCCATGGAAACTATCTAGGTGATTCTGAAGGCCACAGCTATGGGCAACTGGTGATTGGCAGCTTCATCATGACAACATGCCCACTCATACACCACATCCTGTGCAGAGTTTTGTGAGGAAATATCAAATCCCCCAGGTGACTCTGCCCCACTACAGCCCAGATTTGGTGCCCTGTGACTTTTGGCTTTTACCAAAACTAAATTCGCCTTTGAAACGGAGTAAGTTTCAGACCATCTATGAGATTCAGGAAAATACAACAGGGCATATGTTGGCAATTGGAAGAACTGTGTGAGGTCTCAAGGTGCCTACTTTGAAGGGGATTAAGGTGTCATTATCCTATGTACAGTGTTTTCTGTATCTTGTATCTTCTTAATAAATGTCTCTATTTTTCATAATGTATGCCTGGATACCTTCAGGACAGACCTCCTATACTATCTTGTTTCTTATACATTTATATATTTTAGTATAAAAATTAATATTTATTTATAAGAATTTTATGCATTGATAAATTATCAAGTGCAAAATGATTGCTTTATGGTAGTCTATTATAATCAATATTATTGCTTCACAGTAGCATAGGCTACACACTAATGAAGGGTTATAAAATTTTTCAAAGTATATTTTATTGATTATGCTATTAGAGTTGTCCATTTTTTCTCCCCTTTATTCCCCTCTACCCTGCAACCCAGTCCCACCAGCATCCCCTGCCCTTACTTCATGTCCATGGGTCATACATATAAGTTCCTTGGCTTCTCCATTTCCTATACCATTCTTAACCTCCCCCTGTCTATTTTGTACCTATCATTTACACTTCTTCCCTATACCTTTTTCCCCATTCACCCACCTCCCACTCCCTGCTGATAACCCTCCATGTGATCTCCATTTCTGTGATTCTGTTCTTGTTCTAGATGTTTGCTAAGTTTGTTTTTAGTTTTGTTTTGTTTTGTTTTAGGTTCAGTTGTCAATAGTTGTGAGTTTACTGTCAATTTACTGTTCATATATTTAATCTTTTTCTTAGATAAGTCTCTTTAACATTTCATATAATAAACGCTTGGTGATGATCAACCTTTTTAATTTGACCTTATGTGGGAATTGCTTTATCTGCCTTTCCATTATAAATGATAACTTTGCTGAATAGAGTAATTTTAGATATAGGCCCTTGCCTTTGATGATTTTGAATACTTTTTTTCCAACCCCTTCTTGCCAGCAAGGTTTCTTTTGAGAAATCAGATGATAGTCATATGGGAACTCTTTTGCAGGTAACTTTCTCTTTTTTTCTCTTGCTGCTGTTAAGTTTCTCTCCTTATCTTTAATCTTGGGTAATGTAATTATGACTTGTGTTGGTGTGTGCTTCCTTGAGTCCAACTCCTTTGAGACTCTCTGAGCTTCCCAGATTTCCTAGAAGTCTATTTCCTCTGCCATGTTAGGGAAGTTCTCCTTCATTATGTTTTCAAATAAGTTTTCAATTGTTTGCTCTTCCTCATCTCCTTCTGGAACCCTTATGATTCAGATGTTGCAACATTTAAAGTTGTTCCCAAAGCTCCTAAGTAGTGATGACAGGCAGTTGGGGCCGAGAGGATGGGATGGCAAGGCAATGGCTGGAGGACCAGGTGGTCCCACATTTGTGTGCAGGTAAACAGGGAGAAACAACTGGGGAGTGAGACAGGCCTCACAACCCAGTGTTTCAGTGCAGGAAAAGAAAGCCTCAAAACTTCTGGCTGTAAAACTCTGTGTGGGTTGCAGTGGTGGATAAAACTCTGAGCCTTACAGGAGAGATTGTTGAAGAGACCCATAGGGTCCTAGAATGTACATAAACCCATCCACCCAGTAATCATTACCATAAGGTCCCAATTTGCTTGTGGGCAATGGGGGAAGTGAGTGAAACATGGCCAAGAGCCAAGCAATTGGCATTGTTCCCTCTTTGACCCCTCCTGGATCCCTCCCTCACCTACAGTGCCACAATGCAGTGAAGTAGGATACCCTGCCCTGGCAAATACCTAAGGCTCTGCAGCTTACAAAGTAACAGGTGCACCAAGACAAAGAAATATGACCCAAATGAAAGAACAGATCAAAACTCCAAAAAAAGAACTAAATGATGAAGAGATAGGCAACTTATCAGATGCATAGTTCAAAACACTGGTAATCAGGATGTTCACAGAAATAGTTGAGTATAGTTGCAAAATATAGGAAAAAGTGAAGGCTATGAAAAGTGAAATAAAGAAAAACATACAGGGAACCAACAGTGAAGGGAAGGAAACTGGGTCTCAAATAAATGATTTGGAGAAGAAGGAAGAAATAAACATTCATCTAGAATAGAATGCAGAAACAATAATTTAAAAAAACTATATATACACACAAATTTAATTTATAAATCAGGCACATAAGAGATTAATAGCAATAACTAATAAAATAGGAAAATTATAAAAATATACTGCAATAAATGTTATTAAATATCTTATTGCATGATACTCACCTTGTCAATTAAAAGAAGCACTTTATTTCTTTTCTTTGGCATATCTGAATTTCAAGCATCACCAGCCTGGTGCTTTCAGCGCATTCTTAATTAAATTAAGGGTTACTTGAACACAAACACTCTGGTACCTCGAGATGACTACTAAGTGACGAACAGGTGTACAGCCTATGTAGTCTGGAGACACTAGAGAAGGAGACGATCCGCATCTTGAATATTGGAGCAGGATAATGTCATATTTCATCATGCATTTCAGAACATTACAGAACTTAAAACAAAAATTGTTTATTTCTAGAAGTTTCTTTTTAATATTTGCCATCCCTTGGTTGACAATGAGTAACTGAAACTATGAAAAATGAAACAACAGTTAAGTTTGTATCAATTAAGATTGACCTGGTGCTAATCCAGATATGAGTTATTAGAAAAGGATTTTATTTTATTTTATCAAAAATTTTATTTATTTATTTTTAGACAGAGGGGAAGGGAGGGAGAAAGAGAGGGAGAGAAACATCAGTGTGTGGATGTCTGTCACATTTCCTCTACTGGGGACCTGACCTGCAACCCAGACGTGTGCCCTGACTAGAAATTCAACCAGAGACCCTTTGATTCACAGGCTGTTACTCAATCCACTGAGCCACAAAGCCAGGTCTAGAAAAAGATTTTTAAAAAGTTACTAAAACTACTTAAAATAGTAAAATAATACACCCTCAATGGAAAAAAATAAAATTTCATTAGAAAAATAGAAGAAATCCTTGAAAGAGTCAAATGAATAATTTGAAGATTAAAACTTATATAAAATTAGATAAATAACTGAGTTGACCAGTGAAAATTATATAGAGTGATACACAGGCAAAAATGAAATGGAAGTGAATATAAGCTCAGAAAGTGTTAGATAATAGTTAATGGTATAGCAGCTGTACATTTAGAAGAGAAAGAGAAGAAGAAGGAGAAAGAAGAAGAAGGTGAAAGAAAGAAAGAGAAAAGAAAAAGAAGCATGGAGGAAGGAAGGAGATAAACTATTTCAATAAATAATGGCCATAAAGTAATACAAATTTGATAAAAGGCAAAAATTGACAACTACGAGATATTCAAATGATAAAAACTAAAAAAATAAAAACAAAAAATGAAACAAAGAAGCAACACTCATATCAGCACTGAAAGCTTAAGAACAAAGGTTGAAATACAAAAATGAGACATTACACGGAGTGGGGCAACAATTCGATCAATGGCTAACTTCTCACCAGAAATTTAAAAGACCAAAATACAATAAAACATTTTTAAAGAGAATCAGTCCTGAATGCAGCACAATGTAAAAATTAAGACATCTTAAGATTAAAAAATAATTAAGAGAATTTTCCACTGGAAATTTTTCATTTCCACTACAAGAAATGTTTAAAAAAAGATATCATGTAGTCTCAATGGAAGTAATTCTAGATAGAACTTTGTAAGTGCAGAAAAAACCTTGTGAATGATAGATGGTTACTCTTTGAATTCATTAAAAAAAAAAAAAAAACTCAACACTATATTATTTTAAAAATTGTCCTGTGATCTCTATACTGCATTTACTACTAAAGGTAAAATTTATAATATTGTATTATAGATACTATTACACACAGTTATATAGAAATATGAATACTTATGCACAGAAAGATATTTTTCACCTATATTATGCAGAACTAGAGTGATTGCAACTTACCTAATTGCAAAATTTTTACATTTTGTATAAAGTGGTACTGTAGCACACTCCTCCATTTCTTTCATATTGTTTCTCTTAAAAGTGTGTTTGTAAAAGATGAATTGTTAACAAATACGTAACCTGTAGATAGACAGCATATTCATGTAAGAATTCCAGAGACTAACTTCAAAGAAGCTGAGTTTAGCAACTGGACATTTCAGCTCCACACTTTCTGACTTTCAACCACATAAACCAGATCTCCTCATGATCACTTTTGAGATAATTATAGAAATAGACTGAGCTGACTTCCGCATAGAGAACTTTTGTTTCCCTGCCCCTGACTTCTTTGTTCTGCTTCTTTTCCTCTCCCTCCTAATGAAAACCCACAATTGCACTGAGGTGTTAAGTTGGTCTTTAGAACAGGAGTCCTCCAGCTTCTTGGGCTGCCAGGCACTTGAATAACCCATCTTTTTTTACATCAGCATCTGTCTCTCAAGTATTGGCTTTGAGTGTTAGCTTTTGAAGTTGCAGGTAGCTGAGCCTGAATTCAGTATCAGTACAATAAAGACCGTAAATAGATTATACAACCTAAGGGTCTAAAGTGTGATCCCAGAAAAGACAACCGCTACATAGACATAGATGCAAAGAAACTTATCTAAAATGATAAAGAGAAAATCAAATAAAGTTCTAAAAATTATTTAATATAACAACTATCCTCATTACCTTTCCAATTTTTCTATAAATCTAAAGTGACCCAAACATAAGGATTTAAAAAAATAAATAAGTTTTAATACCTAGAAAATTAGGAACAGCTACTTTGGAAAACCATGATAGTATATTTTAAAGTTAAACATACTCTTAATGTATTACTCAGCAATGCCACTCCTAGGTATTTTATTATAGAGAAAGCAAACATGTATTCAAAGAATACCACATTAGAAATATTGTTCATAACACTTAAAATTAGGAAGCAACCTAAATGTCCAGCAACTAGTGAATGAGTAAGCATATTTTCATATAAGCATATGATAAAATACAACAAAGTAAATGAAGAAATAAAATATTAACACAAACACTATTATGGATGAATTTCAAATTACTTTGCTAAGTGAAAAATATCAAACCAAATTAGACAAATCAAAATCATAGTGCTAGAAAGCAGACCTGTGATTTTTGTGGGCCAAGATACAATGGAATAGATCAACTATACAGGACCACCAAAGTGCATTCTCTGGAGATGAAAATGTTCTATAACTTGATTTTGGTTGTCACTATACAACTGTATACAACTACCAGACATCAAAATACACTTTTAAAATGTGTAGATTTTATTGTATGTTCAATACATTTTTTTAAGGGTGGAGAAGAGAGACAAGGGGAAATGAGAGAAACACTTGCTCTTTTACTAAAGACAAATGCTAAAGGATAATCGCAGACTCTGCAGAATGCTGGCCTGTATGTATCTCAAAAGGCTGCAAGGGAATGCTCTTCAATAAGAAATTATTGGGTTGGCCAAAAGGTCTTAGTTTTTAAAGTAAAAGAAAGGACACATTTTTTTCTTTTCACCAATAACTTTATTGATTTGGATATTTTGAGTAGGTTGGTCCTCTCCCACATGGAAAACATTGATTGTTCTCAATTAACGTCTTGATTTGATTGCTATCAGCTTCAACTGGCCTACCTAACCGAGGAGTATCATCCAGCGAGAAATCTCTAGCATGAAACTTCGCAAACCATATTTGACATGTTTGATCAGTCACCGCACACATCTATGTATGTGTGTGTGTTTCAGTTGTGTTTTTACCTTTGTTGAAATAATAAAGCATAATATGCCAAAAATATCACCTATTTTTTCCATCTTTAATATTAAAATAGCTATACAAAATTCACCAATTTTGGTAAGTTTTTTTTAATGCACAATGATAGGACAGCTGTCACAGTACAATCTAAACAAATTGTTTTGAATGAAGAAAAGACAACTAAGCACTACTAGGGCCATCAAATGAACTTTCTGGCCAACTCAATATTTTATTTATTTATAAAGGAAATAATATTTAGAACAAAAAACAAAGAGGCAGGTATTAAAACGCTAAGTATTTCTATCACTGGAGTTATTCTGGAACATGTGTTTGACCATACCCATTTACTTGAAAAGGATTATGTGATGGGTGAGATGAAGATAATATCATTGTACTAAGGCTTTAAAACCATCCTCTAGTAGAATGTATATTTTTAAAATAGGACTTAACATAGAATCCCTCACTTACAACTTATGTGAAAAGGGTATTGCTGTGTCAGAATGAGTCTTTGTGATTCCCTAAACGCCAATAATCAAAGGGCACTTCCTGAGGACTAAAAAGAGGTTATTTCTATGCAGTGGGTGCATCACAGGTGAGGAACACCAAAATAAAGCACACTCAATGTTATTTAGGGCTACTGAATATCTGCCCATCTCTGCTCTGAAAAGAGAAAGAGAGAAAAACTATCTTTTTTTGGCCTTATCTTTATTATGCTTTGTTTATTTCCTTATCTTTATGATGCTTATTGATGTAAGCAAATCTTTTTTTATAAAGGGAAATTAAGTTCTTTATCTTTATTTTTATGACCTTATGTCTTTGAGGTTGATGATACCTGTACTCTGGAATGTCTCCTTACACATTCTTTTTTTTTTTAGTATTATTTATTTATTTATTTTTAGAGGGGGGAAAGGAGAGAGAAAGAGAGGGAGAGAAACATCCATGTGTGGTTGCCTCTCACTTGCCCCCTACTGAGGACCTGGCTGGAAACCCAGGCATGAAACCCAGAATCAAACCAGCCACCCTTTGGTTTTCAGGCTGACACTCAATCCACTGACCCACACCAGCCAGGGCACAAATGTTCTTAACTTGGCCATAAATGGCTTTGCTTAGAAGATCTGAAATACACATATGTGATATTCATGGAGAATTGTTTCCCAACATGCGTGGTATTTTAAAGTTCTATTTTATAAATTCAGAACTGTGATGTTTATATTGCATTAAAACAATAATCACCTTTGATAAGCATGGGATTGTAAATCAGAGAATTTGAAATTTTTATCTAGCCTCAGTTTCAAATGTATGTTCATATTTTATTATGATTATACTTCAAGACAAAATCCTCATTTACAGAGCTAAATGCTAAAGGTAACGTTTTAGAACATACTTGCAATCCTATTCTTGAGTAGTATGAAAAATCACAGAATAGTTTTGTTGTAAAATTAAATTACATACTACCATATAAACGCTCCTCGAAATCCTTGTAATAAATAGAAAGATCACACAAATGCTAATCAAACTTAGAAGAGAACCTGAAGTTTCCTTGTGGATGAGAACACTCACAAAAGACCAGTTCTTGAATTGATTGTGGCACAGCATACATATTCTGTAAATGAGGATTTGTTAATCAGTTGGAAGTAGCAACAAGTGAGGGTCTAAATTAAAAAAAAAAAAAGGTAAGGGTTTCTCTCTTATCTGTAATAGAGAGGCTTATATTGAATCTCTGCTACAACTTTCCTAAGGGGAGACAGCTAGCCATCTGGATAATAGTTGATTACATTGGATACCTTCCTTCATATATAGGTAACAATTTGTCCTTATTGAATAGTCATTTATTTTGGATATGAGTTTATTTTCCTGTTTGCTATGCTTTTGCAATGACAGTGGGAATCACTGTAAATCTCACCGTTTTGGGGGTGGTAGCAAAATTTCTAAGTTGTTTCTAATCATTATCTTTCTTTTATATCTAACTTATTACAAAGCTCAACTTATACCTCAGGTACAGAGAGTTTTGTAAAACAAGTTAAGAAATATGCTCTTCTACTCTGACTTTATAAGCCAGTGATTCTTGTCTCTAAGGTGGTGTTCTAAATTCTTCCATTTAATCTTTATCTTTCCAGTAATGAGCTGACCCTGACAAGAATATACCAATTATCTCAAATGAATTGTAGAGAAAGACTATTATTTCCTTTCTTTGTGATGGGACACCTGTGTCAATGAAATGGCAAATTACAGCAGCTTTATTTGCTGCAAGAACTGCGAATTCTGTGCTAACGTGCTGTCATCATGATTTCAGAAATTCAATATCTTTAGGATATAAACTGAATTTGAAAACCACTGAGTTGTTCTTTATTTTTCTTTTATGCCAATGTGCCAATTTATTTTTTGGTCATCTATTGCTGCACATTGCTGCATAACAAAACTCCTGAAAACTGAATTGTTTAGGACAAGATCATCTTTTTTTAATGGCTGAATAATTTATATATATATATCCTTTATATATATGTATTTATTTATTTATTTATTTATTTATTTATTTAAATTGTTGTTCTTGTACAGTTCTCTGTCTTTTACTCCCAACCCAGCCCTCCACCCCAGCCCTCCCCCCCTCTCTCCCATTGCCACCCCCCCCCCTAGTTTTTATCCATGTGTCCTTCATACTTGTTCCTGTAAACCCCTCCCCTTTTTCCCTGAAATTCATTCCCTCCCCTCTCCCCTCTGGTGACTTTCAGTCTGTTCTCAATTTCAGTGTCTTTGGTTATATTTTGCTTGTTTGTTTGTTTTGTTGATTAGGTTCCTGTTAAAGGTGAGATCATATGGTATTTGTCTTTCACTGCCTGGCTTATTTCACTTAGCATAATGCTTTCCAGTTCCATCCATGCTGTTGCGAAGGGAAGGAGCTCCTTCTTTCTTTCTGCTGCATAGAATTCCATTGTGTAAATGTACCATAGTTTTTTGATCCATTCATTTACTTATGGGCACCTAAGTTGCTTCCAACACTTGGCTGTTGTAAATTGTGCTGCTATAAACATAGAGGTGCATAGGTTCTCTTGGATTGGTGTTTCAGGGTTCTTAGGATATAATCCTAGCAGTGGGATTGCTGGGTCAAAAGGTAGATACATTTTTAGTTTTCTGAGAAAATTCCATACTGTTTTCCACAGTGGTTGTACCAGTCTGCAATCCCACCAACAGTGCATTAGGGTCCCCTTTTCTCCACAACCTCTCCAACACTTGTTGTTTGTTGCTTTGTTTATGATGGTCATTCTTACTGGTGTGAAGTGATATCTCATTGTGGTTTTAATTTGCATTTCTCTGATTGCTAGCGATACTGAACATCTTTTCATGTGTCTCTGGATTCTCTTCATGTCCTCCTTGTAGAAGTGTTTGTTCAAGTCCTTTGCCCATTTTTTAATTGGGTTGCTTGTCTTCTTAGAGTGGGGTTGTGTAAGTTCTTTATATATATTGGAGATTAAACCCTTGTCTGAGGTATCATTGGCAAATATGTTTTCCCATGCAGTTGGTTCTCTTTTTATTTTAATATTGTTTTCTTTAGCTGTGCAGAAGCTTTTTATTTTGATGAGATCCCATTTGTTTATTCTTTCCTTTATGTCCATTGCTTTAGGGGACATATCAGTATCATCTTATTCTTTCTCTTGATTCGCCAGGCTCGCTGGGCAGTACCTAGATGGTTATTCTGTTAGCCTCATTCGGGGTCTCCCAACAATGTTGTTACTCTGTGGTGGGGACTGAAACATCCAAATTGCTTCTCTCTTCCCAAGTCTGGAGCCTTGCTGCTTTTCACTACAGCCTCTTTCTTTCTAGTAGGACCTGGGGGTCTTAAAGGGATAGCTCAGAGGCAGGAAAAGGAAGCTGCTGCTCCTCATCCTGAACTCAAAATCCCAGAATGTCATTTAACAGCATTTACGGTTAAAGCCAGGAAAAAATGGAGAAGCAACTTTGACAGGACAGAGGGCTTTTTTTCTTTCTTTCTCTTTCTTTCTTTCTTTCTTTCTTTCTTTCTTTCTTTCTTTCTTTCTTTCCTCTTTCTTTCTTTTGCAAAGAGGCTGTAGTTTTGGAGACAATGTACAATATTTGCCTTGTTGGTTTTACATTCAAATAGTATTAGAAAAGAATCCAAACAAACAAATTTAGAGGCTTTGATTAGTACTTTAGTTCTAATATTAATTGAATGATAAAGTGTACCTGAAATTACTGTTCATTTCCCGGAAGAAGAGATATTTGGAAATGTGATCATGTAATCCTCTAAATGTTTCTGATAGGAGGAAGAAATAACTGTCTCTGCAGAAGCAGAACTCTGAGAACATTAAGATTTCTTTTATAATCCCATAGAGATTTCTGACAAAAGTAATAATTGTTCCATTAAGACCCATTGTATTCTCTCCCTGGATTCATGGGTTCATGGACCACTTGGCTGGGCAATAGCTTTTTCATTTGCTGTTTTAATTATTAATTACTTGTGTGTCTAAATTTGCTATATGAGCAGAAGTAGTAGGCTTAATATACACTAACTTGCTTAAGAGTCAATTGATTACCTTTTATGCCCTCTTTTTCTTTTGTGTTATCTAGAAAGCTGATTTATCTGCAATCTTTGGTAGTTTTTTCTTTTGAAAATAAGATTAGGAAGAAACAAGGATCTTTGATCATCTGATCACAGGATACTTCCAGCAGCACTTCCAAATGACAAAGAAATGTTGATTTTTCTAAACCACTGTATTTTAGTGAGTTTGGCAGGGGTCTTAGTCCTTTCCATAACTAATACAACGTTGTACCAGGCTTTTGAGAAATGATGTTACATTTGTGTCAACCTCACTTCGAACTGACCTGAAATGAAGAGAACAAAAATGGAACACTCTGAAAGACATGTATGAATAAAAGAATGGAATAAATAGGAATGCAATTTATAACTTCTTAAATGATATTTTATATTATAAAGCATTATTTATTTTTAATCTCATTGTGAAAAATCCATGCACTTGATATATTTTATTTAGAACTAAGCAAATAATAGAAAGGGATACAATATACAAGGGCATAGATATTTGTGTACATCAGACCCTAAAATGATGACTAAATACAGATAATTAAAGGTGATGTGAAGGCAAATAATTGAAAATGAAAAGAAAAGACACTAGAAGTCATTCAAGAGAGACAATTTTTCAGAGGGTTGTTTATAAATAGCTTATCAACTTTATTATTAAATAATGAGAAAAGAACCAGGCTATCATATTGTATCACCATCAGACAAATACATTACTGTGTGGACTAAAAAAAAATGCATTTCCTCCCACCTTCTAAGTGCTAGCTGAGCTAATAATCAAATTAACAGAGGCAGCTTAACAGGAGAAAATAAAAGTTTGATACATATTCATGGGAAATTCACATGTGCAGGAAAATCCCAAAGATAGTGGGGTAATATTGGATATATATGGCATTTGGACAAGGGAGAAAAAGTATAAGAAGACGTCTTAGATTTCCAAAGTGACAACAGGCAATTCACAGATTGCTGAGGAAGAGCAGACCAGACGTGGCAGCCAAATTCTTGCTATGCAACTGAGGAACAATGGGATTCTAGGCTAACAGGCAACATCCAGAAGCCCCTCTATTTACCACAGTTAATCCAAACTTAGCTCTAAGTTGAACATATTCCAAAGTTAATTCAAAGTAGTTAACACAACAGCCTTCCTTAAGATTTTCCTGTCTGAATGTATTGGGCAGGAAAGAGGGGAAGATGTAAAATTTCCTCTGGGTCTCCCATTTTTTAATAAACAGTTTAAAATCAATATCCCCAAAAGCACAACTTTTGGTCCCTGACATTTCTCTAAAAGGCAAAAGTCATACAATAATTTTATATAATTTTTTCAGAACATTGTTTGCATTTATTTAACCCTCTCTATGTACAACTATATATATATGTACATTTTAAAATGGTAATTCAAAGATATTTATCTCTATATTTATCAATCTGTCCACATACATAAACATATAAAATGTACATTTTCTCAGAAATTAAAAAAATAAAGATTTTATTTATTTATTTTTAGAGAGAGGGGAAAGGAGGGGGGAAGAGAGAGAGAGAAACATCAATGTGTGTTTGCCTCTTGGGTGCCCCCTTACAGAGACCTGGCCCACAACCCAGGCATGTGTTCTGGCTGGGAATCAAATTGGTGACCCTTTGCTTCACAGTCTGGTGCTCAATCCACTGAGCCATACCAGCCAGGTCAAAAAATATGTATATGTATCTCTTATACAAAGTTTGATTTCTCATTTTCATTTTTTTGTTACTGATGCTTAGTTTATTATCTTATATCTGAGTACTTTTATTTGTCAGTTTTAATTTTTCTTCTTAATTTGAGAATTCATGTATTTCAGAAATTAGTTTTTCATTAGTGTTTCTTAATTATTCCCTCTATTTTCTTTTTGTAGTGTCTTCTTAGAAGTATGCTAATTTTTATATATCTAAATTTCAATTATTTTAATCTCATTCCTTATATATTAATGTTGTTTTTGTGATATTTTAGTTTTCTCTTAATTCACTCAATTCACTTTTCACTTAGTCTACCATTATTTTAATAAATGTAACTTTTATCTCCAATAATTATTGCCTTGGATTTGTGGGGTTTTTTTAAAAACTTTTGCTTCATGACTTTAATCCAACTCTTGTTGATTCATACATGACAGAATTATTTATTTTATAATATTTTCATACTTCTCTGCTAACTATAGACAAGCCCATGTAAGTTTTTTGCTTTCCTGAGTGGTTTATTTTCTTCTTATTTAGTTGATTTTCTTCAAATGTTTTGCAATACTTGATTTTACAAGCTTCTACAGTCTCACATTGGACTGAATTTCCTTACTAAGCTCTGTGTATTGCTTTAGGGAATAAACTCCCTATTATGTACATGTGACATGGTGTTGAGCCACCCTTCCAAGCTGTGAACAAGCAACTCTTTCCAGACTGTGGTCCTGGTGGTGGGCAGACTGCTCTAGATGACACCGCACAGGCACGTCTTTTAGCTACGGACACCGGCAGCAGAGCCACTGTCTCTGGATCTGAACCTTACACCCACCCCGTTCTTTGACTTTCCTGACTGCAGTCTCTATGGAACCCTGTGCATTGCAGATGGCTTCATTTTTAAGAAATATTTCTATTTTTAATATTTTTTTATCTTTAGCTACTCCCCATGATCATGTGATCACGTGTACACATGTATTTGTTTATGGCTGGCAATACAAAGAAGACTTTTCAACATATTAACAATATTCTGTTTTGTATAGGACAACATTTCTACATATTTTTGTCATGTAAACACTTTTATACTTAATGAGAACTATTAAAATATATTTTATAATGTCCTTGTGGAAACTTTAGTTATCTAGAACATGCATTTTTACCGATGGGAATCTACTATTTCTCAGCTATAACCTCAGGTATTATTTTCAAAGTGTAAGAATTTTCAGTGTTCCAATGGGAATATTATAGATATAAGTCTTATGTTTAGAAATATAATACTGTCTTTCTTTGGCTGTAATTGTAGACTCCTTCCTCTGTCCCAGTAATAATTGAATCCTATGTGTACTGCTCTTGGCTACAGTGTAATTATTTATCAGCCAGAGTTATGATATATAATATGAAGGTATAAATAAAACATCCCGAATTGTTCTGCACCAAGTATATTTTACTCATGTTGTATTATAATAGCGGGTTCAAGTTCTCAATTTTAAGCTGTAAGAAGTTATAATAAAGTCTGTAGAGCCTGGACTAATTTCACCCTCATTATAAATTGTTACAGCACTGATATGTGTCTACTCTAATAACTAGTGACTAGCTTGGAGCAGCATCTTAGGCAAAATGTTCCCAGTAATGTGAAAGACTGATTTCTTTTGCTTGCACAGTCCTCTTAATGGAGCAAACCTGAAAATGTGATTTTGAGTGAAAAACCAAAATTTTATGTTGTAACAATGTTACTTAAATCTTATTTATTGTCGAAAAAGCCCCGAGGTTATGCTGTATTTGTAAAGGATATTTATATCACTCTGTTCCTCTTAGCAATGTAGCTAAATGATTTATCACAGCTATGTCAGCATTCATCTCCATGAGGTTTTCCAACACAGTGTGGAAAGACATGGAAGCCGAAGTGAATCTTTATGACAGCAGCCAGCGTACATATGTTTGGGAGCACCAGTGATTAATATCTTCACAGTACATGCCTACAACACTTCTCTGTATCAGTGAAAGCAAACTGAAATGCATTAAATTTCTTTTGGACACAATATAGGTATGTATGTGCACACACAAACACATATATACACACTACATACCTCAGGTATTCTTGGAATAGTTCTCAATTCTCTTCAAGGTGATAACTTGTTACTTTCTTCAGTTTCTTAAAGCATTAAGTTTATATCTTCATTATGGTTAGGAATTTGCAATGTGTAACTTTCCATTTCTATATGCATTTAAGAAGCTAATATTTTACATTTTTTTCTTGCAGAACATAAAAGAATTAGTATGTGGGACAGGAGAACTAAAATACAAGTGTATATTCTTGTAAGAGTTTTACTGGGATTTGTCCAACTCTAAATTGTGAGAGTTACAAAGATTGATAAACAATTTTCTAGAAATCCATGAAAAGTCTCTATCAAATTTATTTTGATCCACCATCAATCTTGCAATACTCTCTCAAGTATACAATGAAGTTTCAAAAAATTCAGAGAAATCAATCATATCCTTAATATTACCTTAGCCATCTAATACTTATTCTTATGGCAAAAAAAATCTGGTGTAACTCCTTTGCATTTGCCCCATACTCACTAAGGGATGCTATACATTCCCCGCCCCAGAGGAGAGCCGAACGCAGTCTCCCACTACCACAAATTATGAAGTCAAGATTCCCACATTTGGGGAAATCAATGGGGTCAGCACATCTGGGGTACAATGAGTCAGCCTTGCCCTGGGAAAACCGCCTTCTCGATCATGGTATCTCCCCTGCCAGGTAAGCATGGGATGTTATATTTTTAAATACTGTGACATTTCTTTAAAATATGTCTTAGAATTATTTTCCTTCTACCTACATTGTCTGAAAATTTAATAGTTACCCTGGTGTGAGTCATGGTAAGAATTTAGCCCAGTGACTACCAAATGCTACTCTGTGGATTGTTGACTGACTGGCCATAGAATGAGAATCACGAACAATACTAATAAAAGCACAGCTATCTTCTTGATAATATCCTGCATATTCTTACTCCAAAGTGTCTGATATAGAGCCAGAAATCTGGGTTTTAAACTAGCTTTCAAGTTATTCTCATATAGAGCCAGATTTGAATACCAATTATCTCATATTATAGTTAAGTCTCCAGCATTTATAAATGAAGTATGTGAAACACATACTTTGAAACTATATGTTAATAACATTTACATAACATTTTAGTATACATGTGCTTCATTTTTCATGAATTTCTCTTAATACAAAATGCCATCAGAAGGAAAATATGTGGGATCGAATGTCCACAAAATGAACTCTACCAGATAGCTCAGATCATAGCTTTTCCTCTTCTATTTTTTTCTTCCAGTTCTTTTTACTTAAAGAAATTTACTGTGACAAAATTCACATACCATGCAATTCACTTAGAGTGTACAGCTCAGTGGTTTTTATTATACCTGCAGATATGTACAATCGGCACTACCATTTTAGAACTTTATCATCATCCGCCCAAAGTTACAATATATACTTTTGCTGTCTTTCCCCTACCCACATACCTGACCATAAGCAGATTCTCACCTACTTCTACTTCAATTTAACCAGCTGCTGAGATAATATGCTTTAAACTATCTCACTCTCTGTTCCCACCACACTTCATGGAGCACAAAATTAATGTTGCATCCTGGGACAAAGAAGGCATAAAATCAGAACATGACTAACTACATGTATATAAAGCCTATGAAGGGAAGGAAAGATGTATTTTTTCTTTCTTTTGGTAATTGATTCACAGAGGGCAGGAATCATTATTTTAATAATTAACCTGTTCCACAAACTAGAATGAAGTCATTTTACCAAAATACTTCAGTGATCCTTATCCAAGATAATATTGTTCTAACCTAAGAATGCATTTATAGTCATTGATTTCTCCATCTATTTTTCAGTCATATTGGTTTCAGCATTGAAATCTGCAAATGATTATTCATTCTTATTGGAAATAATTAGAAAAAGAGGAAAAGAGGAGTTGCAAGTAAGGGCAAAAACAGATATATGTGCAAGTTTTTGCAATAATTCTATGATGAGTAAATGATATAGATGAACAATAAATGTAGAGCTACAAGACAATGTCTATGAGAAAAGCAATCTGATGTAAAAGTAGGAAGTTATGCGAGGTATTTTTTTTTTTTTTTTTTTTTGCTGTGAAGTTATCAAAGGTAAAGCTACACACGTATTTAGGAAGAAAAGCTTTGCCTACTCTGTGAAATCACAATTAAATAAGTGTCAATTAGGCATAAGATACAGAAAATACAAAATATAGAAAATTTAACTAAATAATGAAGTTCCAGATAACAGCAAATAATTACACAGGAAAATACCACTATACATGTATATTTTCTGAAGGTAGAAAACTAGGACAGGTTAAATTTCTAAAAATTATCTGAAAAACTTAGGGAGATAGAATCCAGACAAATTGTTTATGAAGCAAGAATTGTATAAAATAAATAGTTATCTAGGGGCTTAATAACTGCCCATAACTCTCTGACTAGATATATAGGTTATTGTACATTTCAAAGGTCAAAACCAAAGGTCACTGTAATATACTGAGCTATGAAAACAGAGGAATATATTGCCACAGAGCATACAGGGGGTATATAAATAAATGATTAATAAATGCTTCTGTTGAAGGCCAAATTTATTATTATAATTTGGAAATTATCTGAATAGAGATGACAATTAAAATACTGAATTGACTACTATTAGGAAACTAGTATAAGAAATAAAAATGATTGTGTCCAAGGGCACACTTGGAGACTATTAAGAGCTCAGTTGAACAATTTTACTCATTCAATTGCCCTAGTATAATAGATATTACTAAATTGTAATTGTCTTCAGGAATGGAAGTATAGCCTAGACTTTCCCTCTACTACTTAAACACACACAGTATTAAGCAATGAATATAATTATAAATGCTCGTTGGTTACTAAGCATTTTAAAAGCCTTCCCCCACCCCCAATATCGTCTCATATTACCAGGTTGTGTTAGCCATGAAATGTGTAAGGCCTGAAATTTATGCTACTGGTGTCATTTCTTTTCTGATAATTATAAGAAGGACCATGTCAAAAAATGTGTTTACTCATATAGGTAGTATATCAGCCCATTAGGATATACTCATGGATAAGAATGACCACTCATGACCCCTGGGGTATTCGTACTGTAATGCACTTGGAAATTGCAGTTATATTTACACTGATATATTTCCAGCCCAAAATAATGCCCTCAGATTTAGACAAAAGTCCTAGAAATTGTAATGATGGTTCTGAAACAGCTCTCTACCATCCAATGGATAGAAATTGTTCAAAACTAAGAATGCATCCTACTTTAAATCTTGGGATTTGAGCAATAATTGACTACATAACACAGATGTTTACATTTTGAAATGAATCTGTTCTGGGGAAAAATTTTTCTCACTAACACAATCTTTTGACTGTGTTAAAAAATAAGTTAAAATCTTGATGAAATTAAAGAGTATATTAATTCTGATTTTTTAAATATTAACCTAATTAAAGCCATTCCTCATATACTCCATAATTTATCAAACAGCAATTATCTTCCCAAAATAGAATAAAGTGACCAGCAGTGGCTCAATATTGACAAACTCCTGAAACACTTTCTTGCTTTCATTGATTAAGATCAACAATAAATTTCCACCATTTGTCAAACACTCTGATACATAAATGTTTTAAATATCTATTATTTTACAACTATTAATTATGAAATTGTTAATGAGTTCTGGAACATGTACTTGCCTCCTATAATTAAAACTGAATATCAGCCCTGATTTGTGTGGCTCAGTTGGTTGGGCATCATCCCCGTAAAGCAAAAGATCACTGGTTGGAGTTGGATTCCCAGTAAGGGCACAAGCCTGAGTTGCAGGTTTGGTCCCCAGTTACCATGTACACAGAGGCAAGTAACTGATGTTTCTCTCACACGTCGATGTTTTTCTTCCTCTCTTTCTCTCTCCCTTATTCTCTCTCTTAAAACAAATAAATAAAATATTTCAAAAAATAAATATCACTTCATTTTCTCTTTTTAAAGAATGGATTTAAACATTTCATCATTATATTAAATGTACAAATTTTTAATTGAAGGTTTAAGATTAAAAGAAAAAATGAATTACATTTCCCAAGAGAGGATATGTTCCTAAGGTGAAATCTTGGGAAAACAAAACAGCAATTTATATACTTCACAATTTAGTTGTTCAACAACTATTTTCCCATTCATTTATTTATTTGATTAATATATAAAGAAATATATGTATGCAGTCTTAAATACATATATAAATTTGCAGAATAATTTAGAACTATCTAAAATTATTGTTAACACAGCTGCCATTGTTTCCCCCCCATTTCTCATCTGTCTAAATTATTCTAATAATTAAATATTGAAATCCATTATTTAAAAAGAGAAAAAAGTGATTGATACCAATTTTTAGTAAGAGAAGGCAAGATAACATCTGAGAATTTTTTGGCAATTCCACAATTCATAACTATATTAATGTAGATATTTATGGCATGTATGTATCAGAATGTTTGACAAATGGCTAAAATTTACTGTTTATCTTGATGAAACAAAGCAGGAAAGAAAGGACAAAAAAAAAAAAGGTAAGGAACAAAAAGACTGGATCATTGATGGCCTTATGAAACATGAAAAGGCTATGAATCCATGAGAACGAATAATGAGCAGAATTTTAGGTTGGTATCTACTGGAGTTTATTTGCATGAGGGTAGCTCAAGACATGGCACCTTCCACCACCCGTGATAGAAGGCCAGCCAGAGAGTCCCTGGCCAGAGGGAATGTGCATTGTTTTGGAAATGGATTGTTATTCCCACCTTTACCCTTCTTGTCCTGGGACTGCTTCTTTCTTTCTGTGATTGTTACAGAAAATAATTCGGAAAATAATGACTCTGGTGCGATTTGGGGTAATGGAATGAGGCTTTATTACACACGCGGACCCAGAGGAGGCAGTCTCCAAATTCTGGGCCCCAAACCTTGGCTGAGCAGGGCTTTTATTGCTCTCTGGACTCTCTATCCTACATGGCAGAAGTAGGAGGTACAGAAGCTGATGCAAAAATAACTCTAGGGTTGAGGTGTCCTTGAGGAGTCCTTACCGGAAGCTGGGTGTTCAGAAGCCAAAGCGGGAGTTAGCTGCTATGTACAGAAGCCAAAAATGGGAGTTAGCTGCTACATGATTACACACTGAAGTAGTCAGGTGTAGGACACGTACCTTCCTTGGGACTCCTTAAAACAAGTCTCGCGCTAAGGGAGGCACAGTCCTGCTTGCCGACAGGCTGCTGTCAGAGCTCCCTGTGCTGAGAGTAATCAAGGCTTCGTCTGCTCCATCCAGTCCTCCTTGTGGATTTTTCAGTTTTTCTGAGCGAACAGTGGAGGTCCTGGGTCTTGACCTCCTGCGTTACAATTTGTATCACCACCTCCTGGTATGGGTCTTAGAAACCTCCAAATTGTGCTGCTCCAAGTCTACCTCAGTCAATCCCTCATGTGCAATTATTTTTCATGTCTTGTTGAATCTACAGTACAACCACCTCAAATATATCCCAGTCCTGTATTTTTTTTAATTTTCTTTAATCAAATCTTTTTTCTCTAATTCAGTATTTAATCTGCCTCTAGATATGGATTTTTAATTTATAAACTGCAATTATAAATGTATTTTGTTTTTTTCTTTTATAGAAAATGAACATTTGACTGGCTTTGTAAAACAATGGGTTATACAAATTATTTTTTCTCTACCTCTTCTTTAGAAATTTAAACTAACCACTCAATTCTTTTTTGGTTTTGGACCCAACCTGATTAAGACTGGGCTTTTTCATCACTACATGTATAATAATTTGAAATATACTTTTATTCCAAATTGAAGCAGAATAATCAAAGACATTGAATATAAGATAATATATTTGCTTATCAGATGATAAAGAATATTTTATTGCTTCTTGATTAAGTTGTTTCTTGTGTAGAGAATACAACTAGGTTTTGCTAATCATGCCTCTCCTAAGCCTGTACAACAAATGATAAAATATTACACTAAACTTTTTGAGATTCCAAGCTGCATTATTTTGACCTGCTGTCAGGAATAGGCTATCTTTTACTTTGATCAAAGCAAGGCTACCACAGACAACTTTTATCTTTATGTTATTTAGTTTTTGATCCTTTTACTTCATAAAAAGTAAACTTACTACCATATATAACCTGTGGCAGGCTCAGCTGGCATCTGTATCCACTTGAAAAGATTTGTTTTTCCAACCATCAGGTCAAGGGTGCTTACTCGTGGACTGTGGACAATACGCTGAAGTATTTTTTATTAAATGTATTGGGGTGACACTGGTTAATAAAATTATATAGTTTTCAGGTATACAGTTCCAAAATACATCACCTGTGTGTTGCATTGTGTGTTCACCACCCCAAGCTGAGTCTCGTGTCATCACCATTTATCCCCCCTTTTGAAGTTTAAAGTTCTTATAGTTAAAATGAAGGTAATATTTAGTTGAAAACTTCCAAAAAAGGAAGAATATTTATGTAGTTTAAACTGTTAGATTTCTTATTTACCACACAAATTTCTTTTAGTTAATAATTGACATTATGTTTATTCCATAAAATTATCTTTACTTTTTTGTATCATTCCTGTTGTTGCTGGTGGAAATCGGCTCTTTTGCGGTGTTCTGAGAAATTTCAAAGGACATACATGTGGAAGAGTTTAAACATAGTGATAAGATTTTATTTAGGTGAAGGGAAATAATACAGGCTTGGGGATGTTAGATGGCCAGAAGGTTCTAGGAGCAGCTGCTGCAAAACTCCTGGTAAAGTTTTCACATATTTTCTTGGTTCTCAGTAATGAACAAGGTGCTGTTCAAACCATCCAATGTGATTCTTGATTCTTCCAGGCCTGAATTGAGCCCTCCTCTTAACCAATCCCTTTCCTGGAATTCTCTGGCTCTGTGCTCCCTATCCAACCTGATAGATTTTGTTGATTATCCCAGACTAGATTCTGCCTCTTCATGTCACGATTATGGCTAGTCCTGTACGTGCCTGTAAGTGGAAGCACCTCCCCCTGTGCCACCTTGACTTCTATTGCTCAGGTCCAAAATTGTGTTACATCATCTGGTTTCTACTGTGCATGTACCTAGCAGAGGAATTTCCCCTCCTGCTCCCTCCAATAATCCAGGACTTGCCTATTAGCACCCCCTAGGGAGGCTTTGCTGCCCACCAGGATGATCTAGTCACCTAGAGTGTGTGAATGAATCTGTAAACGCTACAGTTCCTTAGTGAGCTTAATGGAATGTCGTTTTAATATCTGATTAAGTTCCAAGTTTTTAAGCTTAGTATTTGATTTGACTCCCTATTTTATTAAGCTAGATGTCTGAGTCCCTTTGCTTCTCATCTTTATTAATAACTTTACTTCTCAACTTTATCGGTAACCTACACCAACGCTATAATAAAAAAGGAACATTTTTATTTTTTCTTTCTCTGTAGTTTACTATTTATTATTTGTTTGTTTATATTTTATTATATTTTTCCATTACCATTTATCCCCCTTATATATTCACCTAGCACATGTTGCATTGTTATAAATAAAACTGGAATAAATGACCAACTATACATATGTATGAAATAAACAGTAAAAAAAAATGCATGTGCTCTGTGTGTCCTGTATTTTTCCATAAATGTCTAAATGTAGAAATATAATACTTCATTTTTCTAATATGATATGTAAGTTGGTGTTGCAGACTAGAGACTTATGTATAAGGAATTGATAGAGGACTCCAGACTTGGAAAATTTTAGCTTAAGGTAAAAAGTTGTAAGTCTAGCAAGTAATGAGTATGTTAAGGCTTTTGTTTCAGAAACTGCAGTTAAGGCCCATCCTGGCTCCTGGGAAAACAGCCGGCCTCCTGGAGCACTGCTAAAGATTATTGCCTGGGGATATCTGGACCTTTGTGTTCCAGGAAGATACAGAGGACCACCATTCCTGGGAACAGCTAACTGCCCAGAACAGGAATATTGCAGCTTTGCTCACCTAATCCTCCCTGAATTTCAAAGCCCTCACCACACCTGGTTTATTCCCAGTTATAAAAAATCTGGCCAGGACAGAGAAGGAAAGATGGTCTGTTAGGGTATGAAACCACGATCTTCTCAGATCGCCGGCCATCTGAATAAAGCGCCCACAGAAGATTCAATCGCTATCATTGCTCATTGGATTTGGTAGTGACAGGAAGCTTGAACCCCGGTGTCTTTCTGGTTACAGAATCAAAATTATACTTTCACATTAAAGAATTCATGGGAGAATCATTGTGGATGAGTGAAAGAGAAAACAAAAACCAAAGAAAACAGTTTTATTTGGTTGCAGAAGAGTGAAATGATATAAACAGGATTCAGAGACAAAATGTGGCGTTAGCATATTTCAGCAGTCCACTATGCCTCTACAACCTGCTTTTACAAATGTAAGTATAGTACATCTGGACACTTTCTGGTCATAAATATATGGTAAGTTGTATAACTTACAGGCCAAAAATTTAAGGAACAAGTCATCATAGAAGGACTGGGCAGAGGATAGATGTGTGTGTTTATGTAGAGTCAGTCCTTTCTTGTCTCTTGGCATCTAATTACTTAGGTAGGTCATTATAAATATAAACTTAAAGGCACATTAACAGTCCTATTTAGTTCTCCTATTTAAGCATCTAAAATTTAGGTGCTGTGCATTCACCATGACAATAACACACTCTTTGACAACTCAAAACTCTGCATTCTTGTTACCAACTTTGCAAATGTAAAACTATGCCAGTACAAGAAAAATACTTTTGTGCTTGATTAATTTATAATTTACATTTGAATTAAAAAAAGAGTTAAGAAAGGCCACTTTCTTACAAAAAAATAAAGAGAATAGGTTAACTGTTATTTGATTTGCTATTTAGCATATTCAGTATAAGAATCAATGTGTTAAATGTTCCTTAACAGTGATGTGTAAAATGCCCATTGATCCCTATTTTACAAATAAAAACTCAGCTTAATGATGTTAGGTTATGAGTCCAATTTCAAATTTAGTTGTCCATTCAGCTGGGATGAGAATGGTGTTTTCTTCTTTTCTCTAAACTCCCTACTCTTACTATTATCTAAGCCTGTCTCCTAGAATATAAAATTGCCCAGAATTAATTATTGATGCATATGACATCAATACTAAATACTTGGTATGTCATTTTCAATGACCTTGTCAAGATTCTATGCTGCACCAATTAAAGCAGTTGACAGTTAATACTCTACAAAGATTCCCTTTGTGTATTTCTGTCATTGGTGTTTTCATATACTGTTATAAACTCTTCATTTTTCAATAAAAATCAGATAAAATTTTAGATTATTGTGAACAAAAAAGGAGACCTAGAACCAGGTTAATTTAAGGTGGGCATGTGGCAGGAATGACAAGTTCAATGACCAAAGGGAATGACACAGTGTGGTCGTATCATAAATCCCTAATTGCCTAACCATGGTAGATAGTCATGTCCCAGATTTATAGCTTCCTTGGCAAAGGTCAGTCTTTACCTTAACTGATCCCTGTCCATTGTTCTTATCCATCTCGGATAACGTACCTTTGAAAGGTCACAGTAACTTTCTTTTCTGAACCACTTGAAGGCGTAACTGCAGGCACCAAAGCATGAGACCACCAGACCAAGACACCACAGAATCCCTCGTTGTTATGTTCTCACCTCAACTGTTGTTACGGTACCATTTCTGTGTGCTGTAAATGTTAATTATTAAGTATCCTGTAACAACCAATGCAACTTAAGTGTGTGTTTCTCCATTTTGCTTTTTTATCTAGTCCTAGAGATTTTCCCAATTAGCTTTCTTCCACTTCTTTAATCTACTGCAATGGTTTCCATGTGCCTTCCTTACATTTTATCCTCTGATTCTAACTGCATGAAAAGAACTGTAAAACTAAAATTTTCTGGAGCATTTTCTCAATCTGTTGAGATTTTGCTTTTGGGCCTGTCCTCAACATTTTGGCTAAAATAAACTCTTATAAAACTTATCTATAGGCTATTCTTTCATAAGCATTATTTATCTTAAAGAAAAATATTAATGACAGATTTAGAAAAAATCAGGTAGATATCAATCAGTTCATTTAAACAATTTATTGAGTTTACATCTATGTCAATGACAGCTCATCAAAAATAAATTAACTGCTAACTTTGTAAAGCCACATGAAAATAAATGTTTGTGTAACACTTTTACATCTTAAGTACATTTAAATTTTAACACAGTAGGTTAGTATAAACTCCACATATCAAAACTAATATTATCAAATAATATTTTTTACTAATGTTTCATATCAGTACATGTGAAATTTAAAACATCAATCTATTGTAATAGTGTATAAACAATCATTATTTATATGAATGATCATTAATAAAATAACCAAAACAATCTTTGATTTTTGAAGAATATTAGACAATTTAGAATATCTTCTTGTACTAAAAAATATGACAGTTATGTACATCAACACAATATTTAGCTACTTTCTGACACCTCTACACCAGAGCAGCATAGAAATAAATGAATATGTAAGTATAAACATACATTTATTTAGTTTTTTTTCAGTGCAGGAGACCATCAATGGTGGTGTAAGTAAATATAAGCCTTTTGAACTTTTTTATTACCCTACTACAGATATGTGCTCAAGTGTACTTGGGTCGGGAGCCAGTCTCCCTGTGAAGGACCATCCTGACTTGCATATTGTTTTTAACTAAAAACAAAGCTGGACAAACTCAGAAGGTACTTTTCCCCTTCCTTCTTCTCTTCTTAAAGAGATTTAGACAGAAAAAATGGGCTTTAGCAAGGAAACCTTAGCAAACTTATCTTTGTTTTTTTTTAATTATTTTATCGTTGCTCAGTTACAGTTGTCTGCATTCCCCCTCCATCCCCCCCCCAGAGCATACTTACCTTTGAATATTTACTTAGCACATACGAGTTCTGTGCAGAAAAGAACCAGACATTGTTATTATAAAGAAAATGGTTTGCAGACATCATTGATGTAACCTGACAGCCAAGAGGAGTGGACTGGAATGCTCATCTATGAATAATGATGACTTCACTGTGCTAGTCAGTGGGGGCAATAAATGCTGTTGAATGAGCATGTGTACTGTGTAGCCATCACATGCAAAATGACTGAGCAAGTAGAACAACATATCTGCATCAAATTTTGCGTTAAGCTTGAACATTCCTCCACCAAATCTATTCCGATGATTTGGAAGGCTTTCAGGGATGATGCAATAGGTGCAGCTCAAATAAAAGTGTGGCACTAACACTTCAAAGATAGTTGAGAATCTGCTGAAAGTGATCCATGTTCTGGCAAGCCTGCAAGAATCAGAACACCTGACAGTGGAACTTGTTGAGAGCTGGAATCAACAAAGATCGGTGGTTGACAGTGTGAGAACTAGAAGCTGATCTAGGGATTCCAAAAACAACTGTGTCTGTGATGTTAGTGCAGAATCTTGGCATGAAATGTGTTGTGACAAATTTTTTTCTGCAGCTTCTACTACCAGAGAAGTGGTACAGAAAGGAACTCATGGGGGAGCATAGATAATATTACTGAAACAAGCCCCCTCCCCTTGGGTCCCCTTAGGAACTGAGGCTCTCATACCAGAGTTTGGTAAAAAGAAAAGGAACTATTTATTTTAAAGTTATACAGGTTTATAGTAATGGCAGAATGTCACTGTTAAAATCCCAAAGTCCCTTTAAAACACCCAAATCACACACACACAGTCCTGCCTTCCCCTCTTTGCCCATCCAGGCCAGTCAGGGGTATCTTATCTCAGAGAAAAAGAAATAGACGTCTGTCCCTTGGCTAGACTCCCGGTTTCTCCCAGTAATCTACGCTCAGCTGGGCAGACCTCCCACTGTCCCCACCATCATCAGCTGTGTCGCCACCATGATCTCCAGTTCTTAATCCAAAACTACATGGCACCTCCTCATGGCCCACCAATGAGACTCCTTTCACCACTCTCCTTCCCACGTGGTATCGCATTGTCCTCAGTCCCTCATTGTTCCCTGTACCTCATGGCAGCCCGCCTTTAGTTTAAATCCCAGCTTGGAGCCTCCTCCATAACCCCATTTCCAACTCCTCCCACAATCAGCTACACCTGCCCCCACTCCTGTATGTTTTAGCCTTTCTTGGCTGCCATCGAGTCCAGGCAGGCATGGCCCCGTGTAGTGGAGCAAACCATCTCCAAGCTCTTGCACAGGTGCAATAAGGGGAGCTGTCTCCCAGTTACATTGTGGGTTTGACTCATGCAAATCCTTTCTGACTCCACTCAGGCTAGGAGACTAGTCTACTGTTATGGATATGCAAAGTAATTCTCAATGGCCCTGCTCTGTGTCTCCTATCCCCCAGCCAGATTTTTGACGCTGGCCACGCCCCTTTTCAGAAGGAACATCATGCTACAGTTGGTAATGACTTGATCCAAACTGCTAGCAATGACCCAGATTTTCTCAAGGAGGTCATAACTGGAAATGAATTGTGGGTCTGTGACTAAGAGTATGATCTGGAAATGAAGTCCCAGTTGTCCCAATAGAAGTTGCCTGCTTCACCATTCCTGAAGAAGGCGCTGCAAAGTCGCAGCAGGATCAGGACCATGTTAACTGTATTTTTTTATTGGGAAGGTGTTGTACATCACGAATCCTTCGAGGGACCCTCCAGGAAAAACAATTTATAAGGAGAACTATATCAATGTTTTTTTGTCAGTTGAGAGATGCAATAAAACGATAAAAGGTCACAGCTATGAGCAACTGGTGATGAACAGCTTTATCATGGCAATGCACCCATTCCTGCATCGCGTCTCTTGCAGGGTATTTTGGTGAAACATCAAATCATCCAGGTGACTCAGCCCCCTTAAAGCGCAGATTTGGCACCTTGCAACTTCTGCCTTTTCCCAAAACTAAAATCACCTTTGAAAGGGAAGAGATTTCAGACTATCAGTGAGATTCAGAAAAATACAGTGTGTCAGCTGATGGTGATTTTAACAAAGATTTTGCAGAGTGTGTTGAAGTGTGGAAGAGATGCTGAGAGAACTGTGTGAGGTCCCAAGGTGTCTATATTGAGGGGGACTAAGGGATCAGTGTCCTATGTACAACGTTTCTTGTATCTTGTCATTTCTACAATATATGTCTCTTTTTATATTACATGGCTGGATACTATCTGAAGAGACTTCATGCTCACTTATGAATTAATTGTAGCAGACAGGAAGGGTCCATGCAAAAATCTGTTCACTCAATTTCCCTCTGTACCATTGTTTCTGAATCGCCTAGCAAGAATTTGTTTGTCACTTTCTCAGCGACCTGCATTGCCTGTTCCCTACCCCTACTGCCCCATCCCCTACTTCCGCATGTTTCTCCTTTGCACAAAATCATATATATTTATATATTTACATATATAATTACATATATTATATATACACACATCTATATATACTTCATTTTGCCTCACTCTGTTTTTATGTGTATGTGAATTTCTTGTGCACCTGTATTAAATTTTATTTTCTCTTATTAATCTGTCTCATTTGAAAAAAATTAAAGATGTTACTTATTCATTTTTAGAGAGGGGGAAGAGTGGGAGAAAGAGAGGGAGGGAAACATTGATCCATCACTTGACAGTTGCACCTGCCTCAACTGGGGACAGGTGTCAACCAGGGCACGTGTCCTGACTGCAGTCAGACCTCTGACCTTTGCTGTGGGAGACCGTTCTGCGTGGTGTGGATCCAGCTCCCACTCAGGGATGCACAGGACCCACGCCCACAGAGAGGTTCTCTCTTGGGAAATTGGGTTTGTGATATACCTAAGCCACTTTGAGTCTTGCTTTTGCTAAAACTCCCTCACCCTGAATTGAGATAGCAAGTGCTTATTGTAACTTCCTAAAGTCCATGCTAAAACTCCCCAGTTTGGAGTGTAACTGGCTCAACCACTTTTGGATTTTCATTTGCTAATATCCTTCTTCTGTGATGTGATTAGCAGCAGCATTTCCTTTGTTGTCTGTAAAAGGTAACCACCTAAAGCGAACTTGGGCCTAGTAAATGAGGTCCATCGTATAATGTGACCAGAAAACCAATAAAGGCCTGTCATGGTGGAGGCTGTGGCTTTTGCTCCCCTTGAGAGAAAAGCCATGCTCACCCTTTTCCTTCACCGCACTTGGTAGTCCGTGTGAATGTCTCATTTCATCAAAAATGATGTGGACACTGTGGGCCGATGTCTGCGTCACTTTGGCTTTCTGAACGACACCCAGTCAACTGGCCCACACTGGTCTCGGCTGTCTCTCTTAGTTTGCTTATTAGCCCAGCTAGAAGAACTTAGAAGGTGGGAGGAAAATTATATTTTAACAACCCCCACAGGTTGGCATTACTTATTCTAAAAAGAAAAAAATGACAAATTATGTGAAGCACCTAAAGTTTTCTGAGTAAATTCTTGTAATATTGTTATTGAATCCAGTGAATCAAATGACTATACCAAAGGTATTTTCAAAACCTGAGTCTCTGCTTTGCTTATTCAATTCTGTTTTCATTACCTTAATTTTCATTCTCTATTAGATTGAAATATTTCCCATTTACTAAATATGAAATACAGTTTCATATCCTAATAACCTAAAAGTGAATCAAAAGAGAATAATTAAAAAGACTAATTAATTGCTATGCCTTTATATTTTGTTGGAAATATTTTTGATTAGATAAGGTTTAAATTGCTTATCTTTACATTTTATCAGTTTTTTAGCAAATGCAACCTGTATTACCCAAGTTCAAAAGCAACATCCAACAGAAACCATAAACTCTGATCTTGCCGATTGAGCGCCGTGCCCTTTCCCTTCTTTGTCATAAACACAAAGATAAAATGGAACCTCAGCTGGATGCCCCCTTTAGCAATTACGTCCCCTGTGATCTTCACGCTAGGATGAGGTCCGCAGTGAAAAGACATATGCACCCTGATCAAGATTCTCAGTGTGACATTGTCTGTGCAGTATTTCTTCCTGACATTTCTTACACAGACATTTTTCGGTGTCTTGCTAATTTAAAAGGTTCCATTTCGTATGCATGGTTAACTATTGAAATTTTTGAAGCTTTTGTTCTATTCTGCCCTTATCATTGACTCAAAGAAGAATAAAGGTATCTGGCTAAGATGATAATTGCATCATTTACATACCTTGGAAATTCAGGAAGGAGAGAGTAAATTCTATTGCAAATTAAAATGCATTACATTAAAAATATAAATCAGAAGAATGGTATTCATTAAGGTAGTTATAAACAAATGCTTTGATTTCCAAAGCATTTGTTTATATTATGCCTATATTTATTATATAAATGAAAATATTAATATTACTCTTTATATAATATGAGATAATTCAGCTCAACAATAAAGAACTCTATGATTTTATTGGATTTCATATGTCAAATATTTATGTAATTTTAAAATGGAAAAAAGAAACTTAATATTTGAAATTTTCATATTTCTACTCATTGTTGTACTTCTAAATAATCATTTTAATTTTATATATACATTATATTATTGTCTAAGAGGTCATGTCTATATCCTCCAATAATTTGTCTATAAAATAAACTTAAAACTAACAGAAGTTTTACCTACATTTAGCTTAACCTAACTTGTAAAGAATTGTGAAAGTATTTATTCCCACTCATGACTCCTTGTCCTGTTCACTGATATTGTTTTTAATTTCCTATAATTAATCTAGTATATGTAAAAAGATCATTGCTCTTAATATAGAATAAATAGAGTCATGCAAAAGAGGTATCTCATAATGCAGTTCTGGAAGAAAATAATATAAATAACCATGAAATAAACACTAGTTTTCAGTGTCCCACATTCTTTGTAACCAAATTCTTTACTGATGGAGTCTATTCCTTGTGAGTTTCTGATTTACATCATCCAGATCACTACTCGCAACTGAGACTGTTTGATAACCTTCTCCCTACCAATTAGCTCTGCAGGCCCATCAATATGTAGTCCTAAGATTAGCAAGAGGGGTCACTTTAATTTCTATCATAGTATAATGATATTTACCATTTTAAACCACTACTGAAAGATAATTCAAATCATTAAATTATTGCAATCTTGTTTTGTTAGCCTAAATATTTCATTAAAGATTATTGACTTTATAGTCAAATAGCAAAATAAAATAAAATAAAATACTCCACTAAAAAGGCATATAAAAGTGAGAGAAGAATGCTGCTTTCCAAAATGCATTCTTAGGATAAACAAAAATACCTCTTCATATTCTACCTCTAGTATGCAAACAACCATAGAAAATTTGCTTTTCCCTCTAAGTAAGAAAACACAAGTATTAATTTTTTAGGCACAGCTAAAGATCAAAGTGTTCTTCTAATCCCTGCCTGAGAGTCAAAAACTTCCCCCACATATTGGTGGGGTGTTATACTGAGACACTAGAAGATCTATTATTCTTCATCATGGAAAAACTGTTTTATCTAGTATACTTGCCTTGTAAACATTTTGGGGAAATTTTGGATTAGAGAATTCTAAAGATATGCATAGGATGGTCATGTGGTGATGAAAAATATATTAATATTTAAAAATAGAACACTGCTACATTAGTTTTCTTTTGTACCAAACCATCTCAATGACTTAAAAACAGTATTTCCTCAAAACTGTGTTTATCAGTGGGACTAACAGGTAGGCAGGACTGTTCAGCATGGCCTTACCTGCAACTCTGATGGCTGGTGCTGTCTGCAGCTGAGATGTCTTACTTTCGATTCATGTAGCTTCTCAAACTCACAACATATCATTTTTTTTGCACATTCTATTGGCCAGTCCCTGTAAGACATAAGCCAGTACAGTTTTTAGAAGTAGGTGAGCAGTACATCACCCTGAAAATGACTGTAGACACAGAGAGAGGTGATTCATTCACATGTCGGACCATTGCTATGAGAGTCTATTTTATCTGCCAAAGTAGGATTTAATCTCAGATTATCAGTGATAACATTTGATCTAACTGCATTTCTGATATGTGTTCAAGGATAATGTTATTTCTTGTTATTATTACCTAATACTGAAAAACATCATTTGGTTCTAACTAGTACTAAAATCATGTAATAGTTTTAAAACAATCGATTCAGTTTATTCACACTGTTTTAATAATATGTTATTATTAAAATGCAAGCATATAACTAAAATTTTTTTATTGAAAACTAAAAATTCACAAGAATAAGTCTGAGAAAAACACAGAACTTTCTTTATCACCGCAAAGATCCCCTGAGAAAGCGTCTATATGAGCGGGCGCTGAGACTGAGAGACATGTGACAAGGAGAATAAAGAGCTTTCAAGAAGGAGAATTTGATGTGAATTGGAGAACTTTTGAAATATATATGGTTTATTATATTTTGTATAATTTCCCAATCATATTTTTGAGATGCTTAGATCTAAAAGAAAACAAAAGTATTACTGAAAACACTGTTCTTTCTGAGATTATTTTTTCTATAGTTTTAAACTTAAGACATTCATATGTCACAAATAACATCAAGGAAAGTTTGTTCAGGGTAGGGATTTTTCTGAGTGGTACCCACATTATAATGCTTAAAAATTATTTGTATAAGTATTTGCACTTTAATAGAACCATAAAAATAGAGGATTTTGTAGCCCTAAATTTCATAACTATTTTTTTAATCCATCAGAACATTTTACTGCCTACTGATCTTATTCTTCCTCCAGTTGAGGTTTGTTGATTATTTCATGCTGTTAAGAATATTTGATACAATTCCATGATCAGCAAGACCCCAGGAGAAAATAAAAAGGGTCATATCAATGGAAAGGCTGGTAGTCTCCCATTGCCTTTGGTGATCATACACTGTATTTCTTGGATTTCAAAATAAAAGACTACTTTTTTTTTTGTAATGTTTTATGTTTATATAGGTCTTAATACAAGAAATGTAGGGATTGTATTTATAATATGTCACCTGGTTTGATAACACTGACATAGACTAGGAAATGCCTATAAATTAATATTCTGGAATAGTGAGTAAAATGTACTGGTAAATTATTGCATATTATTATAGGCTGATTTTTGTTACATTTCTAAACAGAGAAACAAGAGCTTTTTCTGAATTATTTCTACAATTGGTCTGCAGACAGCATATACTTTAGCAGCCCTCCAAAAAAATCAAACTTCCTTTCTTACAAAATGATTAGTATTTCCTAAGATATATGTTAATGGAATGTACTTTGTAACACTTTTAAAGTTTTATGTAAGAACAAATGTATATTATTAGAAACTGGTAAACAGTAGTGCCATTTTAAATTGTAAATAGAATAATAAGTGGTAAATTGAAATTATGTAAATTATAATAAGTGTGATATCATGAGACCAAATATAATTCCCCTATGTGACAAAATGTATCTATGAGTCTATTTGCGTGAGAGAGTGAGGGACTTTCTGGAAAACAGTAAGTTGATAAAGGAAAAGAGATGGGGATGAGTTTTCTCTATGAGTAGTGTCTTCAGTTTAAGAAAAGTTATTTAACAGAACATGATACATGTCACTCAGAATGAAAGTCCCCTTTCCATTTTACACACAAGCATACACATTTTTCTCAAACTCCCTAGGGGATGGGTAAATTATACTGTTAAAAAGAGCAGTCTAAAAACATTCTCAAATATGAAAGCTCTGAGAATATTCCAATAACAAAGCAATAGTGTTTTTTTTTTTTTTACAAAAATAATAGAATATGTCATGAAAGTGGAATTCTCTCTCCTTGGGTGGGAAGAAGACAGGGTAGGGAAGTGAGGTTGCCATGTTATCTTTGTGGATATTAAGAGAAGGCAGAAACTGTGCTGCATGTATTGTCAACTACAGAAACAGTTATGGGCAACATCCAGCCAAGAGCCTGACACCTGTTACGTTTAATTAAATATTTATGTGGTGAATTGAACACTAAATTGACACAGTTGCATAGCAAAACTTAAGAAAGGTAGTTGGCTAGAACTGATAAATTAGCTCAGTAAGGTAGCAGTATACAAAAAAAAGCATTCAGAAACTGGTTGCATTTTATTCATAAATATGAGAAAGAAAAACTAAGAAAAATATCTCATTCACAATTGCATCAAAAATACCTAGGAATAAATTTAGCTAAGGAGGAGACAGATGGTATGTGGAAAATAATAAGATGCTGAAGAAAGAAATTGAAGAAGATTCAAATGGAAGAATATACTGTTCTCATGGATAGAAAGAATTAAGAGAAGTAAAATGTCCATACTACCCAAAGCAAACTATAAATTCAATGCAATTCCTATCAAGATACCAATGGCATATTTCACAGAACTAGAACAAGTAATCCAAAAAATTGATACAGAACCAGCATTCTTAAGAAAGAAGAAAATGTTTGGAGGGATCACTCTATCTGATATCAAACTATATTGCAGGTCATAATAATCAAAACAGCATGGTACTGGCAGAAAAACAGACATATAGATTATAGGAACAGAATAGATAGCCCAGAAATAAACCCATGCCTGTAAATGGACAATTAATATTTGACAAAGGAGGCAATAACATACAATGGGGTAAAGACAATCTATTCCACCTTTGTATACCATATACAAGAATAAACTTAAAATGGATTAAATACTTAAGTGTAAAACTGAAAACCATGACCACTCTAGAAGAAAACATATACAATAAAATCTTGGACATTTCTCTTAGCAATATTTTTTTCTGATAAATCTCCTCAATCAAAAGAAACAACCAAAATAAGAAAATGAAACTACATCAAATTTAAATGTTTTTGCACAGCAAAGAAAACCATCAACAACAAAAAAGGCAAACTACTAAATGGGGACTATTATCAAATGATACATCTGATAAGGGAATGATATCCAAAATTTATAATGAACTCATACAACTCAACACTAAAAAATGAACAATCCAATTGAAAAATGGGCAAATAATCTGAATAGACATTTCTCCAAAGAGGTCATACAGATGGCCAATAGACATATGAAACGATCCTCAATGTCACTAATTATGAAAGAAATGCAAATTAAAACTACAAGGAGCTACCATCTCATACCTGTCAGAATGGTTATTGTCAATATGGTTGACAAGTGTTGGCGGGCATGTGGAGAAAAAGGAATCCTTATCCACCGTTGATAGAAACGCAATTTGGTGCAACCACTGAGGAAAACAGTATGGAAGTCCCCCAAAAACTAAAGATAAAACTGCCTATTGTCCAGAATTTACACTTCTGGGTATAGCTGAAGAAACCACAACCACTAATTCAAAAGAAGATATGCACCCCTATGTTTATAGCAGCAATATTTACAATAGCCAAGATATAGACGAATTCAAGGGCCTATCAAAAGAGGATTGGTGATGGTACATATACACAGTGAAATATTACTCACCCATAAAAAGGAGGGAAATCTTACCATTTGTGACAGCATGGATGTACATAGAGGGTGTTATGCTAAGTGAAATAGGTCAGTCAGAAAATTTACTCATATGTGAAATCTTAAGAACAATATGAGCAAACAACTAAAACAATAATAAACTCAGAATAGAATGATAGTTGCCAGAGGGGAGGGAGTTGGGAGACTGGGTAGACAAGGTGAAGGGATTAAGAAGTACACATTAGTAGTTACAAAGTAGTCATGGGGATGTAAATTATAGCATAGGAAATATAGTTAATAATATTGTAATTATTATGTATGGCACCAGATGGATACTGGAAATATGGGGGGTGCTTTGTAAAGTATGTGATTGTTTAACCACTATGCTGTGCACCCGAAACTAATACAAAAATAATGCTGAATGTAAACTGTAATTGAAAATTTTTAAAAAAGAAAGAAGTAGTTGATTATTCAATTGCACTAATAATGCTTTTGAGTGTTGGCAGCATGCAGGTGCTGGGATAGTAACATTCTTGTTTAGTGATTAATGATAATTTTATCAGCTCCAGGAGGCAATGCTGGTAGCCTTAGAGGGGATACATCTCAACAGCATTATAATATTCACTTTCCTTGATGACCATCTTTTTCAAGTAGCAAAGATGATGTTTCATCAATAGCAGAGGCCTTCTCAACAAACGTAATTGACAGGAAGAAGATGGAATCATTAAATCTAAAGTGGTGGTAGAGAGAAACTTTGTTAAACATAATAAATGTATTACGTGGGCTCAAAAACTTATCGAAAGGAATATGAGGAAAGATATATTGCTATTCAAATAATAGTGATAGAGGCTGGGATCAGCAATATTTTGCTTGTGTAGCTGACATCTCACACAAATTCAGAGTTTAATTTGTTTCATTTGGAAATTGAATGATTACATACCTCAGCCTGCCTAGTGAAAGATGAATTCTGTGGCTCTGAACTCCCTGCAGCTTCGTACCATATTTTAATCCAATTATCTGTATCAGATGTCCATATATTTAGAGGAATTTCTCAGAATTATGTAGGAAGCTTATAAAACATACTTATGTCCAGATCCCATCCTCTGCAATTTTGTGGTGGGGCCACAACATGTACTTTTATAAAGCTCCCCACGTGATTCAAATATGCAGCCAAGTTTGAGGGCCATTTATCTGGAAGATAGTTTCTCTGTTTTAAGGACAAAATTAACACATTGCAGACTCCTGAAATTGACCTCGCCGCCTCATGGTAATGAGTTATAAATACTCAAACAATTATAATAGAATTATTTTTGATATAAATTAATCAAATAATGTTATGTACTGGAGTCTCCTATTCCATGAGTTACCTTAGATCAGGGGTAGACTATTTCTTATAGAAGTTCAATAGGCTCAAGGCTGTACTTTTTCTTTAGAGAACTAAACTTAAAAATATTAGAAACAACCGTGGCTGTGTAGCTGAGTGGATTGAGAGCAGACCTACAAACCAAAGGGTAGCCTATTAGATTCCCAGTCGGGGCACATGCCTGGGTTGTGGACCAGGTTCCCAGTGCGGGGTGTGCGAAAGGCAACCACACATTGTTTCTCCCCCTCTTTTTCTCCTTCCCTTCCCTTCTCTCTAAAAATAAGTAAATAAAGTCTTTAAAAATATAATAACAGAGTAGGAAAGAAATAGACCACAGACTGTGTTAAGGTCTAAGCTGAACAGCTATTTTTAGTAGACATTATAAATTAGAACTGAAAATCTAAGAGTTAAGGTTTGCACTCAGATTTGTTTGAGCCTCTGCTGTTTTAACAACACCAGGATGATTTTTTTCAGTTTCTCTCCTAAGCCTAATTGATTATATTACACACCATAGTCAATTAGGCACGATTCTGGTGCTTAGTTTCCTATTGCTTGTTTAACTATCAAAAAAACCTTGAAGAAGATAGAAGATGGCATGGTGAGGTCGAGGGTGTTGGCATACAGCTCTTATATTCTATTCATTTTCATCTGTATGTAAAAATTTTAACTCCTGGTATGTCACTAATGAAGATGTAGAAGGAGGAAGGATATTATTAGTGTGAAAAAGGATGTGAGTGAATGAGGAGAAGTCAAGTATAAAGGGAGGTCAGCATGTAGAAAAGCCAGAGGGCAAAGAAAATGGGGAAGAGCAAGGTGGAAAGTTAATAAGGAGGAAAGTAGGAGGCAAGATGAGAGCCAAAGAGTCATTGCCTCTTCTCCTTTTCTTCTATGCAAGGCAGATTTTGGTCTCCAGTTTAGGCAAACTCACTGTGGAGTGTAGTATTACTCAGCAAAGGGATGGTTTTCAGATTGTGCTCATCCTAGATGTGATTGGTTCTATATTGCTTTTTAAGCATGACCAAACTTCTGAAAAGGTATTTCCTGAGGAGCTATTAAATCATTATTATTATGAGCATTTCATATCTTCTAAGAATCATCTGTTTTTTTCAAATCCAGTGACTATGCTACATTCTTGAATTCATATCAGATGTAATTACATTGTTTATTTTATCATTTGTTCAGACAGTGTCATAATAACTTTTCATGTCTAGATTAATTTTTTATACACATCAACAAACCATGCTCTGAACAGCACAGCTTTTGAGACCATTATTATGCAAGCACAGCTGCATCTTGCCTTAACCAGCGTCTGTGATTATTCACTGAAGAATTCTGCATGTACTCATTATCCACAAGACAGTCCTCCTTTCCGACACTGTACACAGCTTGGGTGTTAGAACTCCTGCAAGTTGCAATTTAGATGTAAAAGGAGTTTATTTTAGGAATGTTCATCTTTCATCACAAAGGGGTACACACCCTTGGTGAAGTGCATGTGCAACTTCCACAGTTTTAATGAGAGTTCTGTGTATACATCAATAGGAAATGGGAAAACCTTTGGTCACAGACAATGTCTCCAGCAGTGAGCAAGGCATATTAACTTTCTGATCTGGCAGTTATCAAAGCCAGCATGAGCTTTCCTTTCTCTCGGGTAGGAACTGCTGGATCGGAACCTGATTTGCGCTCCTGGGGGAACATAATATAGAAGAAAGTTATTGAAGACAGATCATAAAATATTTATGAAGAGCTCATGTTTATATTTTGCTTTACATGTGCCTCTGATACAAATAGTGTAGAGAACATACTCCCTCCATTTTACACTCATTTATAATCTGAAGGAAGAGATAAGCAAAAATTGGGGTAAGACCCAACAAACCATGTTTCTTAATGGTATTTAAGTATAAGCCCACACACAGAGTAAGAGTCATTAAGTCTATATATTATTAAACTTGGCCATTTTAACTTTTGATTTGATTTTTACAAAAAGCTACTCATTTGACATTTCGTACATGAGAATTATTCTTCAATAATTGGCAAAAATGTTATACAAAACAAATACATGATTTGTCTTCAGGAACTATTTAGGAAAACAATTGTAGAAAACATCAAAATAGATATTTACTAACTCAGGTAAGACATACTGACATGCAGAAACATATTTCACAGATGTTCAGTACTATTTAGAGTCAGAGAAAGAAGAAATTGAGGTGATCCTGTTTGGACAAGGAGTTTTTCCATTGTCAGATAAATAAATTTAGATATTAAAAATGAGAGGGGAAAGTATTATAGATGTGGAAATATTTAAGCAAAGGTTTATAATGAGAAATGAAAAAGGACTACAAGTCTGTTCTTCGCAGAGAATTTGTATTAGGCTCAGAGAGACACAATTGGTCCAGTACCTGGGATTAATGTGCTCGACCACCCATATCATGCTGAGTTGTTTGAGTTTGTTTCAGAGGAGAATTACTACAGCTTTGGAAGCTGGACATAAAATCTAAATTAACTTATTCTAATTTTTCTAAATACTAAACGATAAATGCACTGCAACATACATGTAATGAAATATAAAGAGAAGTTAACTGCCCTGGCTGGTGTAGCTCAGTGGATTGAATGTGGGCCTGTGAACCAAACATCACAGTTTGATTCCTAGTCAGGGCACATGCCTGGGTTGCAGGCCAGTTCCCAGCAAGCAAAGCACGAGAGGCAGCCATGCATTGATATTTCTCTCCCTCTCTCTCTCTCACCTTCCCTTCCCCTCTAAAGATAAATGTTAAAAAATTTAAAAATAAAGAGAAGTTATCTCACGATTAGTAAGCAAATACATAGAGGCAACTGCTGGTAAGACAATATGCAGAAAGACATCACCCAAAATTCGTCTTAAATTTGGAAGACACTTAACTAAGTTACTTGGAATAGAAACCAAAATGAAAATGGGACATATTTTAAAGTACAAAAATAGTTATTAACTGGGTTGTATTGAGAGTTTCTTAAGTTTCTGTGTATGAGATTTCACATGTTTTATTGTGGAGGAAGAAGAAGGTGAAACTCAAGTTTGTTCATGAATTCCACTTACTATGACAAACACCACAATAACCCCTCTACTAGACATTGCTGCTTTGACCAGCAAGATTTTCTAAACCCTAGCGATGTAAGCATTATCAGCTGAGCCAATCTTAAGGAAACTCCAGTTTTTAATAAGTGGTCCTAAGACTAAAAAAAGTCTCTGTTGAGTCACCCACATCTGATGTGGATGTATCAGTGAAGAACTGCACCTGCTTCTGGTGAAAGCAGTAGGAGTGGGGGATTTTGTAAGAGATCTGAGGTCTGCTTAGAAAGTGAGTCATTGCAACATGAATCCTGATTTTCCATATGATGTAAGTGCATGACCCACTTTTTCATAAAGCAAAACAGCTTTCAATAGTACAGTCATTTAAATCTAGCCTAATATGCATCACATAGGATGCTGAAATATTCACTCCACATGCTGAAATCCTGACATGGAGAGAGATGAGCAATAAACATCATGTTCTTCCAAATCCTCTAAATGACAGTTTGTCTGGTTTCTAATATTCTGGTATTTAGAAGAGTAATTAAAATGACTTAGATGGATCACTAATAGATAGGGCAACATACAAGTATTGTTAAATCTGAACACTTTTGAAAAGGAGTGCTATTAATAATTCCACCAGTATACCAGCTGTAAACTGACATATGGTCACTCTAATAATAGAAGAAAATAAGCACATGTGGTTATCATAATAATAGAAGGTTGGGGTGTTTTTTCTCTCATATCTATTTGCTGTGAATAATTTAAATGATCACCTAAATAAATGAGTCAAAGACAATGTTCGGGAGTAGTAATAGAAAAAATATTTTTTTCTGGGAAGAGAATAAACAGAATTTGGAAACCAACAATACAACAGGGATAAGAATTAAAGACTTAAAAAATGAAAGACAGCTGAATCAATTCATACTTTCACTTCACATAAGAGAAAACCTGTATACAGTGGCTTAAAGGGACACAGGATTTTTTCTCGCATAAGCCTGGAGGTAGGTGGCTGCCGGCATTGGTCCAGTCTTTAGAGGTTCAAGTATATTGGGGCTGATGTTTTCGATACTCTTATGGCCTTTCTTTCATGGTCACTGAATATTTTTGTCCTCAAGTTATCATATCTATCTTACAGGAAGAAAGAAAAAGTGAAATGTAATTATTTTTTTTAATTTTCATTATATGCATTATATGCCTCATGAATAGATCTCTGTTACAGTTGTTGATTGAAAGGAACTGTGAAAAGGGGGTTTGAGAATTGGGGTTATATTATTCAAACAATACTGTAAAATTCACTATGATGTTATGGTTTCACATCAATACAATTTCAGGAGTGGTAATGCTATTAGTAGAAATAGGGAAGAGAAATATTATTTGCTTTCAGAAAATAACAATAATCTGTTTTCATTTTTATTTTTAATATGATTATTTTGACATGAAAGAGAGACACTTAGAGAACTATACATGGAAAGTCGAATATATGTAACTGGACAGCTCTGGGAGGACAACACACTAGAAACTCAAATCTGAGACTCATAAGAATTTTGCCATGGTAAAGAAATGTCAGAGAAGGCCAAATATGCAGTGATAAGAGGGAAATAGTTTTCAGTATTTAATAAGCATTTTCACTTAGTGGTTTAGACATTCACAAAACAGGTATCTTGCAAAAAGGTGTGTTGTTGTTGTTTTTGCTTTGTTTTGTTTTGTTTTGTTTCAGTTTATAGTTCAAGAATTCTCTATTATCAAATTTGGTTTAACTTTTCTGAAGATATTACTTCATGTAATGCAAAGTACCCAAAATATGCATGTACAATAATAAATTCAATAATTCTTATTTACTGAACACATTTTGAATATTACTGTGCAAATATAAATAAAAGACCATTACCACAACAAGTGCAGACACATTACAAGCATCATAATTGGTGGAGGAAGATGTTTGTTAGAAAATCAATTTTATTTGCCCTTCCAATAATAAAACTGGGAAGGTTCTCCTCTCTGTACATTACCTAGGAAATTAATGTTAAAATTATATACATACATACTGCCTCATGCTTACTTTGACAATTAAAATATTAGGTAGATTTTCTCATGTTATTTTTTACTGTTCAATTTCCAACATTTCTTAAGCATATGATATATGACATTGCTTATGATAGTGCATATGATATTGATTGTTTTTCTTCCATTTATCATGTGGGTTGCATCTAATACTACATATAATCACCTACATACCAGGGATAAGCAAACAATGGTTGTAAACTAAATCTTGCTTGCAGTATTTTTTTAAAAAAAGGTTTATTGCAATACAGTCATACCCACTCCTTCATGTACTGCCTATGGCTACTCTTCTGCAAAGTGGCAGAAATGAGTAGTTATGATTATTTTGCATAGCTCACAACACCAAAATACTTATCATCTGGCCTTCTATGGAAAAAGTTTGTCAACCTCAACCAAAGAAATTAGGGTACAATATAAATGCCAGCTCTTTTCAAATGTATATTCCTCTATTGAGAAATAGATAAAATAATTTTATAGTGAGTTTGGAGCTAATGACAACAAAATTATTGAGTATCTTATTTAGTCTTCAGAGTACTATATAAGATAGGCAGGCTTTATTACTCTCATTTTTTTCAGGTAGAAGAGTAAGAATTTGTAAAACAAACAAATACATCTTGTTAACTAATATATAAACAATTAATAAGTAGTAGAACTGATATTCAAGTCAAGTATATTTTATATTATTTATTTTGTTTTGATTTGTTCATTTGCAGGTAAGACCACTAAACTGTTATTATTCACTTCATTAATTTTTCCAAATAAAATAATAGCCTAGTGTATATAGAATTGCATTTCTTCTGTTATTCTTTCTTCTGGTTTAACTGGAAATGTCTTACTGAATGAGATAAAATTCACACAACAGAATATATATCTTTCTTATGATTTATTCTCTGATTTATTAAACTAAGATAAATATTTTATTTAATTGGCATTATTTATTTAAGTATTGCAGTAGATTTCATTCTTTCTGAACCTAGTGTTCTCCTATTTTCTTGCATTCTCCCCCAGGAGTTTTGAACTACTACACTGGATTAATCTATCGTCTTAAAGTGGATAAATAAATCCTCATATCCCTGTTCTCAGCTGTGAAATCTTTTCTTAATTAGAAGCTGATATATCCAAATATTTAGGGATATGTCTGCCAAAAGTCCTTCAGATAACTAAAATCTATTATATTCAGCATATGACACATTATGTCTAATGAGCCTCCAAATACTTAGGTCCATGGGCTAAATCAAAACAATGTAAATGGAATTGTATACAATTCTGCTCAGTGTGTAAACATTACATGCAAAGTTATGCTCTTGGACAGTGACCCTGATATAAGAGGATGCTTTCTGCAACTTGTATTTGAAAGCCTAGAATTTAAATTTCCCAGCCACTTTTATGTTTTTGAGTTTACACTACTGTAATAAAAATAGAATATCAATACACAGTAATAATATGTGATTAAAGAAATAAATTCCACTTCCAATTTTTATAGGAATGGTAGTACTAGCTCAATGTATGAAAGGTCTTTAGACACCCAAAACCAATACAATATTGTACATCAAATGTAATTTAAACATGTTTAAAGCAACAGCAGATATGCTTAAACCCAAGAGTTCGTAAGAAATAAGAACTCATATTCATTCATAAAAAAGGAAAAAAGAAAAGTCATTAGATGGAATAAAGATAAGAAATTTTGAACTATAACAGTAACTACTAAAACTAAACCTAAAACTTTGGACAAATTAGACATAATATGATACCTTGTTTTTTTTTAAGAAAATTTAAACAGTGAGAAGCAAATCGTTCTTATACTGTGCTATAAATAACTGATTGATTCATAGAATTGTATTTGACACAGAATGCAAGTTGACATTTTAAAATTTGCTGTATAAAATATTTTTGAAATTCTACATTTGTAATGTATACAATATGATAGTTTAATATACATATACATTGTTAAATGATCACCACAATAGAGTTAATGCATCCACTCCTTACATAGTACATTTGTGTGTGTGCGCTTATAACACTTAAGATCTACACTTCAGCGAATTTCAGGTATAGATATGATATCTTCAACTACAGTTAGCATGTTGTGCACTAGATTCCATGGACTTAAGGGGCTTAAAAATGAAAGTTTTGTACAATTTGACTCCTAGAAAGATAAAAAAAGTTTATGAAGATACAAATAACTAAACTTAATTTGACTTATTTTCATAGCAGAATTATTAGAAGCTAATTTTTAATTTCAGGAAAAGTACAATCAGACAAACAAAAATAAATGAACAACAGTAACTTTTAACACAACCATATCAAAATAAAACCAAATAAAAATTCTAGATGTGAAAAATAAACAGAATTTTAAACATATAATGAATAAGTTTAACAGCATATGATATATGGTCAAAGAAAGGATTAGTGAGTTAGAGGATTCCGCAGCTTACATGTGTCAATGTAAGAAATGTTTAAACTTGTAGAGAATTTTCATGAGTTTATTTGAGCCAAACTGGCAATCGCCATAAATCTCAACAGACTGAGAAAATGCTCCAGAGAATGGTATTTTTGCATTTTATTTTATACATTATGATCAAAAGAGGAGACATAAGGGGGGTTACATGAAACCCATTGGTAATAGATTAAAGTGGCAGAAAAAAGCAAAGGGGGGAATCTCTGGAATTGCGTACCCTAAAATTTTCCCAGAATTTATGAAAAATACCAAGATTCAAATTCAAGAAATTCTATGGACCTCTTCAAAGATAAATACACATCATATTGAAATGGCTAATAACCAAAGAGAAAGAGGTTATAAAAAAGCAGCCAAAGGGCATTACCTTGAAGTATGCGACAGTGAAAAGCACTGCCAAATTCTCAAAAGGAAATAAAAGCTAAGCAACCAAACAAGCAAGAAGATAGAATACAGTGTCATGACTTCTTCAGATAGCATTTTAAAAATGAATACCAACCCAGAATTGTATCCTCACTGGGGGGAAAAATCTCCTCAATAATGAAGTTGAAATAAATGCATTGGCAAGCAAATAAAAACTGATAGAAATTGCCACTACTTTTTATGGACTGAATTGTGTACCTACCCAATGCCACCCCCCAACTTCACATGTTGAAGCCTAATGCCTAGTACCCTAGAATGTGACTGAATTCAAAGACAGGATTTTAAAGAGTTAATTAAGATTAAATAAGGTCATAAGTCTTGGGCCCCTGTTTCAGTATGACTGGTGTCCACATAAGAAGAGGGAGATAGCACAAACTTTCATGTACAGAGGAAAGACAAAGTGAGGGCATCGAGAAAAGGTGAATGTGTGAAAGCCAAGGGGAGAGGCCTCAGGATATATCATACCTGCCAACACCTTGGTCTCAGACTTCTAGTCTCCTGAATGGTAAGGAATAAATTTTTGTTGTTTAAGCCACCTGACTGGTGTTTTGTAATGGCATCGTCTGGAGACCACTATAATCCCAAACCCACACTAATTTTCAAATACAAAATAGTGTTCTCAGATGTAAGGAGTAAAAAAGAATGCAAATATAAATACATTCACAAATCTAAAAATGGATCTGCCTTTTGACCCAGCAATCCCACTGCTAGGATTATATCCTAAGAACCCTGAAACACCAATCCAAAAGATCCTATGCACCCCAATGTTCATAGCAGCACAATTTACAATAGCCAAGTGCTGGAAGCAACCTAAGTGCCCATCACTAAATGAATGGATCAAAAAACTATGGTACATTTACACAATGAAATTCTATGCAGCAGAAAGAAAGAAGGGGCTCCTGCCCTTTGCAACAGCATGGATGGAACTGGAGAGCATTATGCTAAATGAAGTAAGCCAGGAGGTGAAAGACAAATACCATGTGATCTCACCTTTAACAGGAACCTAATCAACAAAACAAACAAACAAACAAACAAACAAACAAACAAACAAACTATAACCAAAGACACTGAAATAGAGAACAGGCTGACAGTGACCAGAGGGGAGAGGGGAGGGAATTTCAGGGGAAAGGGGATGGGTTTGGAGGAACAAGTAAAAAGGACACATGGACAAAAACAAGGCAAGGGGGTGGAAATGGGAGGGAGGTGGAGAGGGCTGGGGGTGGGCTGAGATGGGAGTAAAAGGCAGAAAACTGTACTTGAGCAACAATTAAAATAAAAAAATAAAAACATTTACAAACTAAATGGCTATCAAGTGAATGAAACAATAACAATAAGTTATTGCAATTTAAAGAATATGTAGTATTTTTTAAAGGTTTTATTTATTTATTTTTAGAGAGAGGGCAAAGGGGAAGAAAAGAGAGGGAGAGAAACATCAATGTGTGGTTGTCTCTTGTGTGCTCCCCACTGAGGATCTGGCCCACAACCCAGGCATGTGCCCTGACAGGGAATTGAACCAGTAACACATTGTTTTCCAGGCCATTGCTCAATCAACTGAACCACACCAGCCAGGGCAAGAATATGTAGTATTAAAACACATGAAAAAGATGGAAAATATTCTTAAGAGGGAATTAAACAAAGTTAATACGTTCAAAGTACCTTGCTTTATATGAGGAAATGGAGGGAAATATAGTATTATTTTTTAAACTCAGATACGATTGACAGATAACATTGTATTAGTTTCAGCTATATAATGTAATGACTTGATATTTGCATATATTACAAAATAATCACCATAATTAGTGTAATTAGACTCTAACATCATGCATATTTACAATGTTTTTCTTATGATGATAACTTTTAGGATCTATCCTTTTTCTCTGACTGGCTTATTTCACTTGGCGTAATGTTCTCCAGGCCCATGCATACTGTCACTAAGGGTAAAACTTTCTTCTTTTTTACAACAGAGTAGACAAATACCATATGAATTTACCCATATGTGGAATCTAATGAACAAACTGAACTAACAAGAAAAATAGAGACAGACTCATAGAGAGAGAGCAAGATAACAGCTATGCTGGTAGGGGTGGAGGGATTGAGGGTTTGAGCATAAAGGAAAAAGACGTGGTGATTGCAGGGGGAGTGGGGTATAAAGGGGCTAAATGGTAATCGCAATGCAATAAAATCATTAAAAAAGAATTATTCTCTTAGAAACTTTAAAATATGTAATACAGTGCTATAGTCACTATGCTGTATATTATATCCCCATAACTTATTTCTTAAATTACTGGATATTTGTACCTTCTGATTCCTTTCACTCATTTTGTCCACTTGCAGCCCACCTCTGGCAGCCATGAATCATCCTTTCATATCCTACTAAATAAATTTTACTTTATCCAAAGGATGAAATAAACATGGGTTTTAAGCAAGAGAGTGATGTATCTGTTTCAATAGGACACCAACTTCAATGTAAGTGATTATTTTGTTTCCTGTTTCATGGAAATAAAAAAAAAAATTGTGGCTGGAATTATGGTAAATTCAATTTTGGATGATGCAAATGCAATTAACAATAAGCGAATAGAATTAGGAGACATTGATGATTTACACTTAGAAAGGAATATGATAGTATGAGATGATATGTTAGTGGACAGGAGAGGGATTGTCAAATCTGCTCATGGTCTTCCAGTTTGGGAAACTAGAAGGCTTTTGACTGTATTTTGTAATCAATGACACAGAACAGACATTTTGTATATAATCATTCATGAAAGATTTATTTAGGATATTCAGTGGCTACTCAGGATGTTAGGTATGTACACCCAAACTATGAGTCCGATGAAACTGACCCTTAACAAGGAAGACTAACTTTAACAACATATTTTAACAATGCTGTTGTTTTATAACTTTCATTACTGTCTTCTGCTGGAAACAAACCTGCTGTATGAGAAATTAGCTTTAGTTAACAGAAAATATATTGATAGAATAAATCAAACCAATATTATATCCAACTTTATTCTTATCAAAATTTCTGGTGTTTTGGACTGAGCTAAGTGTTCTTTATAGTGAGTTTTTGAAGTATTCCTGCCAAGTTCCCAGAAGCTTAAGAAGTTATTCTTTGTCCTACAAACTTTCTTTGAAATGCATATCCCCCAAAGTACAGGAATCTAAAATACACTTAATAAATCAACTGTGTTATGGGGAGGTGTTAGAGAATGGGCAATAGCAATGCAGAAGAGGAGGACTGAATGTCTTGTATACTTACATGGGAAAGAGTTATACTTATTTTTAGACAACCATCTCTTTGTGCAAGGTGGGGATCTAATAAAAAATTCAGTAGTTTCTTTTCAGTTTAAAATATCTCTTCCTACCCTAATAACATGAACACATTTTCCCATTATCTTCTCAAAAGCCTACTATTTTACTTTCTATGCTTTATTTTACTATCTACTTGGCACTGCTGTTTTTTATTTTAGCATTGTATGGACTAAAGCTTATTTTATAATTCTTCCCCCCTTTTATTTTATTTTATTATTATTATTATTACTTTAAGAATAGACACCATACCATATGCTGGGAGAGATTTCCTTTCACACTGAACTAGATTGCTCACTTTGTAAAAATCAAGTGTCTATATAGGCCTTGGAGGTTGGTGTTACTCAGTCTATTTGTCTATATTTTGTGCATGTCATAATACCTAATTACTCTAGGTAGCTAGTTGAGAATCTTCACTCAACTTGCTATTCTTTCAAATTATATTGGTTATTCTTGGTGCTTTAAATTTCTACATAACTTTTTAAATTACCAATTCAATTTTGGCCAGAAGTTACACTTGTGATTTGCATAAATTATGAAGTTAATTTGGGGAGAGGTTAAAAAGCAAAGTTTTCCAATCAACATAATACATGGCAAAACCATTCATTTAAAGAGACTTTTTATGCTCAATAATTATTAGTGTAACAATGCATAATTTTTAAACCTCAGATTTAATTTTTATATTTTATACATTTTAAATTTCATGTCTTTTTTATTTTATTTATTAATATTTAGAGAGAGGGGAAGGAGGGACAAAGAGAAGGAGATCAAGGTGTGGTTGCCTCTCACACACCCCTTACTGGGGGCCTGGCCACAACACAGGCATGTGCCCTGACTGGAAATTGAATCAGTGACCCCTTGATTCTCAGGCTAGTGCTCAATCCACTGACCCACACTAGTCAGGAAAAATTTTCATTTGTCTTTTAATAAATTTATAAGAATATATACATTTATATGCACTGCCTTTGTATCCAGCTGCCTTGCTAGCTTCACTTTTTTTCTCTTATGTGTAGATACTTTTGGATTCTTTTCATGTCTAAAAATTTGCTCTCTGATTAACAGTTTTATTTCAACCTGTTCATACTTTATTAGATAGATAGATAGATAGACAGACAGATAGATATGTAGCTGAACAAATGTCCAGCTGCCTGATGCAACAAAAGCCAAACTCATAAGACAGGTGCTGGTGAAAAAGAAATTGGTTTATTTATGTGCTGCTCACCTGCAAAGATGAAGAACTCATGTCTCAAAACCCATCGTAATATGTCAGTGCGGGCAGAGGTTTTTATAAGGTGGGAAAAGAAAAGCAGAACAGAAAAATGAAGGGGCAGGGGTTGAAAAATTCTCTACATGCAGACCAGCATAGTCCATTCTGATAAGGACTTTGAAACTTGTCAAGAGATGGTCTGGTGTGAGTCATCCTGTTTTTTGTCATCCTTGTTTTACAGCTGAAGTTCAGCGTATCTCCTAGAGCTAGGGTGACTAAAGGTCGAAGTCCATATCTTTTGAAGTTAGTTCCTAGGATATTTATTTATTTATTTATTTATTTATTTATTTATTTATTTGGTGTTAAGGTATATATAAGTTGGTGTTAAGTTATATACTATATTTTGGATATTGACCCCTTATTGGATGTATTATTGAAAAATATCTTTTTTCATTAAGAAGTTGTCTTTTTGTTTCATTGATGGTTTCCTTTGATGGGCAAAACCTTTATAGTTTAATGTAGCCCCATTTGTTAATTTTTCTTTTGTTTTCATTTCCCAAGGAGATATATCTGAAAAAAATTACTAAGAACAATGTCAAAGTGTTTATTGACTATGTTTTTCTCTAGAAGTTTTATGGTTTTAGGTCTTACAATTAGTCTTTAATTGATTTTGTGTTTATTCTTGTATATGGTATAACAAAATAGTCTAGTTGGGGATTTTGTTTTGTTTTGTTTTGTTTGCATGTATCTATTCAGTTTTCCCAACACCATCTATTGAAGAGACTGTCTTTGACCCATTGTATGTTCTTCTCTCATTTTGAATAGATTAATTGCACTATATAGGCATGGATTTATTTCTGGGTCCTCTATTTTGTTCAATTGATCTAGTATTTATTTTTTATGTCAGTATCATGCTGTTCTAATTAGTATAGCTTTGTAGTATATTTTGGTACCAGGTAGTGTGATACCTCCAACTTTGTCCATTTTTCTCAGTATTGTAGCTATTCAAGTTTTAAACTTTTGCTGTCATTCTTCTCCTTCTGGTACCCCTAAATATTTTTCCAGAAGTCCTTTAAACTATCTTTATTATTATTATTTTTTCTTTTTGCTGTTATGATTGGGTATTTTTTACTACCTAATCTTGGTTTCATATAATTTGCTGTTGACTTTTTCTAGGGTATTCTTTATTTCAGATATTGTATCCATCATTTCTGACTTTTTTATAGCTTCTATGTCCTCTTTTTATGTTTCCTATTTCTTTGTTGATGTTCTCAGATTATTTATTCTTCTTCTAAGTTCATTGGGCATCTTTATAAACCATGTTTTAAACTCTGATAGATTGCTTGCCTGCATTTTATTTAGGTTTTTTTCTAGAGTTTTGTCCTGTTCTTTCATTTGAGACATGTTTCTTTGTCTCCTCATTTTGACAGCCTCCCTATACTTGTTTTTATGTGTTAGGTATATCTGCTATATCTCCCACTCTTGCCAGGATGGCCTCATGTAGTAGATGTCTTGTGAGTCCTGATGACTCAGTCTCATTTGTCACGTAAGCTGGGTGCTCCTGGAGTGTCTCTTGTTTTGGTTGCAAGTGTCCTCCTGTTGTTATCCTTGATTGTTGTTGGCAGCTCAGTGGGTGTAGCTGCCCCTCAGTCTGTCTGCCTATGAGGGCAGCACCACAATAGCAGCTAAGCTGCCATGCAAGTGGCTGACCCCAGAGAATGAGACTTGCCCCACTGGGGCCCTGATGTTTGCCCACATTGTCTTTTACATATGTCAGTTGTGGAGTTAATCAAGTGGTACCCCGGTGTGATCTGAAGCTGGCCACTAGTTGCTATTATTTCTGGGACCTTTTGGAATGGGTTCCAGAGCAAGCCAAGATCAGCAATCATCTGTGCCTGGCCTGGGTGCATAAGAGATATAAAGTCATCCATGGTGGTCGCTGCCTGTGCTGGGCTGGAAGGCACCTGGGATGGGCCACACTGCAGGCTGAGTTTGGCTGCCACAAATAGCAGACCTGGACTCCTCAGCATGAAGCATGCTCAGGCCAGCTGCTTCCTGCCTACGGCCTGCTAACCTTTCAGGGTTTTTGGGAAAGTCTGCAGTGCTGGCAGAGGCTGGCTTCCCTGAGGAACAGCTGCTAACAGGGCCTCAGCGTTGGGCAGAGTGTTGGAGAGACACCAGGGTGGGGCAAGCAGTGTGTCTGCTTAATGCAGTTTCAAAGCCCAACTGCCCCTCCAAGCTGTGTAGTGGGATGTCACAACACAGAACAATAGGCATTGTCTGCCCTTTCGTCACCTCCAGCCCTTGCCCTGAGAGGGGTGGCTGTTGTTTAATCTCCTCATGGCTTCTTTTCATAAGGAGACATTTTTCATTTTAATTATATCCAAGTATTCCAATATTTTTAGCCCTAATAATTTTTGTACTGTTTAATAAATGTGTTCCCACCCCAAGGAAGTGAACATATTTTCCTGTTTCCTTCTAGGTTTATTAGCTTCCAGGGTTATATTTGTGATATATTCTAAATTATTTTAATGGTATGAGGTAATGTTCAAACTTTATTTTTTATCTACTATGCATATCAAATTTCTCCAACACCACTTAAAACAGTATAAGTGATGCTTTCTTTCTCTTTTTCACATATCATAAAAGTGAAACCAGAGGGCAAGTGAGTCAGGGACTCGTGCTGCCTGTAACTGTGCAGCCAAAAAGTAAGACAGGGATTGGATTAAAATTGGACTTTTATTAATATTAGAGGTCAGCAATCGGAGAAAGTGGTGGGTAAAAACCCTAATGTCCACCTTCCCTTGAGCCTTCAGAAGCCAGTTTATTTAGGGGGAATGTGGGGATTTGGGAGGGGAAAATTCCTAGGGTGGGCACAGACGTGCTGTTTCTCTTGGGAGTAAGCAGGGAGGGGGATCTGAAAGGGCAGCGAAGCCGCTTCTTCCCAAGCTTGCTTCCTTTGTTCCAGTGTTGTCCATTCACCTCAGCATTCCTCTCTCCCCAGACCACTGTGGTTTATGGCCAGTAAAGCTGTGTATTCTCTGGTGGGGTGGGGGGGGGGTGGTATAAACCATTGCTCTCAAGTGTCCCTGGGTAGGGGAGATAAGATCCTGGGATTCACTAGGGGGCTGTAAACAGCTCAGACTGTTTGGCCTTGTTTAATTTGCTTGTCTGGGTTTCCCCATTTTACTTGCCCAAGAATTTTCCTAGCTTCTTACTAATCTGTCTCATAGCATATGGGTGAATCTGTTTCTGGCCTTTTTTTTTTTTTTCAGAGGTCAGCAATTGCCTGTATATTCTATATTTGTATAATACAACACTGTCTTAATTAGTGTAGCTATACAAAAAAAAAGTATTGCTATATGGTGGTGTATGATCTCCAACTCTGTTTTTCAAAATTGACTTGGTTCTTCCAGTTCCTTAGAATTGTCTTGAAATTTCAAAAATAAATAAATGAATAAATAAATGAATAAATAAAATACAATGAAGCAAGCAAAATTAAAAAAAAAAACTTTCTACGACATATGAAACATCAGAGAATGAACGCAAAAATGTTTACTTTTATGAAGTTAACATTTAAATTATTTTATTTAAGAAAGAAAAATAATTTCATTTATAAAGAAAATCAGTAAACAAAATAAATATTCAAATGGACTTAGGCAAAGGAGGATGACAGTATTATAGCGGGAACAAAATAAACCATCCTAAGAAATGAATTTAGGAGAAAGGAGACAGTAACCCATAGACATTAATTAAAAAAAAACTTTAAGAAGAAACGTTTAAATATTGAGGAAAATCAAATAATAAAATTTATTAAAAATAAACTTTAGAAAGATAAAAACATTAATACAGAGAATACTTATAATATACAATGAAATTCCAAGTATGTTAATGATGTGTGTGTGTGTGTGTGTGTGTGTGTATAATCTCTGAACAGTGAGGCTCTGCTTCCCACTGCTGAACACAGGCACAAGACACAGGTTGGTAGGGAAGGAAAAAGGTTTTTTTTTTTTTTTTTTTTTTTTAGTTAAAACGTTGCACAATTCTGGGCAACGGGAAAACTCCCTGACTCCGGGACAATCTCACACAGACATAACCCAGCTGCCCCCAGAAACAGAAACAAACAGAAACAAACAGAAACAGAACAGAAACAGTATCCTTATCTTGGGCCCCATCTTTAAGTATCTGTAGGCAGAGGCTACTAAGCAGACAGAGCTCTGGCTTCAGATTCCCTCCTTGGAGTCTGCCCATGTGGGGTCTCTGTCACCATCACACTGCAACCTCCCACTTAGGGACCGGGGCCACTGCCAACAACTGCAACCAGTCACGCATGGGATCCCTGTACAGGGGCTCTGGGGCCCAAGGCTACCCCAGGCCACGGGCAGCAGCACTTTGGCCCACACATCTGTGTGCGAATCCCAGAGGAAGAGAAAGGGTGTGTCTATGTCCTCCCTCCATTTAAATCTGGTGCAAGCCTCTGTGTGCTCCAATAGGATCCAGCTTCCCCAGCCAATCCTGTCCATTTCCAGGCTAGACTGGCAGGTCAGTGCTCCCCCTGCTGCCATATTAATTTTGGGGTACCTGTGCTTCTGTGACCACTGGTTTCCCCTTTAATCATAAACTGAAATAGTATTGGGCATCTCTCCATTAGTCCATCACACTCTAGCCTGGCGCAGACTCTCTGCTAGGTTTCCTCCTGCCCTGTCCCCACCGGAGCCAGGAATCTGTGCTCAGACAGGGGCCCTGCTAGCTCACTGCTGAAGCAATGCGATGCTGCCTCACTGGCTTGTTTACCCAGGGAGTGCAACCTCTCTGCGTGGCAGCCTCGGCCCGGGCCCTCTCCCTCTCCCCTCTCCCCTCTCCCCTCTCCCCTCTCCGCTCTCCCCTCTCCGCTCTCCCCTCTCCCCTCTCCCCAGGGATCTGGCCAGATCTGGCCCAATTTCCCTGTATCAATTATGTTTGAAAATAATATTTGTATTTGCATGACTAAGGTTGCAGAAACTATATATATATATATATATATATATATATATATATAAAAGAATACTAGTAATAGGGTAAAAACAAACAAAGAAGGCAGAAAAAGTATTTACTTAATTTTTTAGGAAACTTTGAAGATTGTCAAATATATCACCAAGATATAAGAACCATTACTTCACTTTATACTCTCAGAGTGAAATTTAAATGTAAATCATGCTCTCTTAATCATTTGTTTTCCTTTCCCTTTTTAAAAATAAATTAATAGTGTGTTTCTATCTGAAGAATACCTATGAATTTACAATTGTAGGAAAACAAAAGATTAAAATTTAGAAAAGAAACAAAAATGTTAACCAAACATTACGGAAACATCTGTGTTCTAAAGAAAAACGTTATAATAATGTAAAATTAAAAGTATAATTTAAATAAAGATATATTTAAAATAGAAGTTAGGTATTAAAATGAAAGCTCTTAAAATTTATTTAAAGCATTAGAGCTAACCAAATATACACAGAAATATGTATTGTACAAGCAGTAAAGAACATACATATTCATTAACAGAAACTGTTGAGACATCATTCTGTACCTCAATTATGCTTATTCAATCTCATTTTGCTTCTAATTATTCTTCATTTAACCACTTGTGTCTCAAAGGTTTTCTGACATAGAGAAAAAAATGCAGCTTGAAGCAAAATCTGAATGCTTGAATGCCCTCAAATTCATACACCTGGTTACATTTTCACAATTCACAGAAGCGCTTTTGTGAATTATCACTACATCAATAAAATGCGGTGAAAAACTAACATTGCTTTTTACCTTAGGCATTCCTCTTGAAGAAAACATTAAGAGCTTAGAAATGAGACTCTTTAATTCCTCATGTATCATATTTGTCAATTTCATAAAGTAATTGCCATTTCCCACATAAACATGACATACCCACCTCCCTGGGTTTTCTAGATGTAGAACTAAACTCTATCTGTGAAAGCACATTTATATTAAAGTATAGATCACAGTAACTCATAGTATTGTTTTCTTCCCTTACTTAAACATTAATAATACAAGTCTTAATTATCCAGATAACATCATCTCATGTGGAAGAGTTCATTTTGCAATCCACTTTTTCTTGAAACTGATTATGTTTAGAAAAAATTATGCTTCATGACTTTATGAGAAAAACAGGGATGTGTTAAATATATAAGCTTAAGAAGCTCTTAACAATTTATAAATGAATACAGGTAAAAATAAATCTACCTGGACCCAATTCTGTCCTGCTTTTCACTTCTTCAAAATGTTTTCTTAATTTTTCTGATTCTCTCTTTCCCCTCTCCCCTATGCTACCCTAAGTCCATGGATTTTTAATTAATTATGAAACTGAATTAGGGAAACATGGCTTTATTTTTTCTGTTGATACCTATGATATAATAATGATTTTTTTTAGGAGGCCGGCTAAATTTCCTCATTTTCTAGAAGACCATGGTTCCTAAAAGTTGAACCATTAGTCCTATATGGGAAGTTAGTAAGTTGAGTAGTTTTGTCCAGTGACTGTGTTAATAATAGTGGAGAAGGATATAAAAATAGTTGTTTAATTTATAGGAAATATTACTTTAATCATTTGATTCTGGTTGCATCTAGGTGACAGAAAAACAGAATTTTATGACATAACACACTAAAGCTATTTTTAATGAAGATTTCAAGAAAAAATTCAAAATTGCATTATGACACAAAATTATGTGGGAGAAGTGCTGAGTTTTCAATATATAAATGTGTTTGCATATATCATTGTGCCTAGAGTTATTGAATAAGTATTTTAAGAATATTTTTAAAAGGCAAAAAAAAAAATCAATGGCTAAAATACGATGTATTTTGGACTGAAAGTATAATGAGTTTGTTTTGGGAGCACTTTCATGAAAAGGAGTATACTTTGTGAAAATATAGATGCTGTAAATGTTATGGTCAATACCTTACAAATCTCATGGATTTTCAAATGTTTTGTGGAATAAATGGGGACAGAAAAGTTCTTGCTTTGAAAGGAGTGGTTGATGCAAGCTGTTTAGCAGTTTTGCTAAGTTTATAATTTCTGAACTTTTATTTGAAATAAACTGCCTGCTAATGCCTGGCTCCTTAATGTGAAGGCATATCATAAGAACTGAATGAAGTAGATAGAAAATACCCTTTAACTAAACAAGTTATTATGTTTCCTGTGTAGTAAAGAGGAAATAAATTACAGCAACTAAAATGAAACTTGGATATTTAGAAGTAAATAGATAATTAATAGCTAAACTCATTATTCTATAAATACATTCAATAATTCTGTCTCTTTGTATATTTTATCTTATGATATATAATTTGCCATTGCAAATAATAAATGGTTACAATCTGAGATGAAGTGTTTATGAAATCACAACTATAAGAGACCCCGGTCTACATTCTTAGTTGACATTGGAGGGGATACAATACTTGGCTCGCTGGATACCGAAGGAAAAAAGTATCTTTTCAATGTTAAGCTTTCTTTTTAATTGTGCTCCTCCAACCTGCTCTAAGAACTCAGACAAATGTCTTAGCATCATCAATGCATTTTTCATTAACCTAACTGGTGCTCTTATCTCTCAGTTCCTTTACCATCTGGCATATTTTTTCAAGGTGACTCATTACTGTATAAATCTATTCAAGCAACTCTTGAGCATGACACAAACCTTTTCTAAGTAAATAGGCATTCACAAACAAAGTACATTTTCTAACATAAGTAATTCTCTAGAGGCCATCACATATTTCCTCAGGATTTTTGGTATTTGATGATCTTAGACTATATTTTAAATTAATTTAACAGTTGCAACACACATGAAATTGCTCCAGGCATGAAAAGAGTTTCACAGAGAGTTAATTAGATCAATCCAGATAAACTTGGAAAATGTCAGATAAGTGAATACAAGGTCAAAGACAAATATGCTTCTGAATATAAGCAAACTTTTTAGTGTCAAAAATGGATTTATGACTAAAGAAACTGGAAGTATGTTTTGACATTTGCAGAAACATGTTATAATAATGGCTGAGAGAGGCAGTCTAGAAACTGACCAATTTGGATAGAATATGAAATAATTTTACTTGATGTGTATTATTATTCTTACTTTACACAGACAGTTCTATAAACCAGGAATCAATCCAGAAATTTGGATGGTAAATGGTGATTTTATTATTAAAAAAAAAGCAAAACAAAAATAAGAAAAATGAATAAAATAAGTAAATACAATGTACTTGATAATAAAGAAATGAACTTTGAAACTGGAAACACATACTTTAGAACTTGCCTGGCTACTCTGTCATTTAGTTTAAATCTAGATATATTACATTAATGTATTTTGATGCCATAAATATACCTGATAAATTTACTTTTAACTTAATATCAACATGAATCAATTGATGACATAATAAAGTTACAAGGATATATTTTAAGAGCCTTTAATATATCAGATAATATTTCAAACTATTTTGCGGCATTAGAATGTTTAATTATCACAACTCATTGAGAAAGCTACTATTGTTTTTCTTTTCTGTTTTACCAATGAGAAAAGTTCTATAAATCAGGAATCAATCTAAGTGAGAGATTTAAATATATTTCTCAACCTTATACCAGTTATTAACTATATACTAGTTTCATCTTAGACTGGAGTTGAAATTAAGTCTCCACTTTATGTTTAAAAATGTATGCAAGGAATATTATATTGTTTGTCATCTATCTGCCTCTCTATTCACTTCATTTATTACAACATTGAAATTGCCAATATCCAGACATTGCAAGTCATTCAAACCATTCTCAGAATTAAAAGAAAGGAAAGATTTAATACTTCTGAGTGCTATATTGACTATAAATGGAATGTTTTATGACTGATATTCAAGTTTAAGGGCATCAATCATTTGAAAAGTGCCATACAGAGGAGACAAACAGTGTGTTCTAAAAATAAATGTGGAATGAAAAGAATGACTGCCTAATGGGGACTCATGACAAGATGAAAGGTCAAATGACTGGCACAGGCTCTGCCGCTCAGTCTCAGCAGCTTCTTGTACAAAAGTGTCTGCCGTTTCAGGTCTCATTCATCTCTACTCCCGTTCAACAAGTATTTAATAAAGTCTTATGATCTGCCAGGCTCAGAAACAGAGCTGGGGACAAAGGGACCAGAGCAGAGCCATCAGACGTTCGGATGGCATTTATAGGCAGTGGATTGCATGAGATAACCTGGGAAGTGAGTGCAGAAATAGCAGAGAAAATGTTTGAAGTCTGACTCCTTAGACACTTCGGAGATTTGAGGTCCATAAAATGAGGAGGCATAAGCCAAGGAGAATGAGAAGCAGCCATTAGTGTCATCAAAGCAAAGTCAAGGATGATTATACTAGTCCAGCGAACTAAGCGATTCTGGAAGGAACAGAGTGATAACAGTGGGCGAGATGATTCTGCTCAGTCACCTTCGATATGAACTGACTGGTAATTGACTATCCATGCCACTTCGGTAAGAGACTGACACCTTGTCCTGTGCTCTCAGCAGGGCCTCCTCACTCCCTCAGGGTTATACTTCCTTTTTGATGTTATAAGACAAGGGGCAAAAACAAGTATCTATAGGCAAATCAAATAATTAGTTAGAGGTAAAAAAAAAAAAAAAAAAAAAAAAAAAAAAAAAAAAAAAAAAAAAAAAAAAAAAAAAAAAAAAAAAAAAAAAAAAAAAAAAAAAAAAAAAAAAAACCCTACCAAAAATACAATAATATATGTGGTGGGCACGTAATAATGTAAGCATGATAGTTCTTTAGAATATATTTTAAAATAAGAATATGAAAAGCATACAATTCAAAAAATTAGCAGAACCACATAATTATTTTTTTAATTTTTATTTTTGGTGTAAAACCATACCAAGTTCTCTTTTTCACTGTATTTTTTCTATTACCATTTAGTCCCCTTACACCCCCTCCCCACCCCCACAATCACCAGACTGTTGTTCATGTCCATGAGTCCTTTATCCTTTTTGCTCAATCTTTCCACCCCCTAATTGCCCCACCTTAGCTGTTGCCCTGCTCTCCATCTATCAGTCTTTCTCTGTTTTGCTTGTTAGTTCAGTGGGCTCATTAGTTCCACATATGGGTGAAATCACATGGCATTTTCTTTCTCCGACTGGCTTATTTCACTTAGCATAATGTTCTCCAGGTCCATCTATACTGTTGCAAAAGGTAAAATTGTTCTCTCTTTTTATGGCTGAGCAGTATTCCATTGTGTTAATGTTCCATAGTTGTTTTATCCCCTCATCTACTGATGGACACTTAGGCTGCTACCATATCTTGGAGATGGTAAACAAGGCTGCAATGAACATACAGATGCTCCTGTTCTTTAGAATTAGTGTTTTCAAATTAGTGTTTCAATTTATATCACAGCAGAATACTGACACGTGTGTTTCTAACTTCAAATGGCAGTGTCGAATCTTAATTTTTGGAGGTGGTGATATGCAATATAGTATATTGGGAACTCTATTAAACTTACTAAGTTTATTATACATTATTATTATAATAATGTATAATAAATAAATTTATTATACATTATTATAAGTAGTAGTATCTATAGCTGTTAGCTGTATTAGTTTTGTGCAAATTTCCAGTGGTTAATTTATAATGATATCATTAAGAAAAATTTAACCCTCAGTTGTTTTTGAAAATAGGTAAGATTTATATGGACATGTATCTGTATTGTTTATTGCTATAGTCATAGAATTTACAAAAGTACCTAAAATATAGTAGTCATTCAGTAAATATTTGTAGTGTATTAATATATCTATCTCATATCTATAAAAGAAAATCCATTTTTATTAATATTGTCTAAAATGAACTTGCTCAAAAAATGTAAGTACACATTTTATAACTGGTTGCATGAACAAGTAATGTTATAAAAAATAACACACAGTAACTCCTTTTGATATCAAAAATTAATCTGAGTAAAATTTTGTGAAATCCATGTTCACTTATTTTCTGTTTGTTTCCAGGAATATACAATGCTGTACACTGATCCCTGATCCCTGAAAGAAAAGATATGCTTTAAAAGATTAAATCAAAACCTACCAGGTCAAGAAGATGACAGTCTATCTTTAAAATATCCTAGAGGAACACATCCTTGTCACCTACACCTCAATAAAAAACCTATGAACACATTTGAACATAGGAAGAAATTCTCCCCTTTCTCATCCCTGTTCCCACCTATTCTGGCTAGAAGAGGTGAGAAACATCATCCTTAGTAACCATCTGGATGTTTGCCTGAGTTTATTTTTAGTTATGTCTTATAAATTATAATTCTTCATTGATTTTTCCTTGCATTGGATTTTTCCATTTTTGTCTGATTTTTTATTGTTTGTAATGAGGTTTGTTTTGTGGGATCCTTTGTTTTTTGTTTTATTTGCTTGTTTGTTTGTTTGTTGGTGCTTTCCCTGCTACAGTTCCTTCTCTTTCTTCATAGAGTAGGTTTGTGTGTGTGAGTGTATGTTTAGGGAGTATTCTGTAGACCATGTTCCAGTTTTAGAGGTCCAATTCTCATGAGACTTGTGTTGGATCAGTGAGAATATCCAGAGTTCACCTCATTCTAATTCAGTGTGAGAAATTTGCATGGCATAAATTAAAACTCATTAAGTAAATCAGAAGAGAACCCAGTTAACACAGCTTTTAATAGTCCCACAAGGTGTTACAGTTCATCTGACAAGATTATAAGGCTATTTCATTAATATGAATCAGTATGCTCTGTCTTACCGTTCTTCAAAGTAAGACTGTTTACTTTAGCTCCTAGGAATCAGTCACATTACCACGAGCGATAATTGCCATCATTAAAACAATACCTCAGTAGAATGCTAATTCATGTGCTCTTGTAGTTCTTTCATAGGAAGTGTTGCTTGATGAGTGCTGTTACACTGACTTTAATACAGGCACCTAATAACACCGAACTACTGGATAGCCTTCCATTGAGAAGTGCCTCACCAAGCACGACACTATTACAGAAACAGTAGCTATGATGTACATATCAGTGTAGTCATAACAATTTCAACTTCGTTAGTTACTTGTGTTTTCATCAAGAGCAAACAAGTGCACCATTATTGTATTTTGAGTCGGGCAAAGAGGCATTATCCATCAATATGTGTTTTTTTTTAATTATAGTTACACTCTTTGATCAGGTACAAGTTGTGTTAAATATATCCTCTCACTGGAAGACTTGAAGGTTCTTGGATAATTTGTTTTAAAATATTGATGCAGCTATGTGGGAATGATAGCGATAAAATATAACGAGTACACGGTCTTAAATATCTTGAATATTTGCACAAAATAACCCCTTAGATCAGTAGTCCTCTCTCTTGGCTGTCCTTTAGCATTACTTCGGAGCTTTAAAAACCCTGGTGTCCTGGAAGCAACCCAGTCCAATTAAATCAGTACCTCCAGGGATGAGATCCAGGCATCTGTAGTTTACAAAGCTTCCCAGGTGAATGCAATATACAGACAGGATGACAACCACTTAGGATGATGTGAATACATGACTAGGCTTCAAGCTAACCTGGAAGACATTTCCAGAAAAAAACGTGAATATGTGAGTTCAATCAAAACATGAATTTTACTATTGAGGTATTCATAAATATATTTTAAGAAAATATACTATTATTTGAATTATCCCAACTAGCTACCAATTGTGAAGAAATTTAACCAATATTTTCACACTTTTTCTGTGTACATTTCCATTAAAATTTAATGCCACCTTAGGTTATTTATCTTTTCTCCTTTTTTTCTTTATTTTTATCATTGAAACTATTACAGATATCTCTATTTTCCCACTCTTTGCCTGCCTTCATCCATTCCCTAGCCCCCCTTCCCTCTGGCCATCACTGCCCTCCTGTCTGTGTCCAAGTTCATTCATATGCATTCTTTGGCTAATTCCTTCACCCTCTTTGACCCAGTTCCCCCTCCTGCCCCACCCCTGGTCACTGTCATTCTGATGTGTTCATGACTCTGTTTCTATTTTGTTCATCATTTTGATTTGTTCATTAGATTCCACATATAAGTGATATAATATGATATTGTATTACCTTTTTCTGACTGGCTTATTTCACTCAGCATGACAATCTCTAGGTTTATAAAGTTTATTAGAATAAAATTATATTTGTTATTTTTCTTAACAGGTAGGACACCTTGGAGAGTTTACACTACTTTTCAAATGGGAGGTGACTAGTTTTATTTTATCATAAATATCAGTTAAGAGGTTTATTGATATAGCTCTCCATGGAGATCAACTAAGTTTTTATGGATGTATAAATGTATATTAAAAGAAGATAAAAAGAAAAAAGATAAAAAAGAAGATAGTGATATTTCTTCTACATGTATATTGTCTTGATATATAATTTTATTTAATATGTTTTAAGACAAGCATTATTATTTCTATTTTCATGAGGTAATTGAGGCTCTTGTCCAATATTTCATACTTATACAATTCTGAGTAGTATTTGAGCTAAGATTTTTCAGTTTTCAAATCTTGGAATCATTTATCTGTTAAGTTATATTGATTGAAAGCCTTTGAGATAACTTAACTATTCACCAATGCTCATTTGTCTTCAAAATTTTTTTTTTGAAAGAGTAAGATTAAAAAAAATACATGTTCATTTAAATGTCCCCACACCCTAATATAAATCTCACAAAAATTCTCATTGCATGAAGTTCATTTTGTTTCAGTTTTTTAAAAACATCTGCCTCTGTTTCTAAGTCAGAAAACATTTAGCTTTTTGTTAAAATTCCACAACCTACCTTGTACACTAAATATATTATCCATGTTTATGCAAATGACATATACATAAAATATTCTACAAGAGTGGGTCTTAAGTGTTCTCTCCATATACACACACAATAAAAAGTAATTATGTGATGTGATGGATGTTTCAACTAACTTCCTTGTGGTAATCATTCGTGTGTGTGTGTGTATGCACATACATATTCATACAATCATTTTGTTATACAAATTATTTATTAGCAACTTAACTTTATGTTAAATATTAAAAATTTTTATAAATAAGCACACAAATGAAATAGTACTTTGAGATTTATGATGCCACAATGCAGCATGAAACCATAAATAAATTTATTACTCACATAATGAGACTGTCTGATTTAGTGGTTGGGATGGAGGATTGATTGGGTTGAAGATTCCTGTGAGAAAACCTGAGTTTGAATGGCTAGATCTTCTCTGACCTCAAAAAGGGAAGGAGCGTGCAAGCTTTCTCTGCTTGCTCAGATGGATTGCAAAACAGGAAGGGGGAAGTAGGGTCTGAAAGCTGTCAGTGATAAAATACCAAAAACAGAGCAATATAAAAGAATTTGTCTTACATGTAGTATTCTATGACTGAAATGCAGTTAAGCAAAAGTAATTAAAGAGAACCCAGAAAATGTGTTTGTACATTAAAAACATAAGTCTGGATATATCTAAGTAAAAAAATACACGTAAGAAAAGGAGGAAGAAATTATACTATTGAATAGCATTTCTTATAAAGCTATAAAAATTAAACTATAAGGGTTAAGATGGCATATTGGTGCAGAGGTAAACAAATTGACAAGTAGAATAGGACAAAAAAGAAAAAAAGACAATGTGAAGACACGGTGGGAACACAGCTATTCACAAGCTAAGAAGAGAGCTCTCACCAGAAAGTAACCATGGCTGTGCCATGACATTGGACTTCCGGCCTCCAAAACTGTAAGAAATAAAATTCTGTTATTTAAGCCACCCGCTGTGTGGTATTTTGTTATGGCAGTGCTAGCAGACTAGTGCATTGCATAACAAAATAGTATGTGATTTTATAACCACTAGCTTAAAAGACAACGTTTTGTTGTTTCTTGGGATTCAGTGGGTTGGGAACCTGATGGTTCTTCTCTTTTTCTTACCTGGATTGCTACAGCATCTGCTGTGGTCACCTGCCATCTGCACTGAAGGTGAGGCTGCCTGAGCCTGTACTGGTAGCTCTCCACCGTGCCCCAGCTGCACAGTCCCAGCACACTAGTCCTGGGTGATTGTCTGCGCTCTGTGAGGTGAATCCCAGCTTCACATGCAATGCCCAAAGCGGGCCTTCTCTAATCTCCTATCTCTGCATTTATCTTCGATAAAAGGGTGTTTTCATAACCCTATCGGCATTCACTAGCATCGAACACTGTCTTCCCTTCCTCCAGGCTCTCCCTTACTGGCCAGCCATCCTTTTCATCTACTTTCTTTCTGGACCACTGTTTACCTTACAAGCTGTGTGCCATGACCCCCTAAGGCTTCATTTTTTTGAAACTCTGTAATGGTTGTTTCACTGTTTTTTAAAAAAAAAAAACTGCCTTCTTTGAAAAATGAATTTCTTGACTTTCAGGATTGTTTCTCTGCTGTAAGTTTCTGGATCATATTTTGAGATGCAATAGCAATCTTTATTCTTCCCATTGTGTGATCAATCCCTCACCAAAATGTGAATGCCCCGATTAAGTGACGGTTGCTAAACCTGTCACGTTAGGTTGTATTATGCTGCTCTAGGAAACATTCCAAAAATCATACAATCTTATAAAACAGAAGTTTGTTTCCTTTTCCTTCTTCATTTCCATTATGGGCGAGTGGTTACTCTGCTCGATTAATTTAGTAGACAAATTACAGAAGCTTCAATCTTGAATAATTTTATACATTAGGGCAGAGAAATAGAGTCATCTGCTCATATAGTCTTTCTATATTTTATTGACAATGATGGTCATCCTGAGATGTTCCAGGAGAAATTGTAAAGTCTTTGCATGTGGAAGTGAGACTAAGCTAGGCTTCTGCAGCCACATTTGTTACTACTAATATCTATTACAAAGTTTATGAAATATTTGCTCAGAATCAAACAACACATTTTTACATCTATTTTCTCAATGAATTTTCAACATGATTTCATTAGTAAAATTTCCTAGACTGTAGACCTCTTCCTGACTGTTGTATGAAATCAGAACTGTGATTCCTGACTCTGTGCTTTTTGACAAATTACTCTCTCACTCATATTTATGAAATATGAACAGCTATAGGTTGCCTAATAAGTATAATACATTGTATTTGCATAGTATGGGTATTTTCATCGGGGACCTTCTAGTATTTAACTAAAAAAATATATTTATTCATACATCCATTTAGCAAATTATGTGCTGAGCATCTAATATGTGCCCAAAACATTCCCTTAGGTCAGAGTATTGAACAACATAAACATATCACCTACCTTCATGAGGCAGACTGTCTAATGCAAACACAGACACATCACTGAGGTGATAAGTAATTTCCAGATAGGTTACAAGGAGTTACCGATGTCTACAATGGTAAGTCATATTTTAATTTGTGAATTTAAGGAAGGCCACACTGAGAAACCATTCTGAAAGGGATCTGAAAGTTGAGTGGGCGAATTGTTCCCCCAAATCACCTCATAGCTGAAATGCACCATATTCTTTACCATTACCATGTAACCAGGCATTGTTTCCCCTTTAACTCTAAAGTCGCCCAATACACTATAGGGCATTAAGAAATTACCAAGCTTTTGATTTCCGGCCAAGATGGGCATAGGCAGACACAATGTGCCTCCTCTCACAACCAAGATTAAGGACAACAAAAATATAGAACCAAAAAAAAAGACAGGGCAGAGAAAAAATTTAATTGTACAGAAGTCCTGCAATGATTCACCCAGACTGGTAACAGGGGCAGAGTTGGCAGCCAGTGGAGTCGGCAGCCGGTGGAGGGGTCGCTGGAGGGGTCCTGGCAGGAGAAGACATGGCTGGTGGTCCTGGGAGCACAGTCACCCCAGGCGCATAGGTGGTGGTTGCAGAACACAAGGAGGCCAAGGAGGGTGCACAAGGCAGCTGACCATGGACACACATTCCTGCACAGATAAACCAGGAGAAAATAGGCAACAAGACAGACTGAGTGATGCAGGGCCCCAGTGCTAGGAAGTGAAGCCGAAAAGCACCCATTGAAAACACTTGTAGGGGCTTAGGTGCCGGGAGGGAGTCCCAGACTCACAGGAGAGTTCGTTGGGGAGACCACAGGATCCTGGAGTGTGTGCAGGTCCACCCGCATGGAGGTCAGCACCAGAAGGGCCCAATTTGCTTGAGGAAAGTGGCTGAAGGGACTGGAATCTGCGGAGAGACTGCAGAGCAAGCGCCATTGTTCCCTCTCAGAACCCGCCCCACATCCAGCATCACAACCCAGCGACTGGGCTGCCCTGCCCTCGTGAACGCCTAAGTCTCTGCCCCCCACTATGTAACAGCCGCCACCAGACAAAAAAAAAAAAAAAAAAAAAAAAAAAAAAAAAAAAAAAAAAAAAAAAAAAAAAAAAAACACCCCCCAAAAAAAAATAACAACAACAACAACAACAAAAAAAAAACATTACTAAGGATGGCTCAAACGGGAGAACAGATCAGGGCCCCAGAGCTAATGCATCTAAGTGACCAAGAGGTAGTCAACCTAGCAGATGCAGAGCTCAAAGTGCTGGTAGCTAGCCTATCAGAAGCACGGGTGATTAGGAAGCTCACAGAATTGGCTGATTTTGGTTGCAAATTAGAGGAACAAATGAAGGCTACAATAAGTGAAATGAAGAAAAATTCACAGGGAACCAATAGAGATGGGAGGAAAACTGGGACTCAAATCAATGGAGTGGACCAGAAGGAAGAAAGAAATAACCAAACAAACAGAAAAGAACAGAGAAACAAGAATTCAGAAAAATGAGGAGAGGCTTAGGAAACTCCAGGACATCTTTAAACGTCCCAATATCTGAATTATAGGAGTACCAGAAGGGGAAGAGGAAGAGCAACAAGTGGAAAACTTATTTGAACAAATAATAAAGGAGAACTTCCCCAATCTGGCACAGGAAATAGACTTCCAGGAAGTCCAGGAAGCTCAGAGTTCCAAAGAAGGTGGACTCAAGGAGGAACACACCAAGGCACATCATAATTACATTAGCCAAGATTAAAATGAAGGAGAGAATTCTAGAAGCAGCAAGGAATAAAGGTAGAGTCACCTACAAGGGAGCTCCCATCAGACTGTCAGCTGATTTCTCAAAAGAGACCTTCCAGGCAAGAAGGGGCTGGAAAGAAGTATTCCAAGTCATGAAAGTCAAGGACCTACATCCAAGATTGCTCTATCCAGCAAAGCTGTCATTTAGAATGGAAGGGAAGATAAAGCGCTTCTCACATAAAGTCAAGTTAAAAGAGTTCATCATCACCAAGCCCTTATTATATGAAATGTTAAAGGGAGTTATCTAAGAAAAAGAAGATAAAAAATAGGACAGTAAAAAGACAGCAAACTCACAGATATTAACAACCACACCTAAAACAAAAGCAAACTAAGCAAACAGCTAGACCAGGAGCAGGAACACAGAAATGGAGATCACATGGAGGGTTTTCAACAGAGGAGTGGGAGGAGGAGAGAGGGAAAAAAGGGACAGAGAATAAGTAGCATAGACAGTGGGTAGAAAATAGACAGGGGAAGGGCAAGAATAGTGTGGGAAAAGAAGAAACTAAAGAACTTATGACACATGGGCATGAACTAAAGGGGGGAATATGGGTGGGAGGGGGTGTGCAGGGTGGAGGGGAATGATGGGGGAGAAATGGGACAACTGTAACAGCATAATCAATAAAATATAATTAAAAATAAATATAAATAAAAACTTAGGGAAAAATTAATTTATCGGAATTTCCGAACATCTTAATGTTCTTGCTATTATCTTTACATTGAAAGCAATTTAACTTTTTTACTTTAAAAACTTTAATAAAACAATATTAAAAAAAGAAATTATCAAATTTTTCTCTGTATTGACAACTAAAGTTCAACTGTAGTTGCTTAGCACATTCGCAAGTAGTTTTTGACTAAGCAATTTATCAAAAAGCATTGAGGTAAGCATGTCTGAAAGATGGTGAGCTCTGCAGAAAGGGTGTTAATATCCTTTGGCGCTCTAAATGTGATGACTTTCCTCCTACCTCTAACAACTTCTGTCCTTCCTGTCTAATTCTGGATGAACTCAGGCAGTTCGAAAGAGCTGGCAGCAAATGAACTAGTGCACTTTGTGGCCTGTGGTAAATAGCTCTTTATCAAGTCAGTTCCTTTTGAACTTGGCTTGCACAGATGTCCTTGATTCATCACAGCTGTCATTCTCAATATGACACAAACTTTGTCCATCATCATAGTCAATATAGGTTTGCGAGCTTTGTTTTCCTGTACAGTGAAAGAGTAGATGTAAAAAGTGATGTAAATTGTTGTCCCCATGGGATCTACACATTCAAATGCCACTTTAACAAATTTCAACACAGCTTATAGCAGTTTTACTTCACGTAAGCAAATGTACTTACAACTTTTCCCTCTTCTAAATTGATTTTCTTTGGAATTTTGTAATAGATAGTTTATTACCATTTATTTTTACACAATTATTATTTTATAGTTGACCTTACTAGTCTATTATTAAGTATGCAGGAGGCATTTTGCCTTACAAAGTTTTAGGATTATAGTAATGATTGAAGACAGATCTTGATTTTAACACAGTTCTCCTCACAAGTAATGAATAATAGTTTATTGCAGAAAAAAATTTTAGAAAACTAACTTAAAATACTAAGGGCAGAAAAATCGAAAGGGCAAAACTTGTCTACAAATATGCATATGTTTGTCAGGAAAATGCTCTATTTTTCTATTTCATAAAAGTAAATAATAAACAACATTTAAAAATTCATAAAAATTGTTACAACAAAAGGGGTTTCTAATTTCTAATTGTCCAAATAGTACCTGGACAATTAACCTAGTGATACAACACACAAATTGAAGAATACGAGTGTATGTGTGCATGTGAGCTGAGTTAAACCAAATGGAACTGCTTCTGATGACATTATCTTGGCAAAATGATTGCTGGCTACAGCAGAGTACTCAGTGAACAAAACCAGGAGTGCGAAAAATAAATGCATCTAAGAGGGAGCTAGGAGAAAATGCTCTCATTTCAATCCGTTGATCATTCTATTATGAGAAGAAAAGAGTCTAAGAGTCTATTACTTCTACAATTCACAATAAGAGAATTACTTTTCTATACAATTCAAAATTTAATTTTTGGAATTTAATAGAAGTTTTCCTTGGTCTCAGGGTTTTGACTATTATCTAAACTAAGTTGTGGCTACTACTAAATTATTTTAAACACATTTTTCCTGGTGGTATAAAGTATGATTAAAAATCTGCATTTCTGTTACAATTTTATGGTACTTTTCTATTTTTGAAATATGTTATCCACCTCCTCACATTCCACATTTAATTGAACATAAGATTCCACTTTTATTTTTTTTACATTGTCAACACTAGCTAAAAATATATACTTAGAGCCAGCAAAAAGGTTTCTTTTTTGTATCCGTAGTGACATATAACCAATTTGCTGTTCAAGAGAGTGAGTCTTTAAAAAATCAACCACACATCACTAATCAACTTTAAGGAAAACATTATTCTAAAAATCCACGGAATGAATTGCATCAGAAAATAATTAAATTTTCATTACACATTGTCCTTTGACTCCTTATTTAATGTTTATTGACTTTTTCTTTTCTTTTTTATTAAATTGAGCCATGTAGAGCCAAAATATCCAAGAATACACCTATGAACTGAAATGGGGGTCTGTAATGAATCATACTTTTTAGGAAAATGAAATTTAATTTACATCTTGTAACCATATTTCACTGTTCATTTAATGTGCCGTTTGAAACTTTCATTTACTGTACTAAACTTAAGTTGTTATATTTAGAAAAAATTCTTAAATATCTTATGAGCAACTGACAGAACCATATCAAGGATAGTTGATTTAATTATTTTGCTAATAATAAAGCAAAAGTATGAGTCTCCCTGTAGTGTATTTACATTGTGTTTTATTTATTTAAATTATGAAGAACATAGGAGTAGGTGATGTAATTTTAAAATCCCAAATGACTTTAATCCATGCCCCATTTTTCTCAATAATGCCAGAATTATGATGCTATTCTAACAAGTTTAGCAACTCTCCCATATCTGGTATCTTAAACACTCAAAAATAAAATAATTTGTAGTAAAATAGATACATACATTATCATGAAGATTGCTATTTAATGTTATGATTTATGATAGCTGCCATTTATATGTTAATTTTAATTAATCTGATCATTCTTCATAATTCCTCATTACCCTATTTATAAATACTTCCATTCAGTACTATTTAACATGTTGATTAATGACTCATTTTAATATTTTTGTTGAGGTTTAATTGATGGACAATTCTCTATACACATTTAAAATGTACTATTTGATGAATTTTTATATATTCATCAACCCTCAAAATCAATATTACAATTAATGAATTAAATGTATTCATTAATATATTCAGTATATAATAAATATATTGTATATCAATATATAATTAATATATTCAATGTATAATAAATATATTCATTATAAATTAATGAATATATCTACTAATACCAAGAATATCCTCTTTTGTAATCCATACAGACCACTCTTACCTCTGATCCCACAACTATTAATTTCCTTTCTGTCATTATAGATTAGTTTGCATTAAGAATTTTGTATAGGAAGAATCTTACATCATGAAGTCATTTTTTCTGTATTATTTTTACTCAGCTTTTTTTCTATACAGTTTTGTTCACATTTTTCTGTGCATCAATAGTTTATTCCTTTATTTTGCTGAGTAGTATTCCATTTTATGGATATACTACAATTTGTTTATCTATTTATTATTAATGTTTTGGCTTCATGTGTACTTTTTCATTCTGGAATATAAAGCTTTTTTGAATTAAAATGCAGTTAACATACCATATCCTATCCGTTTCAGGTGTATAACATAGTGAGATTTCACATTTATAAACCTTACAAAGTGCTCACCACAAAAACTCCACTATCCATCTGTCACCATGCAGTTGTTTTGATATTATTGATGTTCCCTGTGATATTATTCACTCACATGATTTATTTATAAGTTTGTACTTCTTAATCCCTTAACCTTTTGGCCTATAGCCCATTACCCAACGCTCTGGCATTTATCAGTTTTTCTGTATCTATGAGTCTGCTTTGTTTGTTCATTTCTTTAGTTTCTAGATTTCACACATAAGTGAAATGGCACAGTATCTGTCTTTCTATGACTTATTTCCCTTATCACAGTGCTCTCTAGGTCTCTCCTTGTTGATGTGACAGCAAGAGGCCATTCTTTTTCACAGCTGGGTAATATTCCAGTACGTGTGCCTGCGTGTGTGTGTGCACATGCGTGCACGCAGACTTTTCTAACCACTTTTATCTACTTTTTTAAGCATGCATCTACTGATGAACACCTGGGTTACATCAATAGCCTGTTTATTGTAAATAATGCTACAGTGAATATACATATACACATATCTTTTTGAATTAATGTTTGATTTTTTTTTTCAGATAAGCCTGCTGAAGCAGAATTGCTGGGTCCTTCTCTGCCTCTTGTTATATAGCCTTTGTTTTACAGTCTATCCTTTCTGCTTTAAGTACTGCTATTCCACCTTTTTTTTTTTTCATTTCCATTTTCATGAAATATCTTTTCCATCCCTTTACTTTCAATCTCTGTGTGTCTCTCAATCTAGAGTCTCAGGTAGGCAGTATAGGTAATCTTTTTAATCCCTTCAGTCACCTTATGTTTTTTCAATGAAGCACTTAGTCTATTTACAGTTTCCAGGCCTGGCCACAACTGTGGCAGGCTCACTGGTGTGCAGGGCAAGCCTTTGACGTGGCTGGCTGCAAGGCCCAGCCCTGCTGTTGCAGACCCCCTGCTGTGTGCTGGTGCCGAATGAGGCCACCCACTGGGTGTGGCAGGGCAGGAGGTGCTTTGCAACCGTGCTACCCTGAGTGGGTCTCAGGGAGACGGGAGGGTGGGGTGAACAGTACTAGCAAGGTCAATGGAGAGTGTCATACGTAGTGCACGCCAGTGTCAAGTCAGGTAGGTTAAAGAAAGTGGTAAAATGGCGCCGACCAGTACCTCTGACTCAAGAGAAAGTTCCAGCAGATCCCTGTCCCTGCAGCACGAACTCTAAAATTAGTCAATGTGTCACCTTCACCTATGACCTTGTTGCTTTTTAAACTGCTGCCTCTGTGTCAGGACGTAAAAAGAGCACAACCTAGGCTTCCTATTGCCCTTCGGCTCTCCCAGATGCCAGCCTTGCTGGTTTTCAAAGCCAGATGTTTTGAGGGCTCCACTTTCTGGTTCAGGTCAACCAGGTTAGGGCTTGGACCCTTCCCTCTTTGGGGATGACTTCTGCCATTTTAATATCCCTCCCACTGGTGAATCACAGCATGAGGAGTGGGGAGTAGGCTTAGTCCTGACTAAACTTAGTCTCTACATGTCTCTACATCTCCTACCATTTCAATGTGGCTTTCGTTGTATACCTGTGGTTGTAGGAAGTCGGCTCTGCAAGTCTTCAGGAGGCTCTCAGAGGTAGCTGTTCTACATGCAGTTGCAGCATTAGTGTCAATGGTAGGAGGTGAGCTCAGGATCTTCCTATTTTTCCATCTTGAACTTGAAGTAAGTCGGGAGCCTTGTTCTCCAATGCCAATTTAGCTTGTCAAAAAGTCATTCCTTATGGTTGGTACACTGTCCCCACAAGAAATGGGTCTAGGAATCTATTTTTTTTTTTTTTTTGTCAATAGATGTTTGGGTCATTTCCAATTTGAGGATAGCTGTTACAAATAAAGCTATGAAAATTTATATATATTTTTTTAATTTTAATCTTTATTGTATCTTTTTACATTAATTTTTAGTTTCCTTCTACCCCTCTCCCCCCAGCAATCATCATAGTATAAAAAGTAGAAGTCCAAACTTTTTTATCATTTAAAGTAACTGTCATTAAAAATATATATTTCATTTATTTTTATATGAAAATAAATCATATTTATTTATTTATAAATATAAATAAAGGAGGGAGGGAGAGAAACATCAATGTGTGGTTGCCTCTGATGTGCCCCCCACTGGGGACCTGGCCAGCAACCCAGGCATGTGACTTGATTGGGAATTGAACTGTGATTCTTTGGTTCTCAGGCCTGTGCTCAACCAACTGAGCTACACCATCCAGGGCTAAAAAGATATCATTTTTAATGAATGAAAATTTCTTCCAGGTTACAAGTATGAGCCAAAGAATTGTTCATGATCTCATCTAGTCATTTACAAATAGAACAGTAAAATGCTATATTCATTTGTTCTTTAAAGAGTTTAACTGTGTCATTAGGCTTCAGTTTCCCAAATTAAAAAGTAAAGAGTATCTGAGGTTCCTGTACTTATTCAATTAAATAAATATTTCTAAATGTTTTTATTTATTCTCAACCACATGATACACACAATATTTTAGTATTCTAAAATTGTATATTTTAAAAATGGTTATGCACTTTTAAGGGGTTCATTCTTTAATTATTTTTTACCATGTACACAGGTGTATTTTATAAACACAAAAATATGAAAATGTTAACTCACATTCTTTCATATTTTGGTCTTTTTAAATATGATTCAAGTAATACTTCAAAGGTAGTACTTGTCTTCAAAGATAATTAATTACTAATTACCCTTTTCATTTTCTACTTATGATACTTACTATAACAACACTTTTGTATAGCTTGAATTTATTATTTTAAATATTTAAGTAAATTTTATTGATTATGCTGCTACATTTGCCCCCATTTTTTCCCATTTGGCCACTTCCTCCTGATACCACCCTTCCCTCCAGTAATCCTCCCCTTAGTTCATGTCAATGGGTTATTTGTGTAAGTTCTTTGGCTTCTCCCTTTCCTATATGATTCTTAACTCACCTTATTCTCCAAGTTGAGTCAGTGTTAGACAGGTTGATGGAGTCTCAGATATGGCACCAGCCTGCTGGCTCTGTGGCATGGAAGGTCCTGAAAAGAGACAATGGCCTCTGCCAGCCTCAAGGCCAGACACTTCGGTTCCTCCCCTTATGCCACTGGTGCCTTTCAAGCTGCTATCCTGGTGCTGGAGCTCAGAGGGAGTAAATCTGAGTTGGTGAGTCTGTGTGTGGGTTCTTTAAGAGGAAATGCTTGGGGATCCAGAAGTTTCTTCCACCGACTCAATCCCAGCTGGTTTTGCAGCCAGAAATTGTGGGGAATTATCTTCCTGTCAGTGGATCCCTGGTCTGGGGCTGGTGTGGGGCTGGGCCTGTTCACTCCTGAGATTTCCCTCCCAAATTTTTATCCACTACATGTGTGTAGAAGACCAGCACATTCTGTGTCTGCATCTTTGCTACCAGTGCCATGGATGTGGTTCATTTAATTCCGTAGTTGTCAGACTTCCCGTCGATTCGATTTCTTACTGTTTTGAGTGATGGTTGTTTTATATTTTAATTGTAATTTTGGTGTGATTGTGAGAAGAGGTGAGCCATATCTGCCTACACCACCGTCTTCTAAGTTAACCAATAATTTACAAAGATCTCTATACCTTAAAAGATTCCTTTAGTTGGTAATTTTTTTCACTACCCAAATTTTACACTTATTAGGGAGGTAAATATACCTAAAAGCTTTAATTTAACATTTTAAGATATTATTGTCTGTACTAAGATACCAAATCTGACCACTTAATAAATTTACCATACTAATCGTTCAACGCATTCTCTGAGGACACTATCAGCTGTTACCTGGACCTTCATAATAGCCTCCATGCTGTTCTCCTCATTTCTATTTGAAAAGTGGAGGAGCCAGGAAGATGCTTTGAAAACCTAAATCATTTCACACTACTCTTCAGCTTAAAACACTTTTAGAGCTTTCTAATTTTTTTTCTTTTTTTTAATCAGAAACTCCAGACAGTGTTTTACACATTTCAAATGAGCGAATTATCTATCCTGGTCGTGCCTGTTATGCCCTTAGCTGAGCAGAGTTATTGTCTTGCTGTATTTCAAGAATGTAAAACAACCTGTCACATAGTAGGAACACATTATGTGTTTGTCTAGCAAATCAATAGAAGTTTGAAATTTTCTGTCCTCAATGTAATTGCATTCATGCACTCTCCTTACTAATTTAAGCTGCAGAAAGTTTAATTCAAAGTAAAAGATAGTTATTGGCTAAAGAGAAGGAAGAAAATAAGTTTCCATTTTAATGAAGATAAAATTGACTCAGGAGTATCTCTTAGAAAAGCAAATATGCAGGTGGTACCTATGCCTAAGGGCTAGAGAACAAGTGGTGTAGAGTGATGTTTGCCAATATGCTTTGTGTTAATAATGTACTGAAGGCTTTTTTTTTTTTTTTTTTTTTTTTTTTTTTGGTAAACACTGCATACTAAATTAGCCGAGGATGAACTTTATCCAAAAATCTAAATGGAAGTCTGAAATAAAGACCTACAAGAGTGAAGAGGGGGAGAAAAAAAAAGCTTCAGGGGATTTGTTCTCATTTTAATAGGGATGTTGCTAAAATTGGATTTCTAAGTGTGAATGTATAAGCAAGTAGGGGCTCTCTGAGCATTTTTTGTTGTTCTTGTTAATAGTGTGGATTTGTCTGTCATTCTTGGATGCAGTCCCAAAAGAAAGATTCCTTTTGAGTGTGGTTTCTGTGTTCCCTGAGGCAATAAAAAGGAATGCCTCTGTTGTGTTTTATCTATATCAAGCGCTGGGAAATTATGCTGAAATCTGTCTGAGAAATTTTTTGGACTTCCACTTTCCATTATACGGTCTTTACTAATTCTTCCTGACTTAAAATACTTGCAAGACAGATCTACAAAAGCTTTGTGATTTTTCGGAGTTTTAAATAGTGACTGCTAAACTAAGAACATATATATCATATATCATCTATATCATCTATATCTATATTTATATAGTTATATATAATTATATACAATCATTCTGAAGTATTTTCTACATTTAATATATAACAACAGTGTGTGAAAATGATTAAAGTAGTATCATCCATCCTATGTTCATCAATAGAATGTTTATGGTCAATATTTCCTAATTAAACCAGAAATTGGTAAACTACTTTTGGAGAACCATTATGGAAGTCATATAAAGGTAAAAATGACTTTGAATTTTTTACAATTGTCTAAATATGTATATATTCTCCAAAAATATATCACCTGTCCATATGCAACTGTCATAATTTTTGTATTTACTAAAACTTATTTTTTACTTCTTGTAAAGGCCTCTGTTATAAAAAATATGTATGCATATATTTATAAACTCTTAGGGGTAGACATTTATATTTAACTAGTAATAACAATTTCATTTACAGTTACTGAGTGGCTTTCCTGTGCTGGACAATGTGATGATTGGTCCATATGAAATATATATTTGTTCAACAAAATTTATAATAAAGAAGCCATTTTTACTATTCCTATTTTATAAGGCAAAAGGGAGAGGGACAATGTTTTTTGCTCAAAGCTGCAGGCTCGATAAGAGGAGAATTTGGAATAAAAATCAAGTCATTCCAATTCTGCATGCTATCATTCTAACAAAACATGCAATTTTCATACGGGCATTGCATGTTCAGTTTTCATAGATGAAGATAATAATCATGCTCATGATGATACTGTTATGTTTCATACACCATTTTAATTGTAAACACATGCTTGGCAGATACGGTTTGCCCCACCTGCATATCCCAAAGGGAAGAATACAGAGAAACTTGTTTGAGTCTTATTGAAGCTGTGTCCCCCCATTCTGCTTTACCAACCATGAAGGTCATGGATACATGCTTACCTCACCTCCTCACCTTATGAAACTATTCCCAGCATTTTGTGACACTTTGATGGCATATTACATGAATTTCCCTTGCATAAATGACAAAAAGTTATCCAAAGCACTTATTAGATGACTCTAAGCATATTATTTTATTTTAAGTGAAAATCACTACAATTAGAAGATGCTATTTTGAACAACAAAAATATGAAAATACTGGAGGTAAATTTGGAACAATTAAACCAACTGGGGCAATGCATCTGGAAGATTATAAATATATGGAATAGGGAAATAGAGTGCATGGAAAACATAAGAATTTTTGTGTTATGTACAAATGTGTTTCAGTCTATGTTCTTCTGTTTATAATATCAATATTTAATAAATTATGTAATACATATCAGTTTATTTTAAAATCAATTACTGTTAAAATAGTCTTTATTCTTTATTTTTAATAGTTTTATAACAGTATACCTTCATTTTTTGTCATTGTTTTACCTGATAGGACTTACAGTGATTTTTATATTAGCAGCTTGAAGTTTTTTAAGGGCTGTATGAAAAATTACCAAGCAACGCCTCTTTAAATATTAGCTCTATGAGTATAATTATTTTCTTCCTCCTCTCCTCTGTTTCTCCAAATGTCAAATTCTGTCTTTTATGACTCTCAAATCTTTTCTTCATTCTGGATATCTCTCTCTTCCAGTTTTCCATTTAATAAATTATCTCCACAATTTTGTCAAATGTAATTATAAACACACTTATTGACTTTGTAGTTTCATTTATTGGCTTTTGAAAATTTGTACAATTAATATTTTAATGTATTCAACTATTCTGTCAAAATTTCCCTTCCTAAATTTTTTTCTCTATTCAATTTATTAAGACCTATACTTCATTAGCACTATAACCAACCAATGTGTCAGCAAGGTCTCACACTGGTACTTAAGAAAACTATTTACATTGTTGCAAAACTAATCATCATCTTACATTTCACACTTTATGCACTGATTTCATCTATTATTGTGTTTCATATTATAGTCTATTTACAGCAATTGTGTTTTCCCTCTGTGATATTAAGACCAATAAATTTGACAATATACTTTTAAAAAAGACCAATATGTTTGAAATAATGGTGAGGAACATACATCTGCTTACGTACCATCTGTAGTCAAGTGAAATAAAAAGTAAAAAAAAACAAACAAAAAAAAAAACAAATAATGTATTTCCAAAACAATTTTCCGAACTTGTTCTTATTGTAATATTTATACAAAAATATGTAAAAAATGTGTTCTAGCCATTCAGTTACCTATAACTCTGTAATAAACAACCATAAGTCTTAGTGACTTAAACAAAAATACGTATTATTTCTCACTAGTCTTCAGATCAGCTAAGCCTGTGAACATCCCTAGGGCAGACTAGGTTGATGTCATCTGACCTCATTTTTGTGGCTGTTGTGAGCCAATATTTTGGTTGCAGGCTGACTGCTCTAGGATGCTAAGTTGGACAATTTATCTCAGATCCACCTGTACTCTCATCCTCTAAGAGGCTAGCTCAGGCTTGTTCTCGTGGTAGTTTCAATAAAGAATGAAAGTGTGTGAAGACTCTTGAGGCCTAAACTGGGAACAAACACTACATCAGTTTTCAGAGTTCCACTGGCAGAGAAAAGTACACCACCCTGGAATCAAAAGGGGAGGGAATAGACTTTTCTCTTAATGGTAGATTTTGTAGTCACATTACAAACACCATGCATAACATATAGAATGGTCATTTTGCTTATATATTTATGTACTTATTTTTATTTTTTACAGCTGTCCCAATTATTTCCCCACTCTGCTCAGTTTGCCTTCACTTCCATTCTCAATTCCCATCCTGGTGTCCATGTCTATGGGTCTTTCATATATGTTTCTTGATTAATCCTGTTACAGAGCAACAAAAGGTTCCTTATGTCCGCCGCCCTATGGCAAGATGTCTCTCAAAGCCAGAGATTTGTGAAAAGGAAAGGAAATGTTTATTTAATGCTATACAGAGTTAAAGTAGTGACCTAACATCTCCATTAAAATATATCAAAGTCCTTTAGGATACCCACAGACACTCACAGTGCTTACTCTCTCCCTCTGCCCTAATTCAGGGTACCCTAATCCGTAATTCAGAAAGAGAAGCACACATCCTGGGTCCAGGCTCTTGACACCGTTCAGCTGTGTTGTTGTCCAGGCAGGATCTCTAATTAATCCAAAGCCTACTGGCAAGAGTCCTTTCCCCCTTCTTCCAGGCAAAATCTCTCTTGCTCCCAGGCCACGCAGCCAAAGGGAGTACCCCAAAGCCACATGGTCCTTCTTCTACCAAAGCTGTGGGGAAGGAGTCCCCACTCTGCCAAAGCCACATGGCTCTCCCTCTTCACCAAAGCTGCAGGGATCTGCACTGTGGTGAAACCACGTGGAATCTCTACCTCACATGGCTGTGAGAGGGTCTCCACTCTTCCAGAAGCTCGTGGCTCTCTCTTCACCTAAGTTGCGGGGAGGGGGTCACCACTTGGCCAAAGCTGAGTGGAGATTCTCTGCTAAAGCCACATGCTGATTCTCTCTCAGGGCTGTGAGGGTCCTGATTCTGCCCAAAGCGTGTGGTTCTCCCTCCAATGGCTGCCGCGTCTGGGTTTAAATACCTGCGCCAATCTTCCTCTGCAGCCCCATTTCTGATTCCTCCTACAATCGGCTACACTTGCCAGCACTCCTGTATCCTTCCAGCTTTACTGGGCTGCCATAGTGAGTCTGGGCAGGTGTGGCCCCATGGTGTGGAGCCAATTGTCTCCAAGCTCTCACAAAGGCTCCACAAACAAGGGGAGTTGCCTTCCAGTTCCATCTTGGGTGGAAGTCACTCCCTTCTCCCTGGCTCAAAGCATGGCCACAGCTGTTTAACATATGTATGAAACCAGTTAAAGGTTACAGATATGTTAAATGACTGTTCTGGAGGTTAGCTGCAAAGTTGTTGCTATGCAAAACAACTCAATGGCCCTGCTCCATTTGTCCTTTCCCCCAAATCACACCTGAGGGGGAAGGGGGAAGGACATCTTATGTCTTTCTAATATTTCCTGGACACCCTGAGTTCTGGGCCCCATTCCAACTCCCTTCTTGGGACCCCCCTCTTGGCTGCACCCTTTTACAATCCCTTCACCTTCTTTCAAACAGTCCACCCCTGCCTCCTCCCTTCTTATTGCCATCACTATATTCTGTGATTCTATGCCTCTGGTTCTGTTTTGCTCATAAGTTTATTGTATTCATTAGATTCCTCTGATAAGTGAGATCATATGGTATTTGTCTTTCACCAACTGGCTTCTTTCACTTAACATAATAGTCTCCAGTTCCATCCATGTTGTCACAAATGATAGGAATTCCTTCTTTCTTTCTGTCGCATACTATTCCATTGTGCAAATGTACCATAGTTAAAAACTATGGTTTTTAAAACCATTCATTTACTGATGGGCACTTAGGCTGTTTACAACTCTTGTCTATTGTAAAGAGAAGAGTGCTATGAGTATGGGGTACATAAGTGCTTTCAAGTTACTGTTTTGGGATTTTTAGGGTATATTCCCAACAGAATTGCTGGGTCAAAATGTAGTTCCATTTTTAATATTTGAGGAAAATCCATACTCCTTTCCACAGTGGCTGCATCAATCTGCATTCCCACTAACAGTGCACCAGGGTTCCCCTTTCTCTACATCCTCACCATCAGTTGTTTGTTGATTTGGTTCTGATGGCCTTACTGAGAGGTTTGAGGTAATATCTCATTGTGGTGTTAATTTGCATCTCTCTGATGGCTAGTCATGTTGAACATCTTTTCATATGTCTATTGTCCATCTGTATGCCCTCCTTGGAGAAATGTCTATTCAGGTCCTGTGCCCATTTTTTAATTGGATTGTTTGTCTTCCTGGTGTTGAGTTATATGAGTTATTTATATATTTTTTAGATTAAACCCTTGCTCAATGTATCTTTGGCACATATGTTCTCCTACACAGTAAGTTCCCTTTTCATTTTGATGATGTTTCTTTAGTCACGCAGAAGCTTTTTAATTTGATGTAGTCTCATTTATTTTTTTCCCTTTATTTCCCTTGACCTAGGTCCAGGAGATATATTGGTAAAATATTGCTACGTGGGGTATCTGAAATTTTACTGCCTATGTTTTCCTCCAGGACGTTTATGGTATCATAAGTTATATTTAAGTATTTTATCCATATTGCATTTATTCTGGTGTACAGTATAAGTTGATGGTCTAGTTTCACTTTTTACATGTACACTTCCAGTTCTCCCAACACCATTTATTGAAGAGACTATTTTTACTCCATTGTATGTTCATGCCCAATTTGTCAAATATTAATTAACCATAGACACTTGGATTTATTTCTGGGCTCTCTATTCTATCCCATTTGCCTGTGTGTCTGTTTTTATACCAGTATCAGACTGTTTTAATAATAGTGGCCTTGTAGTATAGATCAATATTAGGTATCGTGATCCTTCCAACTTTGTTCTTTCTCAGGATTGCTGAGGTTATTTGGGGTCTTGTTTGGTTCCATATACATTTTTGGAGCATTTTTTCTAGATGGATGAAATATGCCTTTGGTGTTTTGATAGGGATTGCATTGAATTTACAGATTTTTTTGGAGAGTATGGACATTTTAATGATGTTAATCTTCTAATCCATGAACACTGTGTATACCTCCACTTATTTGTATCTTCTTCCATTTCTTTCTTCAGTGTTCTGTATTTTTCTGAGTACAGGTCTTTTACCTCTTTGGTTAAATTTACACCTAGGTACATTATTTTTGTTGTTGTTCCTGGTAAATGGGATATTTTTCTTACTTTCTTTTTCTTATAGTTCATTGTTGCTGCACAAAAATGCCACTGATTTCTGAATATTGACTTTGTATCCTGCTACTTTGCTGAATTCACTTAGTAGGTCAAGTATTTTTTTGGTGGAGTCTACAGGGTTTTCTATATACACTATCATTTTGTCTGCAAATAATGACAGTTTTTCTTCCTCATTTCCAATGTGGATGCATTTATTTCTTTTTCTCATCTGATCACTGTGGATAGAATGTCCAGTACTATGTTGAAGAAGAGTGGTGAAAGTGGACACCTTTGTCTTGTTCCTTATCTTAAGGGAAACACTTTTAGATTTAGCCCATTGAGTTTCTCCATAATTGCAATAGCCAAAGATTCAGTCCTATAATTATCAGTAGAGTTTAATCTGGTCATTTTCCTTCAAATGTAGTGACTACATTTAATATTCAAACTCATGGCTTACATAGTTTGAATTTACACATACAAATATAATATTCAATTAAAGACTTTCAAGAAATAAGAATTTTTAAAAATATTTTATTTATTTATTTGTAAAGAGAGGGGGAAGGAGGGAGAAAAAGAGGGAGAGAAACATCAATGTGTAGTTTCCTCTCACACAACCCCTGGGGACCTGGCCCACAACACAGGCATGTGCCCTGCCTGGGAATCGAACCCATGACCCTTTGGTTCATAGGCTGACACTAGACCCACTAAGCCACACCAGCCAAGACAAGAATTTTTTTTAAGAGTATAATTTTAGGAGAGCATTAGTAATATGGGACTTAAAAATAAACTTTTTTTGCTAATTCATAGATTTTAATTATAACTTCTTAGTGTATAAAGGATTTTAGATATTGCATTAGTGAATTAATTTTGACATAATACATTTTATAGCCCAGTGACCTCAATTATGGGATAATGAATGATTGCAAACACTTTTAATCCAAGGGCCTGGTATTATGTCTTAATTTCGGAACAGAACCCAATACTTAGTTAATAACTCTAAATCAAGGTCATCTTAATTATAAACTCTCACATCATTCATCTTTATTTCTGTATATCATAAAATATATGATACAGTCCTTCTTTAAAAATGCTCTTTTTTGCACATCAAAGCAAAATAAAATGGTATTTTTTGAATTTTCTAATGAGGAAAAGAATATTCTTTTCTTTACCAACATCCAATAATAAATGCTGAACACTTTTATGTGGCTATTTTAGTAACAGACAAATAATTTATGTCCAAATAGTATATTTTAATCCCTTAAAGTTAACACATGGTTAAGAAAATTATATTATCTGCTTAACAGTGTGTTCTTAATACCTGGCAAAACATAGATACTTTATAAATATTTGTTTAACAAAGAATTGCATAAAGCATAATTGAAAGTAAATATTAAACAAGTTTTAATTTGCTAGTCCATAGTTACTTAATTATCAAAAGCCTTCTTTAATTATTGACAGAGCAAGTACAGAGGAGGTAAAATTATTCCAAGGACAAATTCCAAAGCAGAAGTTTATCTTTCTATTGTAGTTTGGTTTCTCTATACCCAGAAGTACAAGCTATTACTTTTGCTTATACTCACGTTCAGAAACGAGCCATTTGGCTGAGACCCAATTTAAACAGAGCAGGCAATTTGAGATCTTCCCTGTGCCAGAAAAGGGAAAAAAAAAAACAACTGACATTTGCATTAGCTGCAGAAACACGTACCATGCCATGTTTTAGGAACTATAGTTATCATACACTAAACTCTGTTGGGAATACATTCTTACTTGAGGAAAACAGTTTTATAAGTTAAGTTTTTTGGTCCCAATGGTAACTAAAACCATGCACAACGTCACATAATTTATTCAAAGTGAAAATCTCTTGAAGCTTCACAACTTCAAAACACGGAGCCTGAAGCTGAGTAAGAAGATAAGAAAAATCTTTTTTTCCCCTGCAGATTACATATTGATTTATGAAGGTATTAATTTGCCATTTGGTTGTTAAATTGACTATTAATATCCTTGACATTCAAAAGATAAATGTCTTTTTTCCTTACAATTAAAATAAACCCATGACATTTTTAAAAATCAGATATAGAACTTATAGTTATGACAGGAACAGTATTTCTCAAAATTTTCTTAGAAAAATGTAATTGCAATAAAACTTAGACAGCACTTTAAGAATATTTCCTTTCTAGAAATAGCCAATCCAAAGTTTAATCCAAATGACTTTATATTATTCCAACCAGGGACCTATTGCAAATATCCTGATTTAATTAAGTGATAAGAGAATCACTTAACATTGCTCCTGAAAAATCTACAATTCTGAAATAAATAATTTATCATTATTACTTATTAATAGAAAATTCTTTTCATTTGTGACATTATACAATTATGCATTTGAGTTAAATTTTTAAAACATCTAATCAGGTGAACCTGATTTTTGCAATGTGAAGCATTTCATATACATTTATAGAAAGCTCTCTATAGTATAATAGCCAACTGATATGCATGAGGAGTGTATGAAAGCCAGTCATCAAATTATCCTTTGCTTCTTTGCAATACAGCAAAACATCCCAATATTGGTGAGGGCACGGTGGGATGGGGAGAGACTGACTCTGCATAGCATCTCCTTCTATTACATTTTGAAAGCTTTATCTACAGAATTCTTTCTATTTTATCGTAGTGCTCTACTTAAAAAAATAGTGGCCATTGAGCTATTCAGAGCTGATTTCCGATAAATATGAATCCAAAATTTTATAAACCGTTAGTTACTCAAATGTTATAGGAGAAATTAATAAAACTGTATTCTCAGTGTTATTTATTGCTGACATCAACTGAAAAAATTTTTAAATGTTCTAATAAAAATACAAGGAAATATGAAATAAATAAAATAATGATAGACAAGATGAGGAAAAACTTACTGTGGAATTTGTACCTATCAGTTAGCAATATGATTTTTCTTTCTTTTTTCCTATGGGCCAATAAAATGATCTTTTAAAATTTTAGATAGACCTTTGAAATTAAATATATTATTTGCTATACCAATTCTAAAGTCTATTGACACTTAAATTTTAATATTCACTTCACCATTATCTAAGCATTTAAAAACATGCACCTAGGATTAAAATTTGGCCCATTATTTTTTTGTATGGAATGTTATTATGTCTTACCTATAATCATATAACACATTTTCACTTTTTTTCAATGTATATTATCCTAATCTAATCAATATGGGATTTTTCAATCAGAGGATCAACTAATAAACAACTCTATGAAATTAAGTGAAGTTTGTAGATGTTAGAAAAAAATGGAAAAACAACCAAAGGAATTAATTATTAATATTATGTAAATTTCTGAAAGAGAGTAAAGTCCCTAGGGTTACAAAGATCATGTACACTACTCTTTATTTATTTTTTTAAAGATTTTATTTATTTATTTTTAGAGAAAGGGGAAGGGAAGGAGAAAGAGAAGGAGAGAATTATCAATGTGTGGTTGCTCTTACATGGCCCCCACTGGGGAACTGGCCCGCAACCCAGGCATGTGCCCTGACTGGGAATCGAACTGCGGCCCTTTGGTTTACAGCCCGCCCTCAATCCACTGACCTGCACCAGCCAGGGCATACACTATACTTTAGATGTCAAAATTTTGTTCATACTGGGGGAGAAAAAAAACCTGTTCAGGAAAACATATAGAAAAAAAATAAAGTTGTTCAACTAAAATTTCCAGAATATTCATATATCTTTTAGTTAATGTATAGACAATGTAATTTGTATTTTATATATTATTGTTAATATTTTAATTTAAATGTTTATATTTTATTATATATTATCCTCCATTTTAAAATACACTAGAGAATATACACAAAGCTTTTATTTCTATTTGGAAGCATTTTAAGTTTTCAGGTTTGAAAAATCATTAAAAACATATTTTCCTAGAGTTTCTGAATTTGTCCTTTTACAATTCTAGAATGACCTTCTCCATTAGAATAACCTTAAATTGAGATATTTGTAGAAAATTTCAAGTTATAAAGAGCATTAGAACAGTGAAACATCATTCATTTCATATTCAAATTTCTACTATTAACTTTTCAGTATAGTAAATATACTAATAAAATTTTGGAGCTCTTCTATGTCTCCCAAAATAATTTAATTTGCAGAGCAATAAAATATGGGAATTTAAAGATTTTTTAAAAAACTGTCTGGGGCCTCTTCAATGTCTTATGTGTGTATTATATTATTTGGAACTTTAAATAAGTTCATTGTGAATATTATTATACCTACATATAAATAACTACATGTCATATTTAATATTTTCATTATTATTTAACATTATTATCTTGTGTAGTTCTTACAACATTGAAATGTGAGGATTGGTGCTAGTTTTCTTATGGTTCAATTGATTGATACAGTGACAGGATAGGAAGAAGATAGTGAAATTCCTGGGGAAGTAGAATAAGGAAACTGAGATAAGAAAATTAAACAAGACGGAACAGTTTGGGTAATTTACAGCCAGCTGGTGAATTGCAAGACTTTACCCTAATTAAGGACACTTGAGAGCAAATAGTTTCTACCTCTTCTCCCTAACCAGAGAATGCATAGTTTAAATCATCTTGGTCTGGGAAACAGAGAACAGAGACCCAATTAATGCCATTTGTGCCAGCTAAACCTAAGGACAGATTAAGTCAGGGGAACAAATAACAAAAAAAAACCCATTAAAGACAGACAGACCCAAGATAAAAGTAACACAGTAAAGCAGACCAAAGAATAACCCCAAAACCTTCTCTAAGATTCTCACCCTCAAAAGAAAGAAAAAAGCCCTCAAGACAAAGACTCAGTGCACACTCCTTCTTGAGCATGCCCATGCCCCTTCCAGGGCATGAACTTTTTACTTACTCCTAAACTCTAGGGGTTCTCAGAAGGCTTGCAGCTGGGGAGCAGGGGACAGTGGCAGCTCAACCCGGACTTATCCCTGATGCTGTCTCCAAGGTCCCCTTTTCCTCTGACTTTGCAGTGAGCTAACCACAGCCCCACCTGGGCTCACTCCTTTCCTACAATGGTTCTAGGCAGCCAAAGCTGAGCACCGCAGAGTCTCTGTCCTGTTGCTCTCTTGTTGCTTTTTCTACCCTAAGTTCTTCCTTTGTTTCACTGTCCCCAAAATTAATAAATGTAGTCTTGGAATCACCTGAACTCATGCTGTGGAATCTTTCCTACATTAAGTCAAGATCCCCACACTATAGGCTGGCCTGAGCAGACCTGCTCCACACCAGTCCCTGTCCAGTAAAAATATCAGTTCTTGCCATGGCAAAGACAAGAACACAAAGGAACAAAGAAGTTAATGAAACTTGCTTGACATCAGACAGCTAGTTTGTGGCCATATGTTACTTAAGACTATGCTACAAATAATATTTGTTTGTGAAAATTATTGTTTACTTGGATCCTTAAATAACCAGAACAGCTTTAAAAAGCAATTATTTCTATTTATTATTCTCTTTTATCATCTCTCCTTCACTCCTTCCTTTCCTTTTGTGATAATTTATTTCTTGCATGAGTAAGTCTGGGTTTCATTTTGACATTACTGAGTTGCCCCAATAATGGCATGTAATACCGGGGAGTGGTTAGAATAAAGGGTCAATAAGCATATATTCTCTGGTTTCTTCTCAGATTCTTTGTATACCATTGTCTAAGAACAACCTTCAATGTTTGTCAATAATTACCTCTTTCTGAGCTAGAAAGAAATGATACCATCTAATGTATTCTTTTGTATTTGCTTTGTTTCATAAACTCAATGTGACCAAGAAACCAAGGAAAGACAAGTTCATTAATATATCCTTATTCATAACAAAGATATTTTTCAGTATTATGCTTTTCATCATTTTTAGACTGCTCACTTTAAAATATGTAGGTATACTTTAAAGTTATCTTCATAAGTAATTATTAATATAACTTAGGGCCAAAAATCTAACTAAGTATGTCACCGTGGTTTCTGCTGAAGAGTCAGTCCATCGTTAAAATGTAATGGTGGCATTCTAGTCCGGGTAGCCGCCGCGGTTCTGCTTTTTCCACAGTTAGCAGTAATCAGGATTTCTGAGCAGCTGCTGTGATTTCAGACTGCCTGATAAAGGTTTCACTGTTTTGAAACTTTGGCCTGATCAAGTGAAGATATCAGGTTTTGTCAAACTGCTGAGATATTTAGAAACTCAGCGATTGGATTCACTGAATAATCCTCTACAATAGCAACAAGACTCCTAGGACACTTTCCTTTTTCAATAGGTTTAGGTGAATCATCTGATTGAGCTTGACCTCTTGTCTTCCTGTACCAGCTAAGACAGATTCCTAATTTAAAAACACCTGGGGAGTAAAATCGGTAGCATCTGGAAGGGAAGGCTTTGTAGCATCTGGAGTGATGAGAGCTTTTGATCCCCATTTCCCTGTAGGTCCCTGACTTTGCAATTACATTTGAAGGACTTCTCTGTTGAATAATAGTTCCAGTTATAGTGATATAATCACAGGAAAAAAAAAACTTACAATGCATGGAGATTTCACTTTTCTGTTATTGTTTTATGATAAAATACATATTATTTTTGGTTTAAAAACTTTTGTTCAATGCATTTAGGGTACCTTGGCTCTATCAGGCATTTCACAAAAAAAAACTTTATCTGATATATTTTTAAATTTCAGAGCATCTGCAAAGTAAAAAAATACTTTTATGTAATATATGCAACTAAAATACTTTCTGGTAGTATCACAAAATATGAAGATTAGTCATTCTTTCAATTCTTGCAATCAATTGCACACACTTTACAAAAAAACCCAAAAATGTTTCTATAAATTATCATCATTTTTTACTGCAAAGTAGTGAAGGACAACATTAGAGCAGGGAAAGATGATGGAAAGTGCATAGTATGCTCAAAGATGGTTTTGCAGAGAAGGAGACAAATGAACAAAGACCTGAAAGGGATGAAGTAGCTGACTATGCATTTGTCTAGAAAAGAAGCCATTAAAATAAAAGGAAGAACAAATTCAAAGGACTTGAAGCAGCAGAGTACCTGACAGGTTTGAGAAACCTGAGGACTCATGCTACCAAGCAGAGCGAGCAGGCAAAGGAGCAGGACAATGCGAGGTGGAGGAAACAAAAGCACTGATGCTCTAGATTCTTGCAAGGACTTTGGCTTTTTCTGTGGGGAAAAAAAAAGTTAGTGGAGGGGAACATGATCACACATACTTTTGAATCAAAACAGTCTGGCAGTTTTGTTGAAAACAGCATGAAGGTACATGATGGTGAAATAGCAGGGAGACAATTTAGGAAGCAATCACAGCTCCTCATGCAAAAAGATACTGTTGACTCAGGCCAAAGTAGAGTAGTAGTTGAGGTATTCGGAGTGAACGAATACCTCATGTTCGTGTAATTTGATGTTAGCTGTGACTACATTTCATGACCAGTTGATTTGGAAATATATCCAGTAAACGGACACAGAGCAATAAAGGATTCAAAGGACTGTGGTCTAACAAACAGGAACAAAGAAGTTCCCATTTATGGAAATGATGTTGGGTTATACTTAAAATAGCTTGTCCATGGTGATGAAAATGACACTTTCTTTCTTTCACAAGCGTGCAGCAGTCTCTGAAATTTTAGCTGCACTTGGGGGAGTAGGGCATTTTCTCCAAAAGACTTTTCAGAAAATGTAAATATTTCTTGTGTAAATGATTGATGAAGTAAGAGAAAAACGGCACCCATTTGACAAATAAGTAGGGAAAATTTTCTCAAATTAATGAGCTATTATACAGCCAGAATCTAAGGATTAGAACTGTAAAAAATGCACAAAAGAGATGCTAGAATAAAGGGTATGGACTGATATTAAGAAAGCTTTATGAAGTATTAATGGGCAGTAGTTATGGAGGCTGGGGTGAGGGTACTGACAGCCAATGGGATCGTGGATGAGCTGCGTAAAATACATTTTACCTACTCCATTCATTTGTCTTAACTAACATACTCTCAATCTTTGTTAAGGGATGACTGACAGTAAAATAACCAACAAAATAGAAGCATATTATACTTCATTGTCAAAGTGGACAACTTACATTTCATGCCAAATTATATTTTCACAGGATGCTGTTAAATATTTAAGTAGCGTAGAATAGTTGGACACAACAGATTTAAAGGCATATCTATCCTATTATTATAAAAATCCTCAACACTTAAGATGATTTAGTTTAATACCTCCATGTGCTAAAGTAGAAAATATACAACTTAGTGGTAAAGTCAGTCGTACAGTCAATGTTTATATACTTATTTGTACTATACTGGTTATCCTTTAAAAATCTGAATTCTTCAAAGCAAAATACAACTGACCATCACACTTGCATGGCTTTTCTCTGCACACAGTGTTTACCACGGCTCCTTTCATATTATATTTTATAGGACACGTTTTTAATAAAATATTTGGGTTATTACTAGATTCTGTACTTTAAAATTTTAATTTATTTCTCATATTTACCCTTTTATTTTTCTATAATTATTGTTGATTGAACTATAAGTAGTACCTCTAATGGAACTGAGGAAATTGCCCCTCTTTGGTGGGTTTTACAATCAGTAGTAAATACTGAATGCTACACATTTGTTTAAGTGTAAACTCAAGCATGAATAATTCTAGTAAAGAACTAATATTGCCTATTTTAGAAAAATTTATAAGATAAATTCTCCAAGTTGTCTTTTCCAGCTTTTCCTAAAGGATTCCTTCAGAGAAACATTATGCTTGAGGTGGACTTTTTCATTCCAATTTACTCATTGTTTTATCCAGTGAAAATTAAGGCCGGTGCTTGCTTTCAAATTGCTAATAACACAAGGCACTGTTATATGTATAAGGCAAAACTTTTTTAAGGAAATTATTTAGTCAAAGAGACTAGCACAGGTTAGGAGATTATGACATCATATATCTCGCAGATCCAAGAAACAGAGAAAATAGTATTCTCATCCAAGCTATCCACATTACAGACTCACAAAGTGAGTGAGACTCTATTTTACGTGAGAAAACTTCACCTTAATATGCAGATTAGGTTATGTTCTCTGACACAGTAGTGTTCAATATCAATTTTTAATAATTGAATAATCAGATCTCATTGCTGCCTTGTGATCTTGAAGAAGTAATTAAATGGCTTTCATTTTTTTTTATTTCTTCAAATAATAAAAGGAGAAGTTAAAGGACATCCAAGTAATAGAACAGACTAAGGTGATAATTAAAGGGTTGTTTTCCCCAACTCATTTTTCTAATTTCAGATTAAAATGCAAGAAAAAATAATTTGAAAAAAATAAGTTTTAGATACATATTTACATCAAAGACTACATAGCATGTGCTAGTTTCAGCCATTCTGAATTGACTATATATTTATCTCCAAGGTTTCTTGGAGTACGACAAGACGTTCAGACCAATGTTATAGGATATAGTAAGTAAAAAGTAATGTTTTGAGAACAGACTGTACTGCACTCTGTCAGCATTATAGAAATAGTAACAGGATTTTTAATTGAGTCTGGTTTCAATGAAGACTGAAGAGTTTTTACAGATTGGGCTGGTCGTGTACCTGGAACGTGTTTGTATAATCAGCTTACATAAGAGATCCCACCACGCACTGATTGGGACATCCTGATGCAAGCTGACGGACGTGAGTTCCAGATCTGCAGGCCTTGTGGCACCCAGCAGCCTGAAGAGGAATAAACCTGTGTCTGAGATCTCAGGACACATTTCAGGGCCTGCCCTTCTCCTGCTGCTAGTGTCCAAAGTCCTTTGCCTGTGTAGTAAAGGTACTCCATGGGTGTGAACATGGACTGAATCGAGCACAATGGAATAACAGTATGAGTCACTTCAGAGTGAACAATGCATTCTTAATGCAAAAATCAAGGCAGATAAAGTCTAGGGGCCAGATATAAAAATGGAATCCAACTCAGAAGAATAGCTGAAGCTAACATTTCTCTGTGATCATAAGAATTGGTTACAGGATTTAAAGGCCTGTGGTGAGGAGTCTGAATACTTCTCATATAAGAATATGAGGTCTAGGAAATAGGTGCCTTTTAGCAGAAAAGCCCCAGGGCTGAAGTGTTTCAGAACACCTGCAATCATGAAGCATTGCCTCTTCTAGGAAATTAGCGCTAGGAGAATTTATGACACTTCCCTGAAGAAGTGACAAGAAGGATTGAAGAATGTGCCATCTATGGATAGAAAAAGAGTCATTTGCCAGACAGTGAAACTGTCGTCCTCTGTATTAACATAAGCTTAAGGCGGGATTCTTTTCGTAGTCTCAGGAGATGACTGACAAAATCCAGGGGCTATCTATTTCCTTGTTCATCCCAAGGGAGATAGAAAAGGTTATCCAGAGACCTGTAGACCCTGATCTGGGTTACATCCCCACTCTGGGAGCAATTACTGTGACTGTGGAATAAGATTGCACAGATTTGGGTTAGCTTCCTGCAAAGCACATGGGATGCATGAAGGGAAAGATTTATAGACCAAATGATAATTATCAAAACAGAGAGAAAACAACTACAACTTACTTCACCAGGAAGTTTAACCACTAAGCCTTAGAATAGGTATGATGAAGAACTTGTTTTCAGGGGCCTCAAAACTTGCTTTGTTTGACTCTTTATTACAAGAGAAGTACTGTTTTAAAATGTTTGATTCAGGAACATAATAAATATTATATGCATTTTACATTGTAGCCCAATATACACATATCTGTGCACCTACATCTGTGTATCATCAATATAAATATGTATAACAAGCCAAGTTATCATGAAAAATACATATTTACATGTATGAACTTTACTGTATTCCATTCATTTGTATAATTCTGGTCCTAACCAAGTAAGTTGATTTAATCATATGCTGATGAATCTTCACCTGCAGTTAAAAAGTCTGCATTATAATAGCATAGTATAAATAAATGTAAATGTGCATAAATATCAAGTGCTCCCCATCATGAAATTAATTCCAAATTTCAATTTCTATGAGAGATAATGTAATTGGTCCAAACTCAGATACTATGATTATAACTTTGGAAACCCACCCCTAACGAGGTTGGCTATTCACAGAAGGAGAGAACATATAAGCCCAGAAGCTACTCTAAAAATTTTCTGCTATAATTTCATGCTTCCAAAGGGAATAATTATTTAGTAATCAGTAAGACACTCTCATTGTGTCTCAACATCCCCATACTTGACCCTGAGCATTACCACTAGTTAATATTTATTTTGACAGAGTATTATTCCATTTCTTAAACATGCTAACCAAAATTGAAGTTTAAAATTTATTTCTTTTGTGTGTATGTGTTAGTGTGTGTTTGTGTGTGCTTGCCTATCTCTCATTGATTTGGTTGGACAGGAATTATTCTTTTTTGATCACCAAGTTTTGCCATAGAACTTAATATGTGATATTCTAATCCTCTGATGATAAGCTGTTGAGATTGGCATTTTATCTCTGTCTTACAGATCGGTAGACAGAGGCACCGACAGTTTAAGGAGCATACCACAGTTCACAAAGCTGATTAGTGATGAAGCTAAGACTGAAATCCAATTCCAAAACTGTACTATTATTTTACTATACTACTTAAGGATGGGAAAGTATTACTCAAACCGATGTAAAGGCTGGACAAATTCATCTAGAGGTGAATTAAATCTTAAAGGACTAAACAATCTAGAATGCAAAATCTGGCAAATGCAATGAAAGAGACAAAGGAAATTGCCAAGTTTGAAATTTAGACATCCTGTGCCTTGTTAAAATTAGGGGACTATTTTTAGTCTTTGAACTCAAAAGTCTTCTGTCTACTTTTATTCTGCTGAGTGTAACTTAGAAGCAAAGGGGAAAAAAATGTTGTCTCTTTTTGTATAACAATAAGCTTTTAAATATTAGTGAAGAGAAAAGGAGACAAAGCCCTCTGGGTAAAAATAGTGAGTAAGAATTAGACTCCCTTCTTGTACAAATATGCAGGTAGTGAACATAACCAGTTTACTCAAATCTTCTTCATGTTTTGCTACTAGACATTCTAAAGCCTGTTTCTATGACTATAATCCAAATCTTCTCATCAAAAAATATTTTAATTTGAGAGAAAAATGGAATCTTATTTCCAACAAACTGATATATTTTTCAAGTTGTTTCAAGCTCCTGCACTCTTATTAAAATGCCCTTGACAGAAGGTGCGGAGTGTTGAAGTAATCCCATCCTTGATGAGTGATTTAAGAATGTTGGTTTAGAGTTATTGGCTTCCTATTTTTAGAACTTCCCTTCTCATGTATCTTTATTGATTCAAATTGTCATTACATTTCTGGAGCTGCAAGGAAATTGCTCACAACTCAAGGATTTTCTATGACGAACAAAATCTTGGATACTTCGGTTTTTCATTTTATGGAACTGAGGGAAATTGCTCAAGTGAAGTTTAAAGTGCTGAGTTAGGAAACAGCCTTGAGCTTTTACTAAGTAGACACTGCATTATAGTTGGCAGTCCTTTTTTGGAGTTTCTAGGTAAACATTAGTTTTTAAGTCCAGCTAACTAGATTTTAACTATAAAGGGAGGGGGGATGGTTTTATCTGTGAACACTAGCCAAACTCAAAGTAAAACATATATTTCAGTAAAAATAAACTGAAATAAAAAATGCTGGACAACATAATCTAGAAAAAAACACTATCACATTATATAATATTGTTGTCTTTTAATTACATGACCCAGGGTGACACTGAATTTCTGTAACACTCAGTCAGACCCCAGCTGACAAAATGTACACTTACCACATTGGAGTAGACTAGCGCCCCCTGGTGCAGATTAGCTGGATATAAACTTGGTTATGCCAAGGAAATGAGTGGTTACAGTGAACTGGCATAGCAGGATTGTTACTTGCAATGAAACAGTAAAAAAAGAAGTGCTCAAGAGATGAAGTTTGTGACAGCAGACAGGGGAGAAAAGACGAAAGGCGTAAAAAAAATCGTGAGTCGACATACAGAAAGTAACGTGTGTTCTTAAGGATCTTTAAAATTCAACCAACATTTTGCTAATCGAGGAAAAACAGAAAGTTGAGAAGTAAAGATTTATGTCAAGGTAACACAAGTAAGATATCCCAAATTTTGAAACGTATCACTTAGTTCAAGGAATGCTCCTTTCTGACTCTTACGAAAATGGACTTGTACGCATATCACTGAATTCAGGTGTCACATCGAATATCAAATCTTAAGATCCCAAACCCTGAATTACAGTTTTAGGGAAGGTGACATCCTATTAGAGGGATGGGCACATAGCAAGTGTATTATAAACCAAATACTTTTAGAAATAGGAAAAAAAGAAACAACAGAAAGTAATCCGCACAGATTGTCTAACCCTATGCCGTACACCTGAAACTATAATACAAAATAATATTGACTGTAAACTACAATTGAACGATACACTTAAAAAGGAAACTAAACTGTTTCTGAGCACTGAACTATTTTTACTCTGAGGAAAGGACACTAATACTGAGCACAGGATGGAGTGAAGATGATGTCCTCCTGTCGCAGAGAGCTGTGTGTTTCTGGCGTCCTGCCCCTGGTCCTGCGGTGGGCCGGGCAGCGTGTTCTGACCAGTGGGAGCTGCAGGGCTGAAGGTCCTGCTCCTTCCAGTCTCAGCCCCCTCGATGCCCTCACAATCGTGCCACTTCAGAAGAGAAATACTTCCTAAAGGACGACGACAGTTTACAGTAAGTAGAATTAATAGTTAGCTACAACGGCAACTGCTAAAGCACGCAGAGCTTCTTTACTGCAGAAAGTTAAGACGGCCTCTGACATTTAGTGCTGGCAATTTAGCCAATGATTTTTCTCTCCACCTCGGAGGAAACCCACAACTCACCGCTGCATGAATCAGGCTCCTGTGTGGAGCAGCAGGTTAGAACTGAAAGAACTACAAGGCTCACACTCTTTTTTAAGAAATCTCCAGGGAAACGCAAAGACAACTGGAGAAACAAAAACCAGACAACAGAGGAAATTCTAGCCTCTGAAACCTATAGCCACGGGAAAGGTAAACACAGTCTAACTCCTAGCCAAATAAACATAAAACCTCACACTAAAGACTTATTTACCTTAGTTCTTTTGCCCAGTACTTCACTTTTGACCTTTTACAAAACAATTACAATGCAGCCAGAAGGCAAAAAACACGGTCTGAGGAGACAAAGTGAGCATTCAAATGAGATGCAGATATGGCAGAGATTTTGCAATTGTGTGACAGGGAATTAAACTGCAAAAATCAAAGGCAAAGAGAAAATCCTGAAAGAAATCAGAGGGAAAACACCTACAGTTCTATCAGTTTCCTCTTTGTTGGGTTGGGTAGTGGTAACTTTTCACTATCCACTCCTTTATAACTCATCAATGTGCACATTTCATGTGTTTTTCTGTGTATATGTTATTACTTTTCTTTAATAAAAATTTATTAAAATTAATTCTAGGTGTGCTTTACTGTAGAATCCTATGCTCACAGCACTATTTGTGTTTTAAATACAATTATAACTCTGCAATACACATGAGTACAATTAAAATGTAATTATTTAGAAAATAATGCTACTGTCATAATTATACCTTTAATTCTTAGATTTAGAAAATTCCTTAGGATACTTTAAGCCATGATCTGATCCATAATCAATTGTACTTAAAAATTCTGATGGGTGGTTACTTCCTCTGAGTTTGAATATTTTTCATCGATGTAATTATCATCATTGCTCTTCCTACTGATCTTTTGTGTTATTTACCAAGACTACAAATATGATTGATTTCCAGTTCCTTCTATAAAAAGAGCTTACAACATGTGGAAGAATAGCTGAACAAAATTGTAATAACTTTATTTTATAAATAGCATGAATAAAACATATTCAATAAATAGAAATCACAGAAGATAAAGTTGAATAACATTGATGAGTTTGGGGATACAGGGAATTAAAAAGGATATCTGAATGGTGACATTAAAATACAGTTTGTAAAGTAATGTAGAATTTTTTAAAAATTAAAAGTTAACAGAAAGACAGTGAGGAAAGTCTTTAAAAAAGGAATGGAGTCTATAAAAGTAGGTCTTTGTTGCTGAGATGTAATTTACATGGGAAAATAATATAATATAAAATCAAAAAGTGCCAATGTGGAAATGTTAATGTCAAGGTAAATAAATAGTTCCATGTTAAGTCACCTCTAATTGTTAGACTCTTCTTTGAGACTGGAAAATGCCTTTTTACTATTTCCTACCTTGTCTCTCAGGTTATTATCTCCAATACAATTTTAAGGAGATTATAGTACTGGACATCCTTGTCTTCATCATGATCTTAATGGAGAATGTTTATACCACCTCTGAGGTTCTATTGAAACTGAGATTGAGGAAATTTTGTTCTCTTCCTAATGCATTGAGTGATTTTTATCATAAAAGAAGTTGGACTTTGTCAAATGATGATTTTCTATGTCTATTAAGACAACTATGTGTTTTTCTCCTTTATACTATTATTATGGTGTGTTGCATTCATTAATTTTTGGATATAACCCAGCTTTGCATTTATAGGGTAGGTCTCAATTGGTCCTGATGTATATTTCTTTTTAAATGTTGCTGGATTCTGTTTGCTAGTGTCTTGTTGAATAGTTCTGTGCAATATTCAAGAGAGAGCACACAGTAGAATATATACATTACCCCTTAACATTCAATTTAATCCAAAATTACAACTCTGTGGTCCCATGAATATTTACTGACTTCTGATTTACTTTGTTCCTGAGGTGGTGTGTGTGTGTGTGTGTGTGTGTATATATATATATAGAGAGAGAGAGATTGTTTGTAAATGTTTCAACCAAGTAATAGAAAAACAATTTTATTGTATGAATCGTTCATGTAAAATGTAATTTTCAGAATGGCCATCATTAACAAATCAACAAACAACAAATGCTGGCAAGGTTGTGGAGAAAGGGGAACCCTAGTGCACTGTTGGTGGGAATGAAGACTGGTGTAGCTGTTGTGGGAAACATATGGAATTCCTTCAAAAACCTAAAGATGGAACTGTCTTCTGATCCAGTGATCCTACTGCTAGAACTATACCCTAAGAATCCTGAATCACCAATTCAAAAGAACCTATGCACCCGTGTTCATAGCAGCATTATTTACATTAACCAGGTGCTGGAAACAGCCTAAATGCCCATCAGTAAATGAGTGATCAAAAAACAGTGGGACATTTACACAGCGGAGTACTACCAGCAGAAAGAAAGAAGAAAGTTGTAACTTTTTCAACAGCATGGTGGTGCTGCAGAATGCTATGCTAAATGAAATAGCCAGGCAATGAAAGACAAACACCACATGATCTCACCTATAAGTGGAACCTAATCAACAAATCAAATACATTAGCAAAACAGAACCAGAGACATGGAAATAAAGAACAGACAGTGACCAGAGTGAAGCAGGGAGGGAGGTAAAGAGGGGAAGGGACAAGCAAAAAGTCAGAACAGAGGACCCATGGGCACTGGCAGTGGAGTGGGATTGACTGTGGGAGTCGGGGAGACGGGGTTGGGGTGAGCAAGGGGGAAGAAGGTGGGACAGCTGTAACTGAACAACAATAAATTGTAAAAAGTTGATTTTAAAAATTGCAGTTTATTGCTTTTTACATTTGGGATTTGATATTTATAAATAATGCACTATCCTTATTAAATTAAGTTCCACTAATTTTGAATAATCAAAATTTTAATTATCTAAAATGGTTAATTATATAAACATTAATATTTTAATGGCATTAATATGCCTTATAATCAAATGTTTATGTTTTGCATTATTTTTATAAAATTAGACAGTGATTTATTGTGAAATATGATAGTAATTTAATTATAAAATTAAAATAATCAAAGAACATAAACAAAGTAATAAAAATACTAAACAAAAATTGATTAAATAAATTTAATACAATTGGTGAAAAGATATTAAGGACCCAAAATAGAAATGTTCAACTACGGCTTATTATTGCTTTTTAATTAAACATTAAATTTTGAGGGAATATAAGAAAATATACTTTACTTATTTAATTCTATTGATATAAATATGAATAACTTTTTGGAAAATATATTGGCAATATAGTCTTAAAACCATAAATGATGTATACTCTTTAGACTAAATGTTTGTGTCCTCTTAAAATTTACACATCAAAGCCTAATTCCAAGGGGATGGTATTAGAGTGTGGTGGATTTAGAAAGGAGTAAAGTAAGGGGAGTGGAACTCTCACAACATGATTAGTGCCCTTGTAAAGTAGACTGCAGAGAGCTCCCCTGCGAGGTGGCAGGAAGATGCTTGTCCATGGACCAGACAGAGAGACTTCACCAGACAGTGACTCTGCCGGTACCTTGGTCTTGGACTCTCCAGCCTCCAGAACAGTGAGAAGCCCGTTTCTGTTGTTTGTAACCCATCCAGTATATTGTATTTTGTTGTAGCTGCCCAAACGGACTAAGCGAACTATTTTGCCCAATAATTCAAGTTTAGAAATAACTTATACCATATGATATGGAAAATAACAATTTAAATAAAGCTGGTATCTGTAATTAGAAGTATGTAGAAAAAATCCAAATGCCCAGCAATAGGAAAATAGGATACTAGCATATTTAGTTTGGATTAGGTTTGGGTTTGCATGCTTTAAAATTGGAGTTAGTAAAAATTCACAGTGAAAGACAATGTGGTAACAGAAAATGCACATATAGGTCACAACTCTGTGAGCGGGAGAACTGAGAGGAAAGTTCACTCCTCTGTCCCAGGGCATCTGTTTGCGTAGTGAGTGGCTCTGTTTGTATGTTTGAGTGCTTCCGTGTTTAAATCATATATTGCCATTTTTATACAAAATAATTATTTTTGACACTTGAAAATTCCTTAGAAAATTAAGTTTAGGGAGTATTTCTTTTTTAATATTTATTGCTGATTTTCTATCACTTGAACTATTCCATACATCATATTTTAAAGACATATAACGGAGTAGTTCTTTCTGTCTCTTAAAGTTGTGACTTTATCATGTCACAACTCTGGATTAATGATTTTCTTTTAACGTGACTTTATTGGTTTATGCCTTTGCTCAATCTATCCTTGGCTCTGTAAATGCACTAGAGAGGGACCTAGGGAGCATTCTCGTGTTGATATACGGCACTCAGCCTCAACAATATGCAAGCCCAGCATGTTAAACTACCAAAGAAAAATTAATAGATGTGGGAGTTAAATTATTTTCTGTTTTTCATATTACCATTGCCAGTTTAAAATAGAATTATGATAGAATGGCATGTCACTTACTTTTAGCAGAATATTTCATTGAAGGACTAATGGAAAAAAGATATCCTCATTTTTCAAAGTTTTATTAATTTTCTATCAGTTTCACACTTGATACAATGCATATTTGCAATGTCTAGTAAAAGTACCTGATATTATTTTTTATTTGTGTTTCTATTGAACTATTTCCTAATAACAGTTGCATATAACATCTTATTACACTGGTACATACTATTAATAATGTTACAATCAATGGAAGTATGTGTTTTTATTTCAATTTTACTGTTAGTATGAGAGCATATTTATTTTATTGCTTGGTCAAAAATACATCAAATTTCATCAATGAAATTTGATTTACAACTATGTTGGAAGCATACAGATAAATACAGAAATTTAGAACAAAACAAACATGTGGAGACATATACACACTTGAAATTTAATAGAGAATATAAATACTCTCTGCGATAGTGGTTTTCATCAAATTTCATACATATGATTTATATGGATTTAAGCTTTGCACAGTGGCAGTATCATAGCCAATGAGGCTTATCTGAGGTGTGATTATTGCTAACTGATTTATATATTTTTATCTTTACATGCATTTATTCTATCAAACACATGAGGGTGACCCCCTAAAAATGGCATTATGTTCTTGAGGCTGAACCCCTTGTAGCACAGGCTTCACCTGCTGGGAAAATGTTCTAGGAACCCATCTATATCAATGTACCAGCTGGCATTGTTGTGAGAGGCTGTGTTCAGTTTTACTGAAGTTTTTTAAAGATTCTTTCAATATGTTTCCCATTTTATGATGGGTGATTAACAAGCACACCTGCCCACATTACGCTGAGTGTTCAGCAGTTTTTGACTCAAACCAACATGACCCCCATGACTCACCCTCTCTATTCACCCAGTCTTACCCTGAGCGATGTTTTTTATTTCCAAGGTGAAAAAGTTCTCAAAGAGAAACATTTTACCAGAGTAGAAGAGATGATGCAAAAAAGTGCAGAAGCAATAAAAAGCATCAAGATTGATGAGTTCAAAAACTATTTTGAGCAGTGGGAAAAAAACATCTTAATAGGTATATTGCATAAATGGAGAGGACATTGAAAGTACCCAAAGTTTAAACAAGTAAGAATAAACACATAATTTTTATAAATAAATTCTGAGTCTTTTGGGGGGTTCCCCTTCCATATTGTGTCACTTGAGCTTCAACATTTGTATACATCCATGCGATTGCATCTTTAACACAGAAAATTGTTTATAATTGAAAATATGTAATATATAATATATAATTTATTATTTTCTTTAAACCCTTATGAATTCCATAAATACTAAAGACATGCAATCTTAATTTGACACACACACACACACATATATATATATATATCTCTCATAGGGTATAAAATAGAGAATGGATACAGGCTGGTATATACCCATATCTGTACTCTTGAATAACATCCTGAAGTAACAGTCACATTGCTTCATAAGCCACACAGAAGATATTTGTAGTACTTGTTCATGGGGATGGCGAGTAAGTAACAATATAAGTTTCTACCATGTAGTGCTTTGCAGTTCTTTGAATCAATAAACTTAATGTATACCCAACACCATCAATATAATTTAAAACAGTGCTGAATGAAGAAAAATACACTGATAGAGATACGCAGATCTATACAATTGATTGTGATTTAAAGTAGATATTAACCAAACAACCCACAAGGAAGGATGGCTATTAGGGAACTAAAATGTTAGGAGGAAATGGGAACATAAAGGCACAATAGAAAAAATAAAAAGTCTTGCCTATTAACTAAACCATCTCTGTCAAAATCCTTGATGGGATCCTAAGTTAACGTATTAACTCAAAAAGAGATTCAACAGAGAAAAACAATGAATTAAAGTATCTTTAATAAATTACTTTAAATACTCTTATTTTCAGTTATTCTTTTTCTACGGAGAAATTTCCTTATTTAATACAAAATTTCTAAAGAAAACATTTTGAAGACATGCTTTGACTGCGGTCAAATATATAGCACTTTTGGACTGCAATCATCCATATTTTGGGGGGAGTTCGCCCTAAAAACAGATGACTGGATTTGATTTCAGGGGACCCCTTTTGCTTGGCTTCTTGTCCTCTGCCACTACCAACACCACCATCAGTTCAACAGTGGTGCTTCCTCAGTCTGTGGGGGGAAACTAAGATGAAGAATTTCATGTACATTTTTCATTCAAGATTGTAAAACCTGCAGCATTATATTTTCTTAAAACTGTGTCTTAAGAGACAACCTCTTAGGCCTGTTGTAGCAGCTTCAATAACAAAGGCAGCAGTAGGGTTCGCTGAGTAAAAAGTCGTGTGGGGAGGGTCATGGTCATGTACATGCAGCAGTAATGCCAGGTGGTATCCACTGGAAAACAAAAAACTCTTTAAGAGGTTTAATAACCTAAAGAGGAGACATTGGTTTTATAGATTTGCCATGACCGAAGAGGAGAAAATTGAGCAGAGAGAAGCAATATATAAGAATAATGGTTTGTTAAATTTTATCTATAAAAATACAACCCAGTATTGTTCTTTGAGATAGCTAACATCAAATTAATCAAAACAATAACATGTAGAAACTTTAAGGAACAGGTTATTAGTTCCTTACATAGTTATTATGTTCTCTTGAGGTTTCCAGAAGAAGTGAGTAAATTTGAGGTTGCTTCCCCCCCCGACATACCACTCTGCATCTAAACTATACCACTGTACTATAATTTTTGTATTAATTTACAACGCAGCATATTTTAACCTTGTTTGTGTGTATACAACTTATTTTTGCTAAAGTGTCCTCCTATTAGTTGGGAGAAAAAAATGGTAATGCTTGTATTCCAGGACCAGGTTAAATCTCAGGTGACACTTTAGGATAATTTTTTTTTTTTTTTTAGAAACTGCTTGAGGAAGAAGATATGCAGCCACAGTGTAATCACAGCAGAGACTCTTAATTCATTTTATTCAGGTAGATAAGGTTATTAAATTTTTCACAATGTTTCAACTTGTGCCAAATATGCCCATAAAATTTGGACGCTAGATTTAAGAGACTTAGCGCGCATGGCCTAGCTGGGACCTATTTGTCACCTGGGAAGATGATATTTAGTTTCTTCCCAGCAGGGAAAATAACAACAGCAATAACAGAGAGCCCATGCTGCTAATCTCTAGGCACAGTTTATCCAGGATTACAGTTTACCAGTCAGGACATTTTTTAAACACCTGGGAGGGCTACGTAATCTTCCTCAGTGCATGCCCCGGGAAAGAATTGCCTGAGACCCTTGGTCCCTCTTCAGCAACTGGAAGCCTTTGGAAACTTTATTGGTATTTATAAATATTTTTCCTTAGAAGGCAGTAACTAAATAATACTGATTTCTAAGTGGGAGCATGGAAGATGTTTATTAAATATTTTCCCACATTAGTTCTCTCATAATGCATAAAAACAAATATTAAGTGATACTGAACTGAGATAAAGACATAAGTGTGAAATGAAATAACAGAATCCATTGCACCCTAAATCCCATTATTATTTTTATAAAATATATTACAACAGAATGTAAAAATAGTATATCTGTTTTTAGAATTAAAGAAGAAACAACAACTTTCTAAGCCAACTCCAAAGATAAGGTTGGTGTTTTATTTTTTCTACAGTTCTCTCCTCAAGTTAGTTTCTCTATATTTGTAAAGACTACAGCAAGATAGATATTAAAAGAAACGCTTTTAAACAGTCAAAGGAAAGTATAATCAGAGATCTGGAAAAAATTCTTTTTTTTTTTTTTGCATGTAAGAACTTGAAGCATATTTTCCCCCTGAATCCAGCTTTTCTTTCTATGTTCCATATCTCTTTGAATTACACCACTAGCCAGTCACTTTCAAGAAAATCCTAGGATTTTTAAAATCAAATATACCTCCTAATGTCAACATATCTTCTTATCCCGACCTCCTACGATGTAAATCACTTCATTTTTATCTGCTTAAACCACTGCAGCCTTCTCATAACTGGTCTGTGGTTTTGTCTGTTTCCAATTCATGTCCCACATTGCTTCCAAGCTGATTGATTTAATTTTTCTAAAGCAAATATTAGATAAATCTTCCTTTCCATTACAAATTAATAAATCATAAAATTTTGCCTTCAGCCCAAAGTCTAAATCAGTTACTGTGGTATATTTATGTTTCTAGAAAACTCTGTTCACACTGGCTTAAATAATATGGGAAGTATTAACTCACGTACTTGAAAAGTAGGGTGGACTTCAGGGTTACTCATTCCCATGACTAAATAATGTAACAAAGTCATAATTTTTTATCCTCTGTCTTATCTGCCTATCAAGTAATAAATTTATTTTAATGCAGTTTTTATTCATGAACTTAAGATAGCATCAAATAGATGTTGGACTATATCAACCTTCTTCATATTGGAGACAAAGGAAGGTTTTTTTTTTTTCATTTAAGATTTTATTTATTTTTAGAGAGAGGCAAAGGGGGGGAGAAAGAGAGGGAGAGAAACATCAATGTGGGGCTGCCCCTCGCACTCCTGCTACTGGGGACCTGGTCCACAACCCAGGCCTGTGTCCTGCCTGGGAATTGAACCCACGACCCTTTGGTTTGTAGGCTGGCACTCCATCTACTGTGCCACATCAGCCTTGGTAGGATGTGTTTTTAATCATAAAAAAAATGTCTACAATTTCCTCCTGATGTGACAAATTGGGGCATATGCCCAACATTGAAGTGACCTCTTTGGCTAGGGGGATGGGATGTTTTAGGTTGGCTCTGCTCAGCTAAGCTATACTTTCCCACTGGCCTGAGAATGGCAGCTAACAAATAGAGAAAAGATGCAATGAATGGTGGGGAAATAACCATAATATTTTCCATATACTGCTAACAGAAATGTCCTGCTTCTTTTTCCTGTGTTCATTCATGCATTCAGAATGCAACATGGTGCGGCAGATGGTGTTTTCCAAACATGCCTGACACAGTATGTCCCATTCCACATGTTCTTCCCACACAGTCTTCCCTGGGAAATCAGGCAGTGCTTTTGGTTTACCCAACTTATGGGATGAAGTAGAAGTGAGGGTGAGTGACCTGTGAGGCCAGGTCTTACCAAAGCCATAGATACCAATCTGCCTAGTTCTCTGGAGATGCCAATACCCAGAAAAAACCCATCACAATATGAGGAAAGCCACATGCCATAGATAGGCCTTGTATTTTTTGTGTGTCTTTTTAAAATATGTTTTTAACTAAAAACCCTAGTTCTGGTCCAATCTACAGCATTAATCAACATTCCCATATGTGAGGGAGAAGCCCGTGTATCTCCAGCCCCAGTCACCACCTAGATATGAACTGAGAGACTCCTAGAGAATATCGCCTACCTGGAATCAGGTATCCAGAAGTGTGGAATATAAAGAAATTGTAATTTAAATCCAGTAAGTATTGAGTGATTCATTGCAAACAATAGACAGACAACACATTGATACTAACACAGCTTTTAAGAGCCAATTCAAATAGCACTTCTTCTGCAAAATCTATTAATTTATGTTCCTGTTTTTTTTTTCATTCTATTAGTTTACTTTTTTATATTCCTAGAACATCTGAAGAAACAACAACAACAACAAAAAAACTGTTTCTGACTTAAAACTATTGTTTATATACCTGTCTCTTTCACAGAGTGTAATCAAGGGAATGGATTATATCATATGCATTTTTTTTTTTTTACTGTGGAGAGTGTAACAGTTTCCTCTATGAAAATCTCTTGAATTAATAAAAAAGAATTGATTAATTAATCAACATTTAACTCAGAATTAATATAAACTTTGAACTGTTCTTTACATTTTTTTATTATGTATTTCTCTGTGAATAACAGGATAATGTGATTCCAATCTCTCTTTCCAATAAGAAGAGTCTATACTTTTTTAAATATATGGTACATTTATCATTTGTGTTATAAAGTTTATATTAAATTTTATAATTATTTTTATGGAATTGAAACTATTTCTAACTGGCACAATACTTCTTGAAATGAAATGAATAAATTAATTATCATCAACTTTTTTCTACCTAGTTGCTTTGTTTAAAAACAAACAAATTATTTTTAGAATTGCAGCCAAGATAGAGGCATAGGCAGAAATGCTTTGATTCCTCAAAAAGCCAAAAGAAGTATGACAACCAATTTGAAAACAAAGAACAACCAGAGCTGCCAGAAAAACATTTTCATGGAAGTCCAACAACCAAGGAGTTAATGAAACACTAATCCAGATGGTGCACTGAGACAAAGAAGCATGGCCCAAATGAAAGAACAGATTAAAAACTCCAGAAAAAGAGCTAAGCAATGAGGAGATAGACAACTTATCTGATGCAGAGTTCAGAACACTGGTAATCAGGATGCTCAAAGAATTGATTGAGCTTGGTTGCAAAATGAAGGAAGAAATGAAGGCTACATACATGAAATAAAGCAGAATGTACAGGGAACCAATAGTGAAGGGAAGGAAACCTGGACTCAAATCAATGATCTGGAGCAGAAGGAAGAAATAAGCATCCAACCAGAACAGAATGAAGAAACAAGAATGCAAAATAATAATAATAATAATAATAATAATAATAATAATAATAATAATAATAAGAGAGGCTTACAGGGACAACTTTAAATATTCCACCATCTGAATCATGGGAGTTCTGGAAAGAGAAGAGGAAGAGCAAGAAATTGAAAACTTATTTGGACAAATAATGAAGGAGAACTTCCCCAATCTGGCAAAGGAAAATAGACTTTCAGGAAGTCCAGGAAGCCCAGAGAGTCCCAAAAAAGTTGGGCCTAAGGAGGAACACACCAAGAAACATCATAATTAAGTTATCCAAGATTAAAGGTAAGGAGAGAATCTTAAAAGCACCAAGAGAAAAGGAGACAGTTACCTACAAAGGAGTTCCCATAAGACTGTCAGCTGATTTCTCAAGAGTTCTTGCAGGCAAGAAGGGGCTGGAAAGAAGTATTCCAAGTCATGAAAGGCAAGGACCTACATCCAAGATTACTCAATCCAGCAAAGCTATCATTTAGAATGCAAGGGCAGATAAAGTGCTTCCCAGATAAGGTAAAGCTAAAGTAGTTCTCCATCATCAAGTCCTTATCGCATTAAATGTTAAAATGACTTATCTAAGAAATAGAAGATCAAAAACTATGAACAATAAAATAACAACAAACTCACAACTATCAGCAACTGCACCTAAAAGACAAAAACAAAAACTAAGCAAACAACCAGAACAGGAACAGAATCACAGAAATGGAGATTACATGGAGGGTTATTAGTGGGTCAAGGGAGAAGGGAGTGGGGAGAAAAGGTACAGGGAATAAGAAGCAGAGTAAGTGGGCACAAAATAAACAGGAAGAGGTTAAGGATAGCATAGAAAATAGAGAACCCAAAGAACTTACGTGTGTGACCCATGGACATGAATGTGGAGAGGGGGACAATGCTGGAGGGTGAGGGGGGTGGTGCAGGGAACACGAGAATAAAGGGAGATAAAATGGGACAACTGTAATAGCATAATCAATAAAATACACTTTAACAAATAAAAAACATAAACAAACAAATGACAGCAGAAAAACTTACCTTTGCATAAAGATTTGCACATTATCCTTCTTCCCATATTTGAGACGTCTACTGGCATCAGAGTTTTATTTGAACTAGAGTAGAAAATTTTCCCTCAAGATTGTATAGATTCCATCCACGGTAGGTAAGTCCCCCTTTCTGATAATTAGTATCTTTTCATTGTTCAAAATCTTCAATTATTTATTTATTGAGCTGCAATGATTGCTATCACAGTTCCCTACCTGCTAAATTTTCCCCATGATTTAGTAATACTTTTTTGTAAAAAATAAAAACACACTGTTCACAATATAAGCATCAACATTTTCTGTAACACAATATAATCCTTTGTATTTTCTTGCTTTAGTGATCTAAGCCAAAACAAGTGTTCAAATGTGTACTTTCACTTTTTCCTATAGTAGTTATCTTTGTATAAAATTAGAAAACTAGGGAAACATAATTTAAGAAATTTTTGCCAAAACTTCTTTCAACAAACTTTGATTTTACCAAATACCAGAGAGATTTTTTCATGATGTTGTGGTTTATACAGAGAAACTTCAATGATAGCCCCTGCCTCCATAAAGAAAATGACAATATGCAGTAAAATTGTTTCCAAAGCAATTAGCATCAAAAATGTTTGGTATGGAGTGTTGAAGTAATAAAGCAGACTGGAAACTACTTCATGTTAAGAAAATCAGAGGATATTGGTCAGGTCATAATATTTTAGCTGGGCTTTAAAATATTATGATTTGCACACCTGAATATGGCTGATGCATATTGGAGTCTGAAGTTATGCAAGTGGATCATAAAATAAGAAAGCATTGCTGTGCTAGGCATCTTGGGGTATTGCCAATAGGGTGTATGAAAAGATAGTAATAAAAGTTGGAGATGACCACCAGTATGTTACTTTGGTCTTCATTTCCTTGGAATCATTTCTATTGTTATTTTATTACACCCCTAACAGCTGTGTAATTTATTTTCTATTTTATTTAGTATAGTTGGTACACAATATCATATTAGTTATATTAGTTTACACAGTGGAGTATTTGCCATTTTCATACCTTATAATGTGTCTTTTTTGACAAAAAAAGTCTACAGAAGCTTTTTTCACCACCAGTAGGTTTAAGCTAAAAACAAATAATATTTTGCTGTGCAAATACATCAATATAGATTTGCTGTGCAAATACATTGAAATCGATGTCATCCATTAAATTGATCTGCTGGCTTAACATGGCTAACTATCATTTTTACATTATTTTTTCTATGTTTAGTTTTCTCATATTGGATCTTTTAAAATGCTAATTCCACTGCATGGAGTGCAGTTAAAATAAATCTTGACTATTCCTGTGCAAGAATAAGTATGAGCTTTGACTAAAATAAAATTTGTTTTATGCTTTTCAAGTATTTGTGTTACTGCAAGTATTTTAAATACTAGCTAGTATGTATTTTAAATATTCATGAGTCATCTATGGTAGTGAAGAGAATTATTTTCTAAACTATGTCAAGAAAATTGTATTTAGTAGTAAATTATCTAAATTCTTTTGTGAAGCTCTACATGCCATGAATTTTGATGTCATATTAATGATATGCTGTAACAAATTCAGAGACTTAAGGAACTATGGAATTTAAAAAACTTATGGTGTAAGAAGCAATAGTAAAAAACATAACTTAGGGTGTAAAGGAATGATACAAACCTGCTGACTGTTTCATTAAGGCATGTTTTCAATTTTGTTTTCCTCAGATGAATTGCATCCAGGGCAGCTGTTAACATATGGTTCTGGCCTGGCAGTGCTGACGAGGGAAAGATGAATTGCACCCTTTCGAGGTTAATGCCTTTTGGAAAAAGCAAAAGGAATCACCAAGCTCCTTTTTGGTTTCGACAGCCTTCTGGGGTTGACAGTCAGCGAGAGTGCCACAGTCAGAGTCCTCCAGGCATCTCTGGGTCAGTCCCTTTGCAGGAAGGACAAGACACTGGAAAAGGTAATGATGAATGGCATTGTGTCCAAATGGTCACAGGACTGGAAAGGACACATCATTCTATTCAGATAGGAATAATAATCTGGTGGCTGCATTGTCTCTTTGGATGTCTGGGAGCTAGAATCCTTTTAGGGCTGAACGGTCTACTCGAGAGTGCAAGGTAAGAAAGACTGGAAATCATCCAGACAAGTGAAGGGGTCCAGTGACCACAGGCTAACAGGGAACCACAGTGCAAAAGGACCCTGGTAGAGAAGTACTGGCTATGAGAAGCTGATAATACAGTTTTACCCACTGCAAATCCAGTTGCTACTCTGGCCAGCTGGTTGTGTAGGAATAAAAAGAGATATTCTTGAGATTCTAACTGCAAAATACAAATCTCCTATGGGAGACCCACAGTGGGGTATGATTACTTCATGAAATGAAATCCACGCCAAGTGGTACAGATCTGGTGCTACCGGCATGCTCAATCATGGATGTTTTGTCCTGGTGAATGCCCCTGTGCATTTTCCATTTCTCTACTGAAGTCTAGTCCTTGCCATGCCTTGTCAAGTTTTAGAGTTTATTTGAATTCTTATTAAAATCAGTGACAGCGCTGACAGGACTTTCTGTGCAGGACAAGTTGTTTAAATAACTAAATAAATAATAGATAGGTATACACAGGATAGATGGATCGGTGGTAGATAGATTGATGGATAGATATATAATGAATAAAGAAAAATGGGTATATATGTCATATCTAATATATGAGATATATTATACAGGAGATATAGATACAGATATGGATATCATATCCCATATCTCTGCTTTCACTTTTGATGGTAACTGTAACTGAGTTCATTTATAAATTTTATGTCCTTGGATTCTGTTTATGCACGTGATATTTTCTGCATATGGAAACACATCCTTTACTTTTTCCTCAAGACTCTAGCTGGGAAAAAGTTAAATTGTTCCTTTCATGGTTATCACTATTTTTTATTTTTAAAGTTTCTATTTGATGTGATTTATTTACTCATTCTAAATTACAATTAATTTTGATACTGACTTTTAATTTTGAATTCTACCTTTTTTTTTATGTTCCTGTAAGGTGGTCCTCAGTTATAAAAACTTTGGAACTCAAAACCTATCTGCTGTTGTATTAGATGATGTGAGTATAGAAATTAAGGAGTTAAGGGGTGTGATGGGTAATTTTATGGGTCACCTTGACTGAACCCTGATATTTGCTTAAACATTTTTGTGATTGTGTCTGTGATGGTGTTTCTGGATGAGATTAACTTTTAAATTGATTGACTGAGTAAAAGCAATTGGCCCTCCCCTGCGTGGGAAGGCCTCCTCCAATATGTGCAGACTGTGTAGAAGAAGAGGCTAAACGAGAATGTTCTCTCTCTGCCTGTCTTCTATCTGAGACATTGGTCTTGCCTTCAGACTCATGTTTGGCTAGGACTGTAATATTCATTTTCCTAAGTTGGCAACTGCAGATCTTGGGGTAATTGTGTGAGCCAATTCCATCTCTCTCTCGCTCTCTCTCTCTCTTTCTTGATAGATGATAGATAGATACATACATACATAAACAGATCGATACATAGATAGATAGATAGATAGATAGATAGATAGATAGATAGATAGATAGACAGACAGGTGTAGATGTAAATCTATCTGGTTCTCTGGAGAATTCAGAGTAATAGAAAATAAAATGTAAGTCTATGCTTCACAATGAAAAACTGTCTTGGCCATTTTGTTTATCAAGAATATGTGTTCTAGGCAGACCTCAGAGATGCATACTTATCCAGCTCAAAGAGTAGATTCAATTACACGAACAGTTTTTTAATGCAAATGTGTCATATTTATGGGCAACTATTATGTGTCTTTCCAAAATTCATGTATTGAAATCCTAATTCACATAACCTCAAAATGTGAGTATATTTGAAGATAGTCTCTCAAAAAGTAACTAAGTTAAAATGAGGTTAAGATGGCCCTTCGTCTAATATGACTAGTGTTCCCATAAAAAGGATTTTGTTCACACAGAAGTATGACCATGTGAAGACCATCTGCATGCCAAGGAGACAGGCCTCAGAAGAAACCAATTTTGCTAACATCTTTATCTCATATTTCTAGCAACCAACTGTGAAAAAATAAATTTCTATTGTTTAAGACACCAGCCTGTGGCTCATGGTTATGGCAGCCCCAGCAAATTAATACAGCAATTCAGTTAATTATAAATAAAATTTATTTACCAACTATGGTTTTGACCCCTTTCTTTCTCTTTATGGCATGAAGCTTCATGATCTATGCCATATGTCAAAAATTAATTAAAATATCTACTTTTAATAAAATAAAAATAAATATGAATTAATGATTTGACCTTTTATATAACATATTTTTATTTAGCTTTTAAATATATCTATGTTTTCCCACTTCTCACATGTTGGTTATTGGCATATAAAAATGTTTTATAAATTTTGTGGCTTCATGTCTAAAATTGTACATAAAATAAACCTTAATTTAAATGACTTTGAATGAATTAACAATTCACTTCCTTGAGAATTTTTTCCCTATTATTTTATTTTTTATTTTAAGAGTGCTATGAGAAATACCTCTAAAATATTCATCAGATTAATAGCTTTTAATGGTATTTAAAATAATGTTTCACAAAACAGGCAATACAATTTCAAAGAAGAAATATGCTTTTGGAAAAAAGTAAATAAATGGCATTCTCTAAATCATGCATATAAGTGAGTTAGTGTTGATGTGAAGTAAAATGTTCAATCATTCACCTAGTCTTATGGTCTCTATCACTGCTGGATAAAGTCATTTTATAGACAATTGGGCATAATGCAGTGTATCTAAGAAAAGAAAAAAATGTTTTGCAGAAAAGCTTGTAAGTGTTTTATAATAAAACAAAGCATTTTATAATATAGGTATATCAAATTACCTGATAAATTCCACAGTGATCAAACTATTATTGTACTTTTATGTCATTTTAGTTCTGTGTTCTTCAACATTAAAATGTTCTATCATATTTGTTGATTTAAAAATTTGTTAAAATTTTTATTTTACAGGTTATTTGGTGCTTACTAATTGATCAAAATTATTGCCTTCGATACTCTGATTTTTGTATGTTGACCTTCCATTTTTAAGCAGTCAGAGAAGACTTTCATTGTAAAATGAAGTTTGATTATCCCCAACCACAGAGGTGCTTGGAAATGTGTTTACTGCTGTTCACAATTCCTCTAAATAATCTGGGAGGAATACAATGCACCACGTACTGGTTTCTTCACACAAGCTGGGTATACAAGTGAAGTCATTTAAGCAGCCATGCTTAGCCCAAACCTTTGAATAAAATACAAAGATTGGAGTAATGATTGTATAATAAATAATGCATTAAATATATAGCACATTAAATAATTTTATATACATACAGAGATGGAAAAAAGTAGGTTTCAGTTTATGAGTGCATGAAATACAGAGCTTATTCTTGTTTTATTAATTAGTTATTGTATTATTTATTTGCATTACAACTATAAATTAGTGTGCTTTTGCCCACCCCTGCATATACGTAATGTTAATGTAGATCTATCTTGTGTTACTTAAGAATAGTAATTAGGATAAAAAGCACACAGGGATATAGTATTGATCTGTGCTTCAAACTTGATTGGTTTCAAAATAACAATTTCAACTCTAATTTCAATAGAAATGTTCTCATAAAAATACTGCATTTTCCAATTAAATCATAAAATGTTTTTCTAAAAATAACATAACTTGTATTGTTTTATATATCTGTATACAGGCACTGTTTTAATATATAGTATATAGATGTATATAAAATATAATATGTATTTGTGGGTTAGTATACATATGTATATGTATGTGTATTTGCATGTGGTGTATGTATGTATACACATATGCATATTTACTGATCTTTACACTACCAGGCAAGCTATTCTAGAGGACATGGAACAGAAAGAATAATAGATCAATAATTTGAATTTGAATTACATGATTTATTGAAACTTTTTAAAGCAGAGCAAGAAGCAAAGGAAAATAGATGTATAGGTTAACATGTTTACAATAGGGTGAAAGCAGGATGGAAGACTCACATTTTCTGAACTCTATATTGTGCAGTGTCTAAGTGTCTTGTTCCTCCCTCTGCTTCATCAGCCTTCCCTATTGGTAGTGTGATTTTGAGGATCCAAGTTCACGTTAAGTGACAGGCCTTTGCAGCTGAAGATATACAAGGTCGGGCAAAAATAACACCCCTCTTTTATTACAAAATCATAAGCATGTAATTCTGTAACATAACTGTGTTACACTCAAGCACACCATATGACATTTAAGATGAAATGTTCAAATTGCTGTCCATTTCATGCGAGACATTCATGTACCCTACCAACCACATTCAAGCAAGCCTTACTTCTGCTGGACCCTGTACGAAGGCAAGTAGTGCTTGCTCAGTAGAAATGATGCAAAAGCAAGTACGCCCAGCCACACTGTAATTTGCACATAGCCTGCTGAGTGGTTATGATGCTACTACTGTGTTTTGGGCAGAAGACATATGGACCAGAGGGGATGTGAGTACTGGGTGGTTAATTTAGTAATGTCATAACTGTCAGTAGGGAAGTGATATGAAATGTCCTACAGAATATTTAAGATGTATATGTGATTGTCATCCTTTTCTACCTATAATTAATGTTAATTGATTACTTCATTTACACCTCAGTTCAACTCGTGTATGTTCTATTGATTTCATTGCTAATTTAACTTGGAGGTTACTTTTTACATCTGTAGTTAACATATCTTATAATATTCACCCGTGTCTTATAAGCTATTTTCTTCTTACTAGCTATACTTAGTTTCATATTTTCTCTTTATTTGCTCCTCCTGTTAGTTTCTCTTTTTCCCTATAGGATAACTGAGTATTTAAAAAAAAATTTAACAAATACACATTACTATATTACCCAGAATTGACAAGGAAATATAGAGAGGCACTTAAAGACATTTTTTTTTCACTTTCTGTCTCTTAACCCCTTGCTATACTCATGAAAGTTGGCAAAAACACCTTTTTGACTCTCTTGTATGATAAGAAGAAAATATTTAGAGTTAGGCATTTATTATTTGAACTATAGTTTAGTTTAAAGTAAATATTTACAGATTGATAATGTTTATACAACATTTTTAAGTGATTTTTAAAAATACTTCAGCAAAAAAATTTTGGATAGTTTTTCTATGTGCAGTTATTCATGGGTGTTTGATTCTCTGACTTTCAAAAGTTGTAAAAGATAATTGAGAGTTTTATCTAAGGAAAAAATCATGATGCCAGTAGCAAATTTTCACAAATAAAGGATATGAATAGTGGAGGAATTTTTAAAAATGTATTGGCACACTCTAAGTGTTTTCATCAGCACATTTATATTAGTATTTTAGCTATTGATATAATCTAAATATTAGGGACATGCTTGTGCATCTTTTACTCCAAGTAAAATTTAATTACAGTAAATTTTTTATCATATACTTTAGATAATAATACAGATCTAATGGTTTAGTGCATTTATTACAAGAAGCTGAACTTCCCTGCGTGTACCATGGGCATTGTAGGTCAGACCCAAAAAAGGCAGTAATAGCCCTAACCTTTGCAAACATATTCCCTGACACATAACTTACTGGTTGTGTTATTTCTATTAATGTATTTAATCCACATACTGATTTGCAAAGCATGCTTTATTTTACAGGTGGCTCACTGTGACTCAGAAAGTTAAATATTTGGTCACAAAGCCAGTAAGTGGCTAATGTAATGAAAAAGATGGGGGAAGGAGCAGCATATTTTGCTGATTTTAAAGTCTCTGTATTCAACTCAGTGTACCTTTCTCAGAATGTCTGCCGTAAAAGAGTTTGGATCCTTCTACCCTTGCGCGCTATCTGTGTCACTAGTGCTCCTTAGTCATGACAAAAATCTCTCTTGGTCATTCTTTTCATTCTGCTATGATTTTTTACATGTTTGTTATAGAACTTTCCGAAGACAAACAGAAGCAGAAAAAATAATATGTTTGCTCTCCATGTCTCAACATCTAGTTCAATAGTCATCAACTCATATGTACACCTGCTTGTATTGGCCTCCTCACCCCCACCATTTCAGCCATAATTCTTAGAGATAATGTATGTAAAAGGGAAGAAATCTTCCTCAATAAACACAGATTTTCTCACAACTGGGAAAATAATAGTGTTCACTAATTTTTTTGAATAAATAATCAGTGTTAAAATATGCCTAGTTGACCTATTTTCAAATTATTATTATCTTTTCCTTTTTCTTTTTCTTGTCCTTTTTCTTCTTCTAAGTCAAAATGTAAATACTGTTACTTGTTTTTGTTTAGTATGTCTCACTGTACCAGTTATTAGTGCAGTATTCCACAGTGAAACTCAGTGACTATATTTTTGAATGAGTTCAGCGAGCCTCACACACTCCTCCTAAGTTTTGCTGAAGGGTAGCTCACCAGGTCTGGGCTCAGCCTGGCCTGCTCTCATCCACACTCTGGCACTATTTCCCTGTCACCCGTGGCCTACACTAGGAGAGTCTTACTTCAATAGCAGATGTGTGAGAGTGTATGTTCAATCACCGCAGCATTTCTTTAAAGCCTCTAATTTCATCAAATCTGCTAGCTTTTCATTCTGCAAATGAAGTCACCTGGTCAGATTCAGAAGCAAGGAGGGGAGAATTCAGCTCATCACAGTTCATGAGATACTCTAAGGTTACAAGGTAAGCTGAAGGAGGTATAAGGATCTTAGGCCATCAGTGCAATCTGCCCCCGACGCTCCCTGCCTCACCCCCAATTTCTTTATGTTTTTAATCTTTAGCAGTGTTTTTCAAATATTTTGATCTCAGAACTCCTTAATACTCTAAATAATATTGAAAACTGCAAGGAACATTTGTTTATGAGACTCATATCTATAAGTGTTGAACACATTAAAAATTAAAGTGGCAAATATTTTAAACATTTACTTATAAATGTGTACAGTTTATAAAATTTGTCCAGATTATTACACATTAATAAAACAATATTTTTTATTTTTTAATTTTAATTGTTGTTCTTCTACAGTTATCTGTCTTTTACTCCCATCCCAGTCCACCACCCCAACCCTCCCCACCGCCCTCCCATATTTTTTGTCTATGTGTCCTTTATAATTGTTGCTCCAAACCCTTCCCCTTGCCCCCTGAAATTCCCTCCCCTCTCCCCTCTGGTGACTGTCAGCCTGTTCTCAATTTCAGGGTATTTAGTTATATTATGCTTGTTTGTTTTGTTGATTAGGTTCCTGTTAAAGGTGAGATCATATGGTATTTGTCTTTCACCACCTGGTTTACTTCACTTAGCATAATGCTCTCCAGTTCCATCCATGCTGTTGCGAAGGGAAGGAGCTCCTTCTTTCTTTCTGCTGCATAGAATCCCATTGTGTAAATGTACCATAGTTTCTTGATCCGTTCATTTACTGATGGGCACCTAGGTTGCTTCCAGCACTTGGCTATTGTAAATTGTGCTGCTATGAACTTTGGGGTGCATAGGTTCTTTTGGATTGGTGTTTCAGGGTTCTTAGGATATAATCCTAGCAGTGGGATTGCTGGGTCAAAAGGTAGATCCATTTTTAGTTTTCTTAGAAAAGTCCATACTGCTTTCAATAGTGGTTGTACAACTCTGCAATCCCACCAACAGTGCACTAGGGTCCCCTTTTCTTCACAACCTCTCCAACACCTGCTGTTTGTTGCTTTGTTTATGATGGCCATTCTGACTGGTGTGAAGTAGTATCTCATTGTGGTTTTAATTTGCATCTCTCTGATAGCTAGTGATATTGAGCATCTTTTCATGTGTCTCTGGATCCTCTGTATGTCCTCCTTGGAGATTTGTCTGTTCAAGTCCTTTGTCCATTTTTTAATTGGGTTGCTTGTCTTCTTAGAATGGAGTCATGTAAGTTCTTCATATATTTTGGAGATTAAACTCTTGTCTTGAGGTATCATTGGCAAATATGTTTTCCCATACAGTTGGTTCTCTTTTTATTTTAATACTATTTTCTTTAGCCATAGAGAAGCTTTTTATTTTGATGAGATCCCATTTGTTTATTGTTTCCTTTATGTCCCTTGCTTTAGGGGACATATCAGTAAAAATGTTGCTGCGTGAAATAGCTGAGATTTTCCTGCCTATGTTCCCCTCTAGGACTTTAATGGTGTCACGGCTTATATTTAAATCTTTTATTCACCTTGAATTTATTTTTGCGTATGGTGTAATTTGGTGCTTGAGTTTCATTATTTTTTTGCACGTAGCTGTCCAGTTCTCCCAACACCACTTGTTGAAGAGGCTACTTTTACTCCATTTTATGTTGCTGCCCCCTCTGTCGAATATTTATTGACAGTAGAGATGTGGGTTTATTTCTGGGATCATTGTTCTATTCCACTAGTGCATGTGCCTGTTTTTATTCCAGTACCAGGCTGTTTTGATTACAGCAGCCTTGTAATACAGTTTGGTGACAGGTATTGTGATCCCGCCTACTTTGCTCTTCTTTCTCAAAATTGCTGCAGCTATTTGGGGTCATTTATGGTTCCACATAAATTTTTGGAGTGTTTGTTCTATGTCTGTGAAATATGCCATTGGTACTTTAATAGGTATTGCATTGAATCTGTAAATTGCTTTGGGCAATATGGACATTTTGATGATGTTAATTCTTCCAATCCACGAACACGGTATATGTTTCCATTTGTTTGTGTCTTCCTTGATTTCTTTCTTCAGTGTTGTGTAGTTTTCTGCATACAGGTCTTTTACCTCCTTGGTTAGGTTTATTCCTAGATATTTTATTTTTCTTTTTGCTATATCGGATGGGATTTCTTGATTTCTGCTTCTGCTGTTTCATTGTTGGTATACAAAAATACCTTTGATTTCTGGATATTGACTTTGTACCTGGCTGTTTGGCCAGATTCATTTATTAGGTCGAGCAGGTTTTTGGCCAAGTCTGTAGGATTTTCTATGTCACTTTTTTTTTTTTTGCCATTTTCTATGACACTATCATGTCATCTGCAAATAATGATAGTTTTGTTTCCTCCTTTCCAATTTGCATGCCTTTTATTTCCTTTTGTTGTCTAATCGCTGTGGCCAATACTTCCAATACTATATTGAATAGAAGTGCTGAAAGTGGACAACCTTGTCTTGTTCCTGATCTTAGTGGAAAAGATTTTAGTTTTTGCCCATTGAGTATGATGTTGGCTGTACGTCTCTCATATATGGCCTTTATTATGTTGAGGAATGCTCCCTCTAGTCCCACTTTGCTGAGTGTTTTTTTATCATAAATGGTTGCTGTACTTTATCAAATGCTTTTTCTGCATCTATTGATATGATTATGTGATTTTTGCCTTTGCTTTTGTTTATGTGATGTATTACATACACTGATTTGCAAATGTTGAACCATCCTTGCATCCCTGGGATGAATCTCACTTGGTCATGGTGTATGATCTTTTTAATGTATTGCTGAATGTGGTTTGCCAATATTTTGTTGAATATTTTAGCGTCTATGTTCATCAGCAATATTGGCCTGAAGTTTTCTTTCTTTGCTGTGTCTTTATCTGGCTTTGGGTTTAGGATGATGCTGGCTTCATAAAAAGAGTTTGGGAGTCCTCCATCATTTTGGATGTTTTGGAATAGTCTGTGAAGGATAAGGGTTAGCTCTTCCTTAAATGCTTTGTAAAATTCTCCTGTAAAACCATATGGTCCAGAGCTTTCATGTTTCAGGAGTTTTTTGATTACTGCTTCAATTTCATATGCTGTTATTGGTCTGTTCAGGCTTTCTGCTTCTTCTTCATTGAGTTTTGGAAGATTCTATTTTTCTAGAAACTTGTCCATTTCTCCTAGGTTTTCAAATTTCTTGGCATATAGTTGTTCATAGTAATTTCTTACACTTTTTTGTATTTCTGTGGTGTCAGTTGTAATCTCTCCTCTTTCATTTCTGATTGTGTTTATTTGGGTCCTCTCTCTTTTTTTCTTGATGAGCCTGCTTAAAGGCTTGTCAATTTTGTTTATCTTTTCAAAGAACCAGCTCCTGGATTCATTGATTCTTAGAATTGTGCTTTTAGTCTCTATGCCATTTAATTCTGCTCTGATCTTGGTTATTTCCTTCCTTCTACTTGCTCTGGGCTCTCTTTGTTGTTCTTCAAGTTGTTGTAGGCATAGGGTTAAGCTGTTTGTTTGAAATGTTTCTATCTTTTTTAGGTAGGCCTGTATCATTATGAACTTCCCTCTGAGGACTGCCTTCACTGTGTCCCATAAGTTTCAGGTCATTGTGAGTTCATTTCCATTTGTTTCCAGAAACTTTTTTGACCCATTCATTGTTTAATAACATGCTATTCAATCTCCATGATTTTGAGGGTTTTTGGTTTTCCCCCTTGGGGTTGATTTCTAGTTTCAGTCCCTTGTGGTCGGAGAACATGCTTGGTATGATTTCAACTTTCCTGAAATTGTTGAGGCTTGTTTTGTGTCCTATCATGTGGTCTATCTTTGAAAATGTTCCATGTGCATTTGAAAAAAAATGTGTATTTAGTTTCTTTGGGATGAAGGGCTATATATATACCTGTTAAGTCCATTTTATATAGAGTGTTGTTCAGTGCCACAATATCTTTGTTGAAATTTTGTTTAGAAGATCTGTTCATTTTTGACAGTGGGGTGTTAAAATCCCCTACTATAATTGTGTTGCTGTCAATATCTTTCTTGAAGTCCTCTAAGATTTTCTTTATGCATTTAGGTGCTCCTATGTTGGGTGCATATATATTTACAATGTTTATGTCTTCTTGGTGGATTCTTCCCTTGAATATTATGAAGTGACCTTCTGGGTCTCTCTTTATGGCTCTTCTTTTGAAGTCTGTTTTATCTGATATGAGTATTGCTACCCCGGCTTTTTTCCTCTCTCCATTTACTTGGAAAATTTGATTCCAGCCCTTCACTTTGAGTCTGTGTAGGTCTTTTGTCCTGAGGTGGGCCTCTTGTAGGCAGCATATGTGTGGGTCATTCTTTCTTATCCATTCAGCTATTCTATGTCTTTTGATTGGAGCATTTAATCCATTTACATTTAAGGTTATTATTGATAGGTACTTATTCATTGCCATTTTCTTGCCTGTGTCCCTCTCTCTCTCTCTTTTCCTTCCTTTCCTTAGAGCAGTCCCTTAAGTATGTCTTGCAGAACTGGTTTGGTGGAGGTGTATTCCTTTAGATTTCTTTTGTCTGGGAAGCTCCTTATTTGGCCTTCTATCTTGAAAGCCTTACTGGGTAAAGTAGTCTTCGTTGCAGCCCTTTGGTTCTTATTACTTGGAATATTTCTTGCCATTCTCTTCTGGCTTGGAGTGTTTCCGTTGAGAAGTCAGCTGATGCTCTGGCTGGTGTAGCTTAGTGGATTGAGCGCGGGCCTGTGAACCAAAGGATCCTGGTTCGATTCCCAGTCAGGGCATATGCCTGGGTTGCAGGCCAGTTCCCGGCAGGGGACATACAAAAGGCAACCACACATTGATATTTCTCTCCCTCTCTCCTTCCCTTCCCCTCTAAAGATAAAATAAATACAATCTTTAAAAAAAAGAAGTCAGCTGCTAACCTAATTGGGACTCCCTTGTAAGTTATTTCCTTTTTCTCCCTTGCTGCCTTTAAGATTCTCTCTTTGTCTTGGAATTCTGCCATTTTAATTATGATGTGTCTTGAAGTGGGCCTCTTTGGGTTCCTCTTGATTGGGACTCTCTGTGACTCGTGGATTTGTGTGACTTTTTCTCTCATCAAGTTAGGGAAGTTTTCCATCATTACTTTTGAAATAGGTTTTCTATCCCTTGCTCTTCTTCTTCTCCTTGTGGAATCCCTATTATAAGGATATCATTACATTTCATATTGTTTTGCATTTCTCTTAATTCCTCTTCATTCTTTCTGTGCCTCTTTTCCGTTTCTTGCTCTTTCTGGGTTCTTTTTTCTACTTTGTCCTCCAACTCACTGATCCGATCTTTTGCTTCATTGATTCTGCTTTTTTTCCTGCCAGTGTATTCTTCAGTTCAAAAATTTTATTCTTCATTTCCTCTTGGCCCTTGTTGATAGTTTCTATTTCCTTTTTCATGTTGATGTAGTTTGCAGTGAGTTTGTCGTAGCTTCCCTGTAGTTTCTGGTAGCTCATTGAGAGTTCATGGAGCTTCCTGATAACCATTGCTTTGAACTCAATATCTGATAGTTGAGTTGCCTCCATTTCATTTAGCATTCTTTCTGGTGCTTCCTCCTTTTCTTTCATTTGGGGATTGTTTCTTTGTCTTCCCATTGTTTGTGAGATTCTTCTTGTTAGCCTCAGCTTTTTAAATTGATCTGTTCTGACTCCCTGGGTTTATGGTGTGAACTTCTGTGGAAGAATGCCTGTGAGATTCAGTAGTGCTGTCTCCTTTAGGTATCGTGGTGATCACAGCTTCCACTCTCTCAGCTGTTGGGATGCCCCCTCTTTGGGACCAACTCTGGTTTTTTTCACTGTCCCAGATTTTTTTAATTTGTTTTTGTCTTACTCGTGGGTATTTAAAAAGAGAAGAGGAAGAAAAAAATGAAAAAGGAAGAAAAAAGGAAGGAAGAAGGGATAAAATTGGAAAGAAATAAAGAAGAAATAAAACAAGAATGAAGTAAAGAGAAGGAAAAGGAGTTGAGGGGTAAAAACGATAAAAATAATAAAAATAATAAAAAGTATTTAAAAGAGAAAAATGAATAAACAAACAACCCAAAAGAAAAACAAAAACAAAAAAAAAAAACAAAAACAAAAAACCTCTTGCTGTTTTTACACTTGCCAAGCCAGATTTTCTGGTCTTGCTGGCTGCAAAGGCTTAGGGGTGATGGTATCGCTTTTGTCCCTTTTCAGCACTCAGTTATCTTTGGGCTACTCCTCCCAGGGTGGCCATAGCCTCCCCACATAGGGCCTTGAGCTTATGTTCTGAGCCTCCTGAGGATCATGCACTTTCCCTGAGTTGATGGGTGTGAGCTTGGGTCTCCCACACTGTGCATTCACCCCAATTTCATGGGAGTGGGCTCCAGGTTTCCCTTGGATTGTGTGCACTCCCTGGGTTCACGTGCGTGAGCTCTGATTCTCCCACGGATCATTCACACTCCCTGGATTCCCAGCGTGGGCCACAGGTCTCCAGTCACGTAGTTGTCCCATTTGCGTGCATGCCTTCTGCCATAGGTCTCCGGTAGTCTCCTGTCCTGCGCGTGAGTGCCCAGGGTCACGCACAGTTGTCTCCATTTGCACGTGGGCATCTTCGGTTGCAGAGCCATCTGCTGTAGTGCCCTGACCCGGCTCCCTCCCTAGAGCCCTGTAGCAGGCCTGGCATGTGCTGGGCCAGGGCCTCAGCAGCCCTGCTCTCCGTGCTTATCCCTGGGCTCATTGTTCTGAAGTACTCTCCTTCCTGCCCGATTTCTCAATGTCCGCTTCAACCTTCGATCTCCTACTTTCAAATATGCTGTGTTTCCGCTATCTGACCGCTCCATTTCTCTGCAGATCAGCCAGGTTCCTCTCCTGGGTGCGGGGGGAAATGCAATCTGCTCCCTCTTACCACCCCGCCATCTTCCTTCCTCAAAACAATACTTTTTAAATAAAACATGACTATACTAAAATAAAGCAAATAAGTTAAAAATGACATTGTTTCACAATTTCACAAAGATTAAAGTCTGACTTGATAGAAGACAACCAATATTTCATATCTGCTTTTGCATCTGCTGCTATATATCTGTTGCTATATATTTTTGGTTAAAGAAAAGTTCATGCTTAATACTAATGTTTGTTATTTGTGAGAACAGTATTCGGTCTGCTTTTACAGATAATTGTGGATGTTCTTCTCTGACACTATGCAAAATGAAGTAGTACTTTCCTTAATGTCAGTTGCAATTGAAATCTTAACCTATATCAATGTACTTTTGTAGTCACAGTCAAATCTGTTGATCTATCTTGCATCTTGAATGGATTTTGAAACCTTCTTGCATTGTAAAATTAGAAAGTATTGGTTTATTGAGTTGAGCAGATCTTCTAAATTTGGTTACCTTTTTACATACTAACAAAAGTTGCACTCACAAATATCCTTGTCAGTCTCTTAAGAAAGTCTTTAAACACTGTGAGGCTGTCACAGGGATAGATGCACATTTTACCAAATGGTTACCACTGTAACATTAACTAACACCACCATCATGTTACATAATATTTATTTTTGTGGCGAAATCACTTAAGATCTACCCTCTTAGCAACTACCAAGTATTTAATACAGTATTCTTAACTATAGTCACCATGCTGTACCTTAGATCCTCAGAACTCATTCATTTTTTAATTGGAAGTTGGTACCCTTTGATCAACAACTCTATTTTCCTTACCCAGTGGCCCTTGGGAACACCCACTGTACTCTCAATAAGTATTGCTTTTTAGATTTCATATGTAAGGGATTTCATATAGTATGTGTGTTTCTCTGTCTGATGTATTTAACTTAGCAAGATGCCCTCAGTGTCTGGCTGCTCATGACAGAATATCATTTGCTCCCATGGCTGAATAATATCTGTGCATCCATCTCCTTTCTCCATTCGTGTGCTGACAGACAGGTAGGTTGTTTCCATATCTGGGCTATTATGAATGATGCTGCAATGAACCTAGGAGTGCAACTATTTTTTCAAGATCTTGCTTTTTTTTTTGCATATATGAGTATATCCTGTGACATCAATCCATTTTTTTCCTGTAGTTATTGTTGCTTTGTTTATAAGCTCAAATTTTATGTTTAGTAACAAATACTGCCAGTTATATTCTATGAAATGATAGGCTCATTTTGTTACTTTTTGAGAACTATCTGCCAAATGTCTGAGTTTATGTAGTGTCTGACTTTCAATTGTTCTTTCAAAGAAAAATGTAATCTATTAAAAATCAGCTATTTTAGCCCACAACTCATACAAAGATATGTGCTTTTCCTTGAAACTAACATTGTGATTGAGTTTCTAAAAGAAATATTTAATCTTATCTTCCTAATTTGCCACCTAGACTTTTAAAACTCAAGGATCAGTGTCAACAAAAATAATTGCTGTTGGTCCATTGAAGCCCTTCATAGTGAAATTTGACTTTATTTTAATTTGAGCATGTAGACAATAACAAACAAAATGACATGGGTATAACTTGGTGCCATTTCCTCAATTTGTGGTAAGGATACAAGCTTTACCCACCATTGTTCTACAAACATCAATGCAAAGTGTTAAAACAGAAAAAAGAATCTTAGTAATATCCTATAAATAGTTTTGGTATCTGTATCCTTGGTATGTGTCATAAGTTTTGTTGAAACGTTGTGTTTTGTTTTACACATTATGTTTGTTTTGTCTTTATTTTATTTTAAATTTAGAGTTTCAGCCAGGGCTTTAATCAATGTAGGTTATTTTTTTTAAGATTTTATTTATTTATTTTTAGAGAGAGGGAGGGAGAGAGAAAGAGGGAGAAAAACATCAATGCGCGGTTGCCTCTCAGGCGCCCCCTACTGGGAACATGGCTTTCAACACAGACATGTGCCCTGACTGGGAATCAAATCAGCAACCCTTTAATTTTCAGTCCAGCACTCAATCCACTGAGCCACACCAGCCAAGCCCAATATGGGTTATTTTTAAATAAAAACTACTACATAAGAGGAATTGTCTATTTTTGCATGTAATGTTACCAACTATTGGTAATTATTTCCTAGATGTATTATTCTATTAGGAATAGTAGATAGTGATTTTTCAAATTCTATTATTTTTTATCTATATATCTGTTGGATTAATTCTATAAGGAAACATTTCTGTCATCATCTATCTGGTCACCTTGGGAAAGGTTATCTACAGTAAAGACAGGATAAATGTGCAAATAGGTAGAAATAAAAGAAATCTCAATAATATACAACTAAAATCTTCATTGACCCACTTTGGAGGCTTTCCATAAACCAGTTCATTTTTTTTTTCATTGCTTTTAGTAAGAGAGGAAGAGAGAGAGAAACATTTGTGTGACAGAGGAGCATTGATTGGTTGCCTCTGGCACGTGCCCAGACCAGGAATCATATGCACCTATACATAATATCGAAACTACAACCTAGGCATGTGCCCTGACTGGGAATCAAACCTGCAACCTTTTAGCTATGGGAAGATACTCCAGTCAACGAGCCACATAGGCCAGGGCTGCATAGACTCTGTTAACACAGTTGCTTTTTTTGTTTGTTTGTTTGTTCCACACTTAGTCTTCACATTTTGAAATACAAAATACCTTCTAAGGGATTACAAATTCCAAGTGGACATTATACGATAGCAATAAGAAATATAATGATATGTCTGTCCACATCTAATTGATTTCAATAATAGATTCCTACAGGATGGATGGTATAGTACTGGTGAATGATTTCCTACTTTCCAGTGTTGAAGACTTCAGACTTTCATTCACAAAAATAATGAATTCTTTCGCTGGACAGGGTCTCAATATTGCTGGTCTAAAGTTCATGTGCCCCAATGCTTTAAAAGGCCAAGAAATCAAAATGTCAGAGTTTAGAGTAAGGAAAGACTATTGATCTAGAAGATGCCCATGGAAAAAATGGGAGCCCAAGTGGTTTCTCTTACCAAAGTACAGAGTCCAGGCTTCCTTTCAGGGGTTGTCTTTGTAAAATTCAAGTCCCAGGCAGAATTTCTCCAATGGTTTGAATGTCTATATGCAAGAGGAAGCAGAAGCTACTAGCCTGAAGGCCATGGGAATGGAGCAGGCTTGAATAGATGGAGTCAAAGAAAGATGTAGCATTTCAGTTACCACCATAGCAAAACCCGCAAAATTAGAATAGTATGCATAGTTCAAAGAATGGAATCAGACCAAGGAAAGATGTTACTCACCTCTTCAATGAATACATAGTGCTTGGCCTGGGCATGCAGACACCTGAGGACAAGGATATTGCTTCCATGAATAGGGCAAAAGTGGACAGCACTAACAACTCCCTCCAGGATGCTCTCTTGTGTGTGTGCGTGAGCTTCTGCTGCTGACCAGTTCTGCTTATGCGGGACAGAAATAATTTGTTCATCAGGCCACAGAAGTTATTCAGAATCTTGGTGTGATACTGTGATTTACAACAAGAAATACGTATTTGGCCTTCGTTCTCAAAAGGGGAGGAAAAAAAGCTCTGTCACAAAGCTCCAAAAACCATTGGAATTTCCTAAGAAATGAGAGCTATAAAGATGTCTTTTGTTTTGCTAATAAGGTGACTTTCGAAGACGACCTTGGAAACCACAAAATGGGGGCAGGTTGCCAGAGGACCCAACCACGTGATTAGAGGGTTAAAACTCTCAGCCCTCTCTGCTACTCCTCCCCAATCTCTAAGGAGAGAAAAAGAGACTGTTGGTTAAATGAATCACTGACAGCCATTGGTTTAGTCAACCATGAATATGTAATGAAGCCTCCATAAAAACCCAAAAAGAATACGGCTCGCAGAACTTCCGGTTTGGTAAACATGTAGGGGTGCTGGGGGAATGGTGCCCTCCAGGAGGGTGGGGAGCATTGCAGCCTTTACCCATACCTTACCCTGTTCATCTTATTCTCTAATAAACCAGTGAGCTGGTAAATAAATGTTCCCCTAAGTCCTGTGAGATACTCGAACAAATGAATGGAACTCAAGGAGGGTGGTCATGGAAATTTACCAGTAGGCCAAAAACACAGATACCCTGAATTTGCCATTGGCATCTGAAGTAGAGGGAAGTCTTGTGGGGCTAAAACCTTAGTGTGGGATCTGATATTGTCTCTGGAGAGATACCGTAAGGAGAGAGTTGGATTGTAGGACACCCAGCTTGTGCCTGAAACTTGCCTGGAGGTGTGGGGGGAAACCCACATATTAATGACTAACCATCCTTGGTGACCAGAAGTGAGGTCAGAGTCAGAATCTTCCTGGGAACTATCCTTTAAAAAAAAAAAATAGTGTTATATTCAGTTCTGACCCATTATGGATAGAATTATATGGTAACAACCAAAGATATGTTATTTCCATATTCTTAGGAAGTACTTTATTTTTAGTGCCAGTACCATTGCTAAATACATTACAAATTTTTAAGAAGTATTTGCACAATAGAATCTGTGTCTCCAAGAGGAAAATCACGTCAGGTGTTTTGGCAACTCCCGGGAGCAGTTGTTAAGACTTTGTTATTTTTTTTTTTTTTTCAATTTTAAATGAAGTTTCATGGAAAGAAAAGATTGTTGGCTTTTGCTGTGCTAACCAAAGCCTTCAGCGTTGGTGGTATATATAGAGTTTAGTGGTGCCTTTTAGAACCAATGTGAAAGGCAAATTGCAAATAGCTATTCTCAGTTGCACTTAACAGAATCCAGTAATATCTTTAATTTTGAAGAATTGATGTTTAAAGGCTGATTTGAAATGGGTTTGAGAGGGTAGAATTGAATAATTGATGCAGGGTGCAGCCAGGAGGGGGGCCCCAAAATAGGGATTTGGAATGGGGCCCAAAACTCAGGGTGTCCAAGGAATATTAGAGGGACATATAAGATGTCCTCATCCCTTCCCCCACAGATATGATTTGGGGGAAGGGACACATGGAGCAGGGACATGAAGAGCTGCTAATCCATGGCATGGTCATTTAACATATCTATAACCTTTAACTGGTTTCATAGATATGTTAAACAACTGTGGCCATGCTCTGAGCCAGGGGGACAGAAAGGACTGCCCCCCAAGACATGACTGGGGGAGGAACCCCAAGTCACAGCACCTGCGTGGGAGCTTGGAGAAGGTTGGCTCCTGAAAATGGGGACACACCTGCCCAGACTCATGATGGCATCCCCCCAAAAAACTTGGAATATATGGGAATGCTGGCAGGTGTAACTGATTGTAGGAGGAGTTGGAAATGGGGGTACAGAAGAGATTTAGCGCCGGGATTTAAATGGAGATGCGGCAGCCATTGAGGGGGAATCCACACGCTTTCACGAGAGTTAGGATTCTCACATCCCTGTGAGGGGAAATTCACCATGTGGCTTTAGCAGAGAATTGCCAATCGGCTTTGCCCGAGTGGAGACCCTCTCGCAGCTTTGCCATAGGGAGAGATTCCACGTGGTTTCACCAGAGTGCAGACCCCTGCAGCTTGGGTGAAGAGGGAGAGCCATGCGGCTTTGCCAGAGTGGGGACCCCTTTCCCACAGCTTTGGTAGTAGAAGGACCACGGGGCCTTGAGGTGCTCCCTTTGGCTGTGTGGCCTGGGAACAAGAGAGACTTTGCCTGGAAGAAGGGTGAAAGAACTCTTGCCAGTGGGCCATGAGAAGGTGCCACATGGCTTTGGATTAATTAGAGATCCTGCCTGGACGACGACACAGCTGATGGTGTCAAGAGCCTGGATCCTGGACATGTGCTTCTCTTCCTTGCAATTACGGTACCCTGACTTAGGGCAGAGGGAGAGAGGAAGCACTGTGGGTGTCTGGGTATCCTAAAGGACTTTGATATATTAATGGAGATGTTAGGTTCCTACTTTAACTCTGTATAGCATTTAATAAACATTTCCTTTCCTTTTCACAAATCTCTGGCTTTGAGAGGCATCTTTCCATAAGGCGGTGGACAATAACGGACCTTCTGCTGCTCTGTAACATAATCGCATTTTATCCTAATTTTAAACTCCACATTTTAAGGTGAATACAATATTTTTGCTACATACTTTGGATTGTTATATTTTTAATGAGGTAAAATTCACATAAAATACAATTAACCATTATAAAGTAAAAATTCTATGTCATTTAGTATACTCACAAGGCAGTGAAACCACCACTTCCATCCAGTTCTAAATATTTTATCACTCCTAAAGAAAATCTTCTGTTTATTGCCCTGTCATTTCAATTTTTGATATCTAAGGATATTTTAATTGTTTGGGGGGTACATTTGTTTATTTTTTAGGTATATTCTTTCTGCTCTGTCATCTTATTTTAAACATTATTCCTGGTCTTATAAAAGAAACACATTTTATATCTCAGATCTTTTTTATATTTAACATACAAATTTTTAAAAACTAGTCCAGATACTTCAATTATTAAAATACCCCAAAAGAACACATTTAATTCTGTGAATCATATTTTCCCAATTGCTATTATTTATATTACATTTGTTGACTTTAATCAAATAGACAAACAGATATTTCTCCAGCAAAATGAGTTTATCAGAGAACAGCAAAGAATTGCCATTCGGGACATTGGGACTAATGGGGAACTATGTGCAAGTCCAGAGAACACAGGAGGAAAGCAGGCTCTTTTGTGGGTTTGGGAGGGGCTATTGTAAACAAAAAAGTTCTTTGGAAGAAACTGAAAGTTTAAAGTATAGTGACTTTTCCATAGCTGAGTTAATGTCATCTCCCATTGGCTGCGTTGTTACCGAGCAAGGAGGAATCATTTTTCCTCCGACTGAGGTACCATCCTAAACAGTATCAGGCAAGGTATGGCCCTTTCTGGTCAGTATTGTGCTTTAAGTGGCATGCGTATACAAATTTTCTCTTCTACCCTGTCAAACCCATTTTAAATGAGCTTTTATTAATTAATTCACAAATTGTTTACCTATAAATATTTTAAGTATAATTTTAAGGTTTTTGTAGAAAATGACATATTTTAGACACTCAGTAAATATTGGCAGAACGAATATTCACTTTTGAGGAGAGCTGAGAAAAAACAAACCTTTTCAACTGTACTTATTTTTTTCAGAGATAAATAACGTCAGTTATTTAGTGAGTGAATGGTAGTATTAAAGCAAGCATTGCCTGTGCAAGACATGTTGAATTCTCCTGCTGCAAGTATAGACAATGGTAAAAGCAATCAGGGTGCTGATGATAGTTTAGCCAAGGGTGGTAATCCCTATTTCATCAACTGCATTTAAACAACTGGGTTTCACATTCCCTCCTAAGCACTTTGCACATGTCACAGCACAAATTAGTGAAGTCTAAATTTCAGTTTAAGGCTCCATGTGTCATTTAATAGCATACATTTGCTAACTGTAGCCAAAAAGCAGACTTCCATCAGGGACTCTGAAACTCCTCATTTACATAAGAATGGGAAGTTAATTGTGTTACAGATATTCCAGTCTCCCCAAGGAGTTCATTAAGCATGCTGAACATGCTGAGATTATAACTTAACTGTCACTTCTGAGAAATTGGGAAAATTCAACTTCAGATACAACACCCTTGGTAATAACAAGCATAATTTAATGTATACATTGCTTTGAATCAGAGATGGATTCCTACTGAAATTTCCATTCCTAACTCTTGCATTCATTGTGAAAATTGTATATAATATCTTAAATGAACTACAGACCTTTCCACCTACCCCACTTCTGTCCTTAAAACTTTGGGTGCATTATTATCCACAGGTTTCAGTTACTTAAAACATTTTGAGGCATTATGGGGTCAACTGAAATGCCTCATTTGCATTAATGAAAGTTGTAAATATGAAGCAAAACTGGAAGAAATGCAGATGTTAAAAAAGAAACTAAATTTACTATGAATTTTTCAACAAAAATAATATATAAGTGTATATATGTATGCATATATACAAACACAGACACTACAGAGCGGGGGAGAGAGAGAGAGAGAGAGAGAGAGAGAGAGAGAGAGAGAGAGAGAGAGAGAATATGAATGATGGGAGACCCAAGAAAACCTAGAATTTATTTATGAAAAGTTGCATACATATTCTTACATATTTAAACTTCAATTACCTTCAAAGTTCTCTCCATTTGATGCAATAGACCTATTAAGATATGTTTTCCACTGCTCCAAACAGTTTCTGAGTGTGTTCATTTTGGTACCTATTAGTGTTTTTGTCTTTTTGTTACTGTTGCTGTTGTTTTGCCTCCTCCACATAGGCAAAATGTTTCCCTTGGAGAACTTTTTTTCATCAGAGGAAGCACATAAAAAAGGTTGCTTGGAGCAAGATCAGGTGAATAGGGAGAAGTGGGCATGGGATTCATGCCATTTTTGGTAAAGAAAAACAAACCACCGAACACTCAGTGGTGTGGGCACATATGCTGATAAATCACCGACAATGAAATGGGCAAACTTATTATAAGAGTCTTCAAAAAAATACTTACTGAAGCCAAATACAGCCCCTCACAACAATGCAGATGGGTTCCGAGAACACTCACCTAGTGGGAGAATCCTGTACTACAAGTACTCCACCCTCCAGAAGATAATTTGTTTTCTTTTAGCGGGGGAGTCCTCCCCATATTTGAAGAATAGTAATGATTTGGAGGGATACTCAATTTTATAACCGTTGTTCAAATCAGCATAAAGATGTGACAGGCTGGGAATTTTTTACTATGACAAAATGTCTGTACTAGGACATTGAGAATTTAATTGGATGATCCAATTCTATGGTAGAAGGGTGCAAAAATATAATTTTCACCCGATCTTCTAAATTTTTCTAGCTGGGCTGATAATCAAATTAACAGAGACAGATTAACAAGGGAAAAAGCCCACAGTCTATTTCATGAATGTGTACTTGCCAGTGTCATCATAGAGACCCAAGGGCAGACTGGGCACTCGAGGCTCATTCTGGAGTGAAGGAGAAAGGGGATTTTGGTTTGGGACTTAAAAGAGCAGGGGGGCGATTCACATACAGATGGAAAAGCAAATATTTGGTGCATAAATGTTTCCTGGTCATCTTTAACAATGGGGCTCCGAAAGAACTTTAAACAATGCCTGGAGGGGTTTCTCCCTGTTCACCACTCACTAGTTTATGTTAAACTACAGGTATCTGTGATTATACCCCCCTTCCTGGAGCAGGTCTTCCATCTAAATTCCTTTAGACAGTTAGAGGGGAGGTCAGAAATTTTTCCCCGAGTCTCTTTTTTCCTTAATAACCACATTAAAAAAAATCAATATCCCAGAAGGCATATTTGTGTGGGAGCAAACTCTGCTTCCCTTCAATGGTAAAAATGTCCTTCCTTCCATAAGATGCTTTATTCACTTAGTAATACAACCTTTAAAACTTTAGAAAAAGAAGATTTCTCTTCCTGAAATGATGTTTTAGTGTGTTGATGTAAGAAATGTCCAAACCTATAAAGAATTTTTATGAGGGATTTTTTTTTTTTTTTTTGAGCCAAACTGATGACATTGCAGGGAAGTAAGATATCAATTGCTTTGGAGAATCACACACACAAACACAAATATTTTTTTAAAGATTTCCTTACTTTCTACGTGTTGAGTCCTTTTTTCTCTCTTGACGCAGCTGACCTGTCTTTCTGTTTAATGTGTTCATACAGACCAGTACTGGTGAGGGATATTCAATGTCAGAACAGCCTGAGTATTTTGCTATTTTTATATGTGTTCTTGATGAAACTATTATATTAATGTTATTTTTTTAATTTTATTTATTTTTATTTTAATTGTTGTTCTTGTACAGTTTTCTGTCTTTTACTCCCATCCCAGCCCACCGGCCCAGCCCTCCCCACCTCCCTCCCATTTCTAACCCCCTAGTTTTTGACCATATTAATGTTATTTTGACTCCATTTATTTGTTGGCTTTTTCCATATCATTCACAAATGTCACAAAGTCATTTCTTAATAAAAATAAACTATGTTACATCACCTTGTTTTATCTTTTTTTAGCATTTATCACCTTCAGAAAAGTTCATGTTTGATAACTTATTTCAACCCTCAAAATAAGTAAATTTCATGAGAGTGGGGACTGTATCTATCTTACTCAACACCATATCCCCCGTGTTGGTGATTAGACCTGACACACTCAGAGTGGCCATTATTTTTATTTATTGAGCCTCTGGTAATGGGTGATGGCCATGGCAGTAATTAACATTAACATAAATCTGTCTGTATTTGTATTTTATGCTAGGTTGCTTTAGTTTTAATATATCAGAATTTCATAATATCCCACGACAGGTCCTCTGAATGCACATTTTCCTGTGAGCTGAGGAACAGTAAGAGGATCTGAGACAGCAGACAGCGTGGGCATGAACTCCAAGATAGTGTAGTGATACACATCTAATCTGAAGGTTTTGTGTCAGAATAAAAGAGGAGGGTATATGGATGTGCAGAAGTGAAGACGATAAAATAGAAATAAAAAGCAGAGATTCTGGAAAGAAATCTCATAAGCTTTCACAAACTAGATTTATCTGTTAACCGGCCTACCCAATAGCAGCATCATTTAAGTATCTCATAGGCAGAATGATTATACAGCAAACGGTAAAGCTGGGGTGTTGTGAAGTATTCTACTTGGATAAATATAGTAAAATCTATTTGAAGAGTAGTTTCTTGGAAATTCAGCATAATCACTAGATTTTGGCAAACTTCCTTTTTGTTGCCATCCTCATTGTCCGTGATTACTCCTCCAATAACGAGACTAGAAAAAATATAAACACCTGTCTGTTAAATATTTATAGATATAAAACTATAAAGCAAAATGCATTCCCACATAAGAGATGCTCATGCAAACAAACAAAACAAGGAAAAAATGGAATGATTTGTATCATTAAAAATATTTGTCTGATTTTCTTTAGCTTGCTTGATGCTGATTTCTTTGGGATTATGATTCATAGAATTGGGCTTAGCATCATGGGTTATTACATATTATTTTGATTATCATTGTGATTGCCACCATGTGTGATGAATTTGGCAGTCCCAACATAGTGTTAATTCCCATTGTTCTTCCACAGTGTGACATACTGGCATCAACGGCATTAGAACCATTGAGACTGGATAGAAGAGCCACGATAGGTTTATGTTCCCTGGACGTTAGTAGTTTTCTGCCAAGAGAAAACCGAAGTGGTTGTGGGCTTCCTTGGTAAGTCACAGAAAAGAATGTAAAACAGGCTGGTGATTTGTTTTCCTTAACATTTGCTTGCAAGAAAAATAAATAAGCGGGCATATATTCTACTAGTATACAATGTATTATACAATTTAAAAATATTCTAAGTACTTTAAAATAAATTTATCAGTTTATTTTGTAATATATATTTTGTTTTCTATACATAAGAGAATATTCTTAATGTTACTTGAATTTATTTAAAATATTATCTAAAATTAGAAAACATGCAATTTTAGATGGTGCATTTTTACTAAATTTCTACTATTTAAGGCTTTTAAATTACACATGCAAAATTATACTCATTATAATTATCTATATAATCAAATAAATGGCATTGGAAGTTAGCGCCAAGTAACCTGTTTATCACACTACCAGCAGCAAAACAGTTTTCTATTAGTTATTTAATTTATCATTTTATTTTGTCTCTGTCTTGCCAAACAACTATTTTCCCACCCATAACTAACTTTTTTCCTTTTTTTAACATAAGAATTAAATAATCAGGTATTGTGTGTGAGGGAAAGAATAAATGGCAAGGCAGTTAAATGAGGTAAAAAGCCTAAGATTGTACTTAACTAATTGGTTTGGTGGAACACAATGCTTCACTTCCAGAACTGCCTTTTAATTGCTAATTTGCACATTCTATGAAGTAAACCAAGTAAAGTTGCCCACAGTATTGCCAATTAAATTGTTTAAGCAAAAGACCTGCTGATAATATATTAATGATAAATGTTCTGTTAAAGCATATAAATGTGTGCTGGTGGATTATAATGATGCATTCAGTGTCTTTTAGACAGGCATGCCACCTTGCTCATGTGGAACATGGTTCTAGTCCTTGCTCAAATTTTCTCCACAAGAATCTTCACTTATCATCAATTAGTATTTTTAAAAGACTTTATTTATTCATTTTTCGAGAGTGGGGAGGAAGGGAGAAAGAGAGGGAGAAAAACATCAATGTGAGGTTGCCTCTCATGCACTCCCTAGTGGGAACCTGGCCTGCAACCCAGGCATGTGTCCTGACTGGGAATCAAACCCACGACCCTTTGGTTCACAGGCCAACACTCAATCTACTGAGCCACACCAGCCAGGGCCAATTAGTAATGTTTTAACAGATTTAGCAATATCTAAGTCTGGTACTCTTAAGAATGTCTGCAAGACCATAATTTAATTCCATAATACTTATATTTTTAAGTTCTTTTACAACAGCTATAGTAGAAATTGCCACCATATAAAATCAAAATTAAACTGACTGATTTTTAAATAAGTCATAATTCTGACTGGAAAAAAAGTTCTTACATGAATATCAACCTCTATACAATCTTTGAACCAATATTTATTAAGCATGTCTATATTTCAGGCATTATGCATATAGAGTATAACACTGAAATTCTAACGTGCTTCCTACTCTGCAGAGACTATGGTTTAACAAGCCTTGCTTCTCAATCACATTACAAATTTTAAGATATTGAATAGGAGTGAGCTGACAATGTGATGTTTTCTGGTTCTCATCCTGTAGTCACTAATGTGATGCTGAATGATTATTCAAATTATTTGCTTCTCAGTTTTCTTATCTGTAAAACAAATCTGCTGTAATCTCCAAGGATGCTAAAATTAATGACAGTATTTAAATGAATGTGAAATGAAACTAGGTAGTGCCTGGGGCTGGGTGGTAGTTTACTTAATGATGGATTCTGATTGTGTTAAATGTCTCAGAAAGTAATCTGGGTGACTAAAGTTTTGATGGCTCTTTCAACTTTTGTCTTGTTAATGCTGAATGACTTTTTAAAGAAACAGGATCACATTGTTTATTTTTAGCTCAAAACTGCTAGTTGAATTCTGGAGTTGACACTACTGTGTACTTTGAACAGTCAACAAATAAGCATCCTATATTACTCCCCCATAACCCAAAAGTAGATTTGGAGAGTATTACTAACCTAGTAGAATCCTGATAATGTGTACTCTTTTTGGAAGCAATAAAATATTAAAACACTGTGTTGATTCTCTGCCATCCCTGGATTTTTGCATGAGGGAGAAATACACTTTATCTTGTTAAAGGAAAAAACAAACAAAACATGCTGGCTAACCTACTCAGGATACCAACACTGAGGCCGTATTCAACTGCAGTTTTCTATGTAGCCACTCGATTGCATTCTCATCCTACCTGTCATGTCTCTGCTACTGGGGAGTTACTATACTCAGTTTATTTAATAGCAAGGTTCCCATTTCCCAGTTACTGGGGTATCACAGCTACTGATGCTTACAAAAACCAAGTCAGATTCCTAGCACAAGCTTTACACATTGTCTGTCATCCTGCTCTTTAATTCCCTAAATGGTACCTTATCACATCTTATTTCATCCTATTACTGCTGTTTTCATTGTTGGTTTTTTTTTTTGTTTCTAACAATTTCACCTTTTTCACTGCCATCTTTCTGCTTATTATTATCTTGTTCTCATTATTATCAGCACTATTATAGCCTTTCTATCTTGGTGGCAGTATGTGTCAACCAAGGTAAGAGTGATCTACCGCTGCTCACAGGAATCATGAAGATTTAGAAGACAGTTATAAACTTTACACCTATATTCTTTCTGTTAGAATTTGTCAGTGGAACAATTCCAGGGCTAATATTAGGAAATGGGACTGTAGAATGTGTATCCATAAAACTTGATCATCTTCTGCCCCGCAAATGATACTGAGAAGAAATACTTTGGTATTACCTTTAGACAACAGAAAGTAGAGTTGAAGTGATAATTAATTTGTGGGGATTATTAGGTATTATTGAATGATCATATAAATATCATTGTATTCATTCCAGTTACTTAGCTCTCTCTCTAAATAAACATTAACTATTTTAAAAAGGTTCATGTTAAATCATAGCATGTTTAATATTAAAGATGTCTTCATAAATTGATACTTGAAAACTGAGAAAAGTAATTCAATTTCTAAGTGTATTTAACATGAATATTTTCCTACTTATTTATTTCTCATAATGTCAGTTTTCCAATTAAGTAAGTTTTGAATTTACCATCTGCTCACATTTTAATATGCCTGTTAGAGAATTAAAAACACATCCTAATCTGCAGCCTTCTAAGCACCGTATTTTTATTATGTGGCAGTAGAAGCAAAGTCAATAAGTGCAGAAAATATAAATCTAGTGATTCTAGATGGATCAAAATAATATTTATATAATCTATGATTTTTCCTCTAAAATTATGTGTAATTTTAAACACTTACTTCTGAATTATACATTTTAAATTTCATCCAAGTGCCTCGAATCACCTAAATTGTATTCATCACTCTTGCAAATTTTACCAGTAACATGGTTACAAATAAGTAAGGAACATGAAGTTGAAATCTGATTTTGTCTAATGCAACACACTACCTTGATGTTACAACTAGGCAGTTGTGACATTGTTTCATAGTGTAATAATCCTAAAGGATGTACATGGGATCTAAATGTGGATGTCAGGGGAGTTAAGGAGAGATTGAACCATGTATCTATATGATTTGGTTAGGAAAGCTATGTGGTCATCTAGTATATTACAGGTTCAAAGGTTTCCAAATTCAAAATACATGTTATTTAAGGATAAACCATTAAACACTGGTGGAGAGTAATGACGAAGGGTAAGTGGGTGTCTCAGGCCACTCTCTAAGACTCTTGCTACAAGAGGCAGACACATTTCTTGAGAAAAAGGAAAATTGTAGATTAGTTTATACTTCTTGAATGCTTAATAGAATTATAGTGTTAGTGTTAGAAATAAAGACCTTTGGTCATCTTCTCTGCATTTTAATTATCAAAATCTTCCTTCTTGAAAATTTTTTCTTGTATAATCCTTACCTTGAAACTGGAAATATTAGTAACTTTTATAGACTCTTCAAGGTAACAGAACATCATACTTGTAGTCTTCTCTCCAGAAGAATATCAGCTCTTCAAATTACCAAGATTGTTTAAAAAATAAAATATATATTGTAATATATACAGTCTACATTAATTTTGAAAAATGCAAAAGATAAAAACTATATATATATAACATGCATATATATTTTTCCACTAACTATACATACTTAATGTTTACTTTTAAAATAAATGCAGGGTATTTAAATTTAAAGGCTATTTAAAAGTTTGCCCAATAATCTCACAGTATATCAGTAAACTGCTATTGTGTTTTAGAAACTAGCAATTCTTAAAGACTAATTATTAGCATACATATCTTTTTCTTCTTTTCCTCATTTAAATAAATTCCAACATAAAATTTCAAAGCTGTTTTGGTAATTTTAGTCTTGTGTAGTACGGAATAGATGCTATAGTGTTAAAAAAATAGAGTTTAGAATTAGTATAGTAAGAGTCTGGATTGTCAATTTAGTTACTATGCAATCTTGAACAATTTTCTTACCAGATCTGAATGTATGTGTTTGATAATCTGAAAAAAATGGTGATAATGATATGTTCTTGAATAATAGAGAGAAAAGAAAAACAAAACTGTGAGTTATCTAATGAATGCAGAATGTATAGAAAAGTGTGTAAATAAATAAATCTTCATTTAGAGGAATCTATTATTACTGTCAATATGCATCATAATAAGATAACTGTGCTTACACATTTAAAGAACATACTAAAACAACACTATCCATACTATTAAAATCCTTGGGAAAATATATACCTCCTCTTCTCTCTATGTTCTATAGGTAGAAGTTGATTTCAATTCTCTTGAAGAAAAGGTATAGGAAGAGCAGCTGTAGTTTACACCCTATGCCAAATTTCTCTAGCGTCTCCATATCAGACAAGAAGTGAAGACCATACATGAACAGGGGTTTCTGAGTTCTTAGTCTTTAGAGAAGCCTCCTCTGGATGCATGTATTCACCTCTGCCCAGAGGCAAGTGATCTGCTGCTGGGTGACATCCATAGTTTTTCCTTTCTGTCTGCATTTATATGAGCAATTTCAACTTAGTGTTAGAAGTATTAGGAAGCAGACTGTCTTAAATCAAAGCTATGTTAATCGGGTTTATCAGCAATGAAAGTTTGTTTAATCTTCTTGTCTCCAGTCTTATCTCTTACTTCTGAATTTGTTCTCACTTTGACCTGATGATGCAAAAGTTTAGTTATTTGTTAGCCTTATAAAAGCTCCAGTAAATGTTTTTTGAACATCTATTTCTATAACCATATAGCATATTATTCTCAAAGAAAACTTTTTGACTACTTTTATCAAATTACTTTAAAAAATATAAATTTCTACCAATTTTAAATGTTTGATAATCCTAATATTGACAGGAGATTGGATATGGTAGAAATAGAGTAAAGATCGATGTTATTTTTTGCCTGGTAGTCAATATTTTATTAAGGACCAAATCAAAAATACACATTGTGATTTTTATGATGCTAAGAAATAATTGATGTTGAAGAACATTACAAGATGTATATTCCAGTCTTCAGCATTTCTTGTTATTGAAAATGAAGCATAAAATACTAAAGATAAATGAGAAAATTATCAGAATCAACATAATACTAATTGAATCATCACAAATGATTTGTATTCATCACAAAATACATTTTCCAACAAGTCAGAATAAGTGAATTTAGTATTATATAGAAAATGCTGGTGTATTTGTAAATAAAAAATAATTATAGCCTTCTAGATCATTATTTATCACTTAAAATCAATTTACATAAAAATTATCTAGTAACTTAATTCTTCATGATATAAACCTACATTTTTTACAAAAGAAAAATAATTAGAACTATTCTCATGTTTCTACTACATATTACTCAATAATCTTACCAGGCAATAACAAATATATATCAATTTAAAAATATAACTTAAGTGCCAGAATCTGGTGTTTCCTTTCTCCCTTACTAACAGAAATCCACTTTTGTTGGAGGAACAATTTGCCTGGCTAAAGAGCTCTGCTCTGGTGTATATTGCAAATAGCATGGCTAGTTGGTTAAACTGTAGTCAAAGGAATGTAAGTGGAAGTTGTTACATGGTGCATCTAGAGGAGTCCCCTTAAACATTCTTTTATACTCGTCTCATTGCTCTTGCTTCCTGAGCCATGAATCTGTCTAAAGCCTTAGCAGTCATCTTGCGAACATGAAAGTAAAGGTTGAATGGAGCTGGAAGGAGTCTGGATCTCTGGTGACTCCGTGGAGTCATCAAGGCAGCTTTGGGTATTTCCCTCAAGACTTTCCCATGACATGAAAGGAAAGTAAATATAAGATTTAAGCTTTTTTTTTTCCCCTTCAACATACTACTGAAATCCATTCTTAATACAGAGGAATTCTATACCACCTTTAACAAGTTTAGATTGCTGAAAGATTGGGATACATAAAGTATCTCAGCAAGTATATAGGTTGCATATGTTGTATAACAAATTATCACAAAGTTAGTGGCTTAAAACAACACCCACTTATCAATAGTGTCTATTGGTCAAGAGTCTTAACTCAACTTAAATGAGTACTCTTCTTCCCAGCTCACATGGTTATTAGCAGATCTCAGTTTTTTGACATTTCAGGCATGAAATAAAATGCCTCAACAGCTAGAGGCAACATGTTTTGCCATTTTGTAGTCTCCATAAGCATTTCACATTTTAGCAGCTTGCTCTCCAAAGCCAACTGGAGTTATGTCTCTCTACATAGAGAGAAATAACCAAATTACCCAATCATTAGAATGGCATCCCATTCCCATCACCTTTGTCATATTTCTTTGATTAGAGGTGAGTCACAGGCCTCAACTCTGCTTAAGGGGAGAGTATTTACAGGGAAAACACTGGGGTTTAGAAAATATGGGTCCCATGTTAGAAATCCGCCTACTTTATCAAATTCAAACTTATTCTTAAAAAGAGATTCTATTTGCTCTCTCCATCTTTTTCTACATTGATATAGTAGACAGTATATTCTAGATGGTTTTTCATAGAATCCCTTTGAACACTTTGTACTTACTTGTAAACACAGATCTCAGAATGAGCCATGACTATTTATTCGCTAACCTCTTCAAATCTAAACCATGGTTGAAACTAACTTTCCAGAGATAAAGTTTACTTTACAAGTAGAAAAACTCTCATCTAATACAAACTGCTTTCATCAAAAGTTTCAAAAATTTTAAGGACTTCTAGAATTCAACAAACCCACATCATAGACGTTTACAATGAAAGATTTGCCCTGGCTGGTGTGGCTCAGTAGATTGAGTCCTGGTCTGCATGCCAAAGGGTCACCAGTTCCATTCCCAGTCAGGGCACAAGCCTGGATCATGGGCCTGCTCCCCAGTAGAGGGTACATAAGAGCTAACCACGTTGATGTTCATCTCCCCCTCTTTTTCTCCCTCCCTTCGCCTCTGTCTGAAAATGAATAAATAACTAAAATCTTTAAAAAGAGAAAAGAAAAATTTCTGGAAGATAAATCTCTCCTAATTTAACATTAACAGGTTCATATCTTCTTTTTCCATCTGTTTGTTGCATTGCTATTTAAGGAATACACACACACACACACGTACACACATGCATATACACACACATATATGTATATATAAAAATTAAATTGGTGGTAGTGGATAAGAATATACATGCATAACTGCCATATTTTTTCTTTCTTTTTCCTGTCTGTGAAATTGAAAACTCTTTTATTTGCCTACCTTGATATTTATGACATTTTGTTATAATGAACAGTTTCTACATTCACTTCCACTACTGACCTAAGCTGAGATGCTGAGTTCCCCAGGACAAAGTTTTCATTCAATAAACGTTTGTACTTTAGTGCTTAACTAGGCTGAGACATTAATTCTACTCCTAATATTTCAACTGAATCGAGAAAATTATGTTTTCATTTAAAATCTCTTCTGTCCTTTAAAGTAGCCTGAATTTGTTCACCAAAGTTTAAATAAAATGTCATTGTATACAAAAAGATATATACAATATGTTTATTATATATACACACATATATATTAAAGTAATGCATTAATATCTGTGTTTTTAGAGATAAGGACCCAGTTAAAGGAAAGGACTAAAATCCATGTTAGATATCCAAAGACACTTAAGACAGATTCATTGCTATGACATGGTACTTGTGTGCTTGTTTTACCTAAACTCTGGACAAATTAAGATTTTAGGGTTAGAATATTCTGAGATGAATCCACTCCTTTATTTTAAGAATAAAGATCCTTGTGCTGACACTCCCCATAAAATCATCAAACAGTACTCTATACATTCAAAAAGCAACAAAAGAAACAGCATCACTGATACAGAAATCTTTGCACCTTAACTCTCTACTAAAATAAAAGTTAATATAGTTTACTTTTTATGATGGAATCTCAGAATTTAACTTTGTTTGCATGTCAGAACTGGCAATGCAGTCCTACCATTAACTATATTGGTTACACTAGTGTAAAAACACCTGGGAACCAATAATATATGCTGCTTTCAAAATACAAAAGTAAGTGAAATACATTGTATACATAAGCTTTGCTCTCTCTTGGTCTCCCACACACACACACACAAGCACACACAGATGCACAAATATATCAGGATATTTAAAATTATTCATTTTTACATAAAATGCATATAATCTATTTCCTTATGAGCTTAATTTATCAAAATGAAAACAAATTCTGAAAACAAAATAAAAGCATACATGAAGAGAATATCCATGTACTTCTTTATTATGTGGACATAAGTTATATTATCATGGAGAAAATTATATAGTTTAATTGGGTTAATTGTATGGTAGGTAAATTATATCACAATAAAGCTGTTTTTGTTTTAACAGTCATAAGGGAATGAAAAGACACACCACACACTGGAGAAAATCTTTGCAAAACTCATATGTGATAAAGAACTGGAATCCAAAATATATAAATAATTTTTTTAAACTTAAAAAAAGAAAATAACTCAACTTTTAATTGGGCAAATGATTTAAAGAGACACCTCACCAAAAAGATGTACAAATGGCACGCAAGTATATAAAAAGATAACACAATGTCACCTGTCATGAAGAAATAGAAAATTAAAACAGTGAGATATTACAACACACCCATAAATTCCAAAACACTGATCCAGGATACGAAAGACACCAATACTGGAGAGGATGTACAGCAGCAGAAACTGCCGTTCCTTGCTGCTGGAAGTGCAAAATGCACAGCCTCTGTGGAAAGTAGTTTGGCAGGTTTTTGCAAAACTAATCATACCTTTACCATATGATACAACAATTGTGGTCCTTATTACTTACTCAAATAAGTTGAAAAGTATTTCCTCATGAAACCAACACATGAATGATTACAGCAGTTTAACTCATAATGATGTCCTTCAATAGGTGATTGGACAAAGAAACACAAGGAATATTATTTAGTGACAACAAAAAGAGCTATGGAACCATGAAAAAGAATGAGGATCAAAACTTCATATCGCTAAGTAAAAATAAACCTTTCTGAAAAGCCAACATAATTTCAATTATATGATATTCTGGACAAAGGATTCAGTCAAAATGTAAATAGTGGCCAGGGATTCTTGGGGAGGGTGGTGGGAGGGAGGCATTAATAAACAAGGCAAAGGAAATTTTTAGGACAGCAAAACTTTCCATATACACTCTCATGATAGATACATGTAACCATGTATTTGTCAAAACCCATAGAATATACAACACAAAGAATAAACCCTAATGTGAAGCATGAAATTCAGTTGATAATAATATATTGATATTGGCCCATCAACTGTAACCAATGCACCACATAAGATATACATATATTTTGTATATTAATATACCTGTATATAAATACACACAGGAAACCATGTGTATGTTTGCAGGGGTAGATAAGATGTTATATGGGTCTATTTTCTGTTCATTTTTCTCTGAAAACTTAAAACTGCTTTAATAATAGAGGTCATGAATTAAAAATTAATGAATTACAGAAATTTTAAAAAGTCCAGAAATAACACAGTGAATGAAATGACTCAATTATAGATATGGTAGTTGACTGGGTTAGTGAACTTGAAGACAGATCAATAGAATTTATCCAGTCTGAACAGTAAAGAGAAAATAGATCAAAAAACGTCTCTGACAGGGTTGCTCAGTTGGTTGGAGCATGGCCCATACATAAGAAGCTTGTGGGTTCTTCCGTGGTCAGGGCACAGACCTAGCTTGTGGGTTCAATTCCCAGTCAGAGTGCATACAGGAATTAATCAAATGATGTTTCTCTCTCACATAGATATTTCTCTCTCTTTCCCTTCTTCTCTTTCTAAAATAAATAAACATATCCTCGGGTGAGGATTTAAAATAATAAACAGCCCTGGCTGTTGAGGCTCAGTGGATTGAGTGCTGGCCTGCGAAACAAAGGGTTGCCGTTTTGATTCCCCGTCAGGGCACAGGCCTGGGTTGTGGGCCAGGTCCCCAGTAGAGGGCACAAGAGAGGCAACCACACATTGATGTATCTCTCCCTCTCTTTCTCCTCAACCCTCTCTAAAAATAAGTAAATAAAATCTTTTAAAAATTTAAAATAAAAATAAAAAAATAAAAAAATGAATGCAGGTTCAGGGACTTTTGGGACAACTGCAAAATTTCCAATATTTCCATGTTAACAATCCCAGAAGGAGAACATAAAAAAATGAGATTAAAGTACTACTGCAGGAAATAATGGCTGAAAATTTTCCAAGCTTGGCAAAAGACACATATTTACAGATTCTGGAAGCAGAACAAACCCCAAACAGGATAATCCTAAAGAAATCTACGCCACAGGCACATCATAATCACCCTTTTGAAAACTAAAGACATACTAATCAACAGAACAAACAAACACGCATAATATAACCAAAGACACTGAAACTGAGAACAAGAGAGGAGAGGGGTAGGGATTTCAAGGGCAAAGGGGAAGGGTTTAGAGCGACAAGTATAAAAGACACATGGACAAAAACTAAGGTGGGTGGAAATGGGAGGGAGCTGGGGAGGGCTGGGGCGGTGGGCTGGGATGGAAGTAGAAGACAGAAAACTGTATAAGAACAACAATTAAAATAAAATTTTAAAAAAGAAAAAATGTAAAGACATAGAGGGGAAAAAAACTTTGAAAACAGCCAGAGAGAAATGATGCTTTCCTATAGAGGAGCATCAATTTGAATGCCAGAGAATTCACCTGAAACCATGCAAACCAAAAGAAACTGGGACACAATTTTCCAAATACTGAAAGAAAAGAATTAGCAACTCCAATTCTGTATCTGGTGAAACTATGCCCTCAGGAATGAAGGTGACACGAGGATACTTTCAGATGAAAGAAAAGTGAGGGAATATTCTGCTAGGAGACCTATGCTAAAGGTTGTCTAAGCAGAGATGGTTGAACAGAAAGGCATGATAAAATAAAGAATTCTGGAGTATCCGGAAGGAAGAACAGTGTAAAGTGCAGGAATATAAGTGCATACAATAAACTATCCTTCTCATAAATTTTGTAAGTTATGCTTGATGGTTGAAACTAAAATTATAATGCTATCTTATACTCTAGATAATATGTTATTGGAGAATGTAAAGGGACACAGATTAATTTTTTTCACAATTCATCTGAAGTTGTAAATTATAAAACATGAAGACTGTGATGTCACAAATATATATTTTAATACAATAGTGACCACAACATAACCAATACAAATATAACACCCAAAAATACTGTAGATGAAGTAACATGGAGTATTAAAAAATATTCAAGTAATATGCACAGAAGAGTGAAAAAGAGAAAACATGAAGAATAGCAACAATAAAATAGCAGAATAAAGCACTAACATATCAATAACTACTTATTCATCAATAAGATTAAATTAAAAAACAGATACTGGATTTAAAAATTGACCCATATTATATACAGCATACTAGAAAATCCCTCCTCTCAAAAACTACTAGAAAAAAATTCTAAGAGGACATGGAGGGTCTCAGAAACACAGTCAATGAAGAGGATATAATCGGTATACATTGACTAGCCCACCTAACAACAACAGAATACATAATTTTATTGTAAGCACCAATGGGACATTCACCAAGATAGGTCGTATTCTGGATCGTAAAACAAACCTCAATAACCTAAAAAGAATTGACATTCTACAAAGTGCCTTCTCTGAGAATAATGGAACAAAGCTAGAAATCAATAACAGAAAGGCAACAGAAACATGCATGTTCTAAATTATTCATTGATTCAAAGTAATATTTCCTAGTAGTTCTACTTCATTATGTGTTTATTAGTGTGTATATAGGTGTACTGAAAATTTAAAAACAAACAAGTTATACATATGAAAGCATTCAAGGTAATGCTTGCAAGAGTAAACATATACTTTATTGTTAGTCATTATTATCATGATTGATAAAAGTATTAATTTACTGTTTATCCTCTCCCTATTAATAGAGCTAAGGTTCATGTTCAGGTAAAGTGCTTATTCACATGTAGATCTAATTTTAAAAATATAAGTAATCTAAGTTAAATTTCATATTACATTTGTTATATTAAGACAACTCAATTGTATTTTCTAACCTTTTCTCTTCCTTACACACACACACACACACACACACACACACACACACACACACACATTAACTACCAGTGTACTAGTCCTGCAGCCACATGAAAACTGTTGTAAAGAACTTAAGATGATTTTTACAGAGAACGTGGAGGAAGATCAGGGAGGTAGTGTCCATGGAGACAGATGTGTCTATGGGTGTGCATGCATTTGTGTGCATGCATGTGTGTGCATGCATGTGTGTGCATGAAAAGGCAGTAGTGCATTTCTGCTAAGAAGTGATTGAATGTAACTTGAAGTTTTGAGCTTATGAATTCTAATGTTTAATATACAATCTTTTTTTTCTTGGTCTCAATGAGATGAGACTTCATACTCTTTTAATCTCATTACATTCGTCTCATAAAAGGTGTGGAGAGAAAAATGAATCTGGAAAACTTAACCCAAAGTATAAAAGATTCAAAGGGTTTGCTTTTTATTTTTTTTAGACCAAAGTAAAAAATGAGTCAAATCCAGATCCATTTATGTTTCAATGAGGACTAGTAATTAATCATAGACTTTAAATTAGTCTTAGAACTTTACAATCCTCATTTTATTTGGGGGCATTTAATATAATTATAGCTATGTTCAATGTAATTAGTGCACACAGAGTCTTTCTAGAAAACCTTCAAAAGAATGCTTACATGCGTACTTATTAAAGTGGAAACTTTAGGGATATTTTAGAAGGTTTTTTGTTTGTTTTTCAAGAAACATAAAATCTTGTTTCAATAGTTGAATTAGAGAACACCTCATGGGTCAACATTTGTAATCAAAATAAGCAAACAAGCATTCCAATAAAATGTGTTGTTTCCAGGAAAAACAAGAATGCATAAATAATCACTTATGAATAAGAAAAATCATGGAATTTGCTATAAAAAGTGTACAATGTAACAGAATATTTTAAAATTGGACATATCTAAATTACACTGATTGTTTTAAGCCAAATTAATGTTCATGACCAGGTAGCAATAGCATAAAAGACTTTTGGTCTGAATAGTAGGTATGAAAGTATGTGTACCTTGGCTAGGTAAAATAATGATTAATCATGGCATTATATCAAACCTAGTGGCATTGAGGAAAGTAGAATGGTAAATTCAGTGTTCTGAAAGACAAGAGTGATTTATATTTGGGGCAAATGTCTCTTGAGTTCCTCAATTACTAAAATCTAACCTATAAGAGAGTGTCCATTTAAAGTCTGTCTCAGAAAAAAAAATGAGACCCAGCCTCTGCTTTCTTTAATGAATCAGAAAAAAACAAAACAAAACAAAACAAACTAGAATTTAAAAATAAATGGTAAATAGAGGTAATTGCAGCTTTACATAAAAAGGACTCTAAGAAAAGTGGCTGGTTAATGAGATAGATGTCTATGCCAGTGATCCCAGTATAGAGGTATTGAAGGAACTATTGTGTAATATGTAACTAGCATAAGATAAAAGATATCCACCAATTCATTCAGCCAGCGGTTGAGTATCATGTGATAGGAACTGTGTTAATGTTAGAGATTTAGAGGCATACAAGATAGACGTTGTTTCTTCTTTCAGGGAATTTACACTGTAGTGGTAGAGATGGATAATATTCAAATACATGAACAGGATTATATGATATATAATAACTAGATTGGGGGTACTTTTAGAGTGTTGAGAAAAGATCAATGTGAAGAAGGATAAATGAGATGGGACTACATATTATTTTAATCTTATTAAATTTGGCTGTTATGGACCAGATCTTTGTGCCTTCCCTCTAAAAAAAATTACATGTTCAAGCTCTAAAATTGACTGTGATGATATGTGGATGTTGGGCCTTTGGGAAGTAATTGGGTTTAGAAGAGATACTGAAGGCCAGCTCATTCGGATGAGATACACCCTGTAAGAAGAAGGCACAGCAGAGCCCTTTTTCTCTCTGCCACATGATAGGAGAAGGTGGTCTATCTGCAAGTCAGGAAAAGAGCTTGTACCATGTTGGCATCTTGATCTCAAACTTCCTTCCTCCAGAACTGTGAGGCATCAATGTGTTTTTAAATCTCCCTGTCTATGGCAAATCTTATGGTACCTGAAACTGATTAAGACAGGTATAGGAATGTGACAGGTGCTGGGAGGAGGAAGTAGCTAGAAATTTAACCTGAAAAATAAAGCATATACAAAGAATCTGCTTGGCATTTTAATTTAAATTAAGACGTGAATGATGAGAAATCAGAGAGCTCTGTAAAAACCCAAAGGAAGACTTTTTTGGGAGGAAGAATCAGCCCATGCAGAGATCACAGAATAGTAATAAAAATGTCAAGGAGCCTACCTGTTTACAGCATAGTGAGTGAGTGATAGAAGTTGATGTTAGAGAGTGGGTTGGAGTCAAATTCTGCAAGATCTTTTCAGACTTAATAAGACCTTAGACGTTATTCTAAATGCAATAAGAAGCCGTTCAAGGTTTTTCAGCAGAGTTTGGTTTACCTGTAAAACACATGCTGTCTGTGAAGTTGAGGTTGGCAGGAATGGAGTAAAAAAGACTAGTAATGAAGCTATTGCAAGAAAATAATTTGAGAAGTAATAAACTGTGCATTAACATTATGGCATGGAAGATAAAGTTCAAAATATCTTTGAGTAGAATTAACAGGATTCCCTGATTGATCAGATTTGAGAGTTTTATATGAACAACCAGATGGTTTATAGCATCCTTTAGTAAGATGAGAGGCTGGGGGGGAAACAAATCTGGAAGGGAATCAAAACAGCTCTTATGTGGACATGTGACTTTGAAATGCGAATTTTGATAAAATCTGTCTCGTTGACCAAATTTTAGAAGGGTTTCTCTGAGCCCTCCTTTTAGACTAGGCTTCTTCCTTGAACCTTGTTCTCAGCCTGCCTAGCCCAGTTTTAATAAGCATCTTGCTGAGGGAATATAGAAAGAAACCCCCTGTACCCTTAATATCTGATCCTTCTTGCCATTTATTCAAGTTATGCATTCCAGTCATTGATATCTGATCACCTTGGATACCTGTAGCTCGAAACCCTGTTCAGGAAAGTTAGCAAGAATCTTCCAACCCATGACATGTCCTCTTAGTAATTTTTAATCTACTGATGCTCCAGCTCTGCCCTTTTGTTATTAATTCTCAGCTGTCCTTGTTGATTTTGGATTTAAGTTCATTTTTAGAATAAAATCTCTTCCTCTTGTTGTGACAATACTGAATAAAATCTCTTTTCCACCTTTACTAGTGTTTGTATCTAGTTATTCTTAACAGTTATATTACTAGATTATCTCTGATCATCAAACATGATTGAAAAGCTCTAACAAAAACATATTTTCTCTACAACAGAAAACCAGTCTGTATACATTTTCCAATCATTTTCTCCCTGAGTGAAATACCTACTGAGCAAAACACAATCAGTGGAACTGGAGGTATGCCCGCCACCATTAGCAGTAGCTCATGAATTTGTAGACCTATGTGCGAAGGTCAGAGGTGCTTCTGAAGAAAGCCGACCAGAGCAGCTCTGCGGTTCAGTGCAAACACTATCAGTAGAAACACGTGCATTTTATGTAAATGGAGTCATTTTCATTCTGGGAATGACACTCTTTTGTACTTTCACCTCATGTATATCCTTAGCTCATGAACTCCCAATAATGTTTCCTAGTATGTGAAAATTTATTTCACTTAAAACTTAACCTGGATGAAAACATGTTTGTGAAATAATTATTCTTTAAGGTACAGAGAAAATTACCGTAAACAGTGTAATACTTAATGCTGCTTTTGCAGGTGCTATAAAAATTGGTTTTCTTAAGTTATATTGGCTCACTAAACATGGATTAATACACATAGAGGTATAGATACACTCAGAAGTTAAAAGCCTCAAAGCAGAAGCATTTGCTTTTTAATAATACTGTTTTCTTTTCTGTTTAATAAAAAAAAAAACAAAACAGCAAGTCCTCTAACCGTTTCATCACTGGCAACATGAGGCAGCAGGATAAAAATTCCTACTGTTGTTTCCATCAGTGAGTATAACATCAACGGCAGTGGGATAACACAGGGCATTTGGTTTCACCAGGCACAATCTGCTACCCGGGACTGCCCTCCAAAGCTTCCTGCCTCTACATTGGGTTGATATTAACCTTTACTGATAACTGGCATGTTTGCTATTCAGCCTGACATATACTCCCTGCACGTAATTAGATTTGGGAAGAGAACCTAATGATATTTCTTTCCCAGTTTATCTGATAGTAGTAGAATAGAAGACCTTTAGCTATCCTGAAATGAGTAGTCACAGCAGATATCTCCCACATAGAAGCTGCTTACAGGAAACTTATGTCCCTTTGGAAAATAGTCACAATAGTAAATAGTAATACTATGACTACCAGTGAATTGTTCACCACACCAAAATTTTAAAAAATAATTTAAGTGACAAATGACAAAATTTTCCACTTCTAGTCTTTGTCAATTTTTTCCCAAAGAGTTAGAATTCTCTGGTCCAAGTAATTTATTTGTACTTTTTTAAGAAAATAAATCCCTTAAAGTTTTATGTATTAATAATATAAAACAAATTGCCCTGTCTGGTGTGGCTCAGTGGATTGAGAGCCCACCTGTGAAGCGAAAGTTTGCCAATTCAATTCCCACTCAGGGCACATGCTTGAGTTGCAGGTCAGGTCCCCAGTTAGGGGTGTATGAGAGGCAACCAATTGATGATTCTCTCCCTCTTTCTCCTTCCCTTCCCTTCTCTCAAAAAGTAAATAAATAACATATTTGAAAAAATTAACTTACACTAAACCATAGTTTCTTTGTTTTTACTTACATGGAACAGTGGATGGTTTTCATTCACCTAGAAATGTTTCATTCCCTATGTATCAATGAGCTCAAATGTCATCAAACTATGAAGTTGCATGTAGCTTTCTCTTTCAAAGTGATGTGAGCTTATTTTCCTTTCCTCCTACTCTATTCAACAAATATAGGTTCTTATTCATTTATGTACATTTATTGAGTGTGGACAATGGTTTTGAGAGAGGAGATATAATGACAAGTTGAGTGAGAAACAGGTTCTCTCTCTAATGGGACTCACATGCATGGGTGGGGAGTAGTGAGAGTTTAAGTGAATAAACAAGATAATTGTAAATTGTGAAAAAGGCCATGAAATAAGTTGCTAGGACACTGTGAAAAAATATGTGAATAGGTAAGCTATGCCATTAAAGTTAACTTAAATAAAATAATTAGAAAAGACCCTGATGAAGATATGTCTCAAGACCAAAAGATAGGCAAGTGGAAGACATGATGCGAACCAGTCGAAGAACATTCCTGGAACTGGAAACAGAGAGAGCAAAAGTCTTGAGATAGGAAGGACCTTAGCTTATTCAAGGAACAGAGAAGACACCTATATGATAGATAACCTTGAAATTTTTTTTGGAGAGAAAGATAATACCTCTGTAATATTTGCTGATTTCTATCTTCTAGCAAAGACTTTAAAAGAAATACTATAAAATTGTTTGGTTTATAAAAGAAAAAACAATTACATTTATAACGCGCTAATAGGTTTTAGAAGAGTTATTGTGCTATGAAATGACATTAACATAATAAAACACTAATACTATTATAGCATGCTGTATAATTTTGCTAAAGAGTGTGATAGAGGCAATTAAAGTAGCTACATGGCAAAGAAAATTGTTGTGATTTCCAGTAGTCAAGAAAGGATTCACTTTTTTAAATATGCAAATGGATCAGCTTATCATAACAAATTAATCTTTCATTTTTGCAAAAGAATCTGCAAATTTGGACTTCTGTTGATAAATTTTAAATAATGACATTTTTAAATGGTGATTAAGTATGAGTATGTGTGTATGCTTCCCTTGTGTTGAGAAAAAAGAAATAAAGGGAATTATTGCTTAATGCCAATATACTAGATTTAAAAAGAAGGGTGTATGTTGAAGATTAAAAAATTAGCATGCCTGGGCTGGTGTGGTTCAGTGGATTGAGTGCTGGCATGTAAACTGAAGGGTTGCCTGTTTGACTTCAAGTTGGGACACATGCCTGGGTTGAGGGCCACACCCCCAGTGGGGGGTGCATGGGAGGCAGCCACACATTGATGTTTCTCTTCCTCTCTTTCTCCCTCCCTTCCCTTCTCTCTAAAAATAAATAAATAAATAATCTTTAAAAAATAAGCAAATAAAAACTTAAAAGTGATCACAAAGGTCTTTGACTATCAAGGTTGGTTTTATAAATTTCTTTTTAAAGAGCTTCTCAGCTTGTCCCATGTTCCTTCATTCATGATACAGTTAAGAATTATAATTAGATAATAATTCATGGGAAATAAATAAGCAAATCTTAATCATTTTCAACACCAACAATTTTAGAAAAAAATTTACATGATCAGTTAAAATATTATTTTCTGTGCAAGATAAATGATAGAACTTTTTGATTTAAAAAAATCAAAGACTGTATCATATTAGTAAGTTACTGAGAACACAGTTAGTCAAATAACAAAATGTGCTGAAACTTTTTAATAGTTAAAAATGTCTTCAAAACTACTAGTACTGATAAATGAGTTCAATAAAGTCGAAGGATAAAAAATAAAATATATAGAAGTCTGTGGCATTTTTTAAACATACTTAGATTTACTTTTAAGTAACATAATTCAAATGATGCTTGGGTACGAAATTGATAAACATCTTCCTTTGAGGCTATGTTCCTTCCTTTATACAGACATTCATTTTAGATCATCTAGTTTTAATCTAATATCTCCTCATACTCTGCAAACTACACACAGTCCCAGAAAATTATTCTGTTGAAGAGCTGAGGTTTTCATTTAACTTACTGAGATTCCCATTGTGCTTACTTTGTAAATATATTTAGTAAAATAAGTAAGATACTAGGAAAAGAAAGGAGAAATAATTAACTTGTTAATAAAATGCTTTAACATACCATGAACAGTCTGGGTGATGAAATTTTCTTTTTTATTCTTTTTAAATTACAGTCTTTTTTCAATATTTTTGTATTCCTTTCAGGTGTACAGTATAGTGCATAAACAATCATATACTTTATAAAGTGTTCTCCTGATATTCCAGTACCTGCATGGCATTATACATAGTTATCACAATATTACTGACTACAGTCCCTATGTTGTACTTGAAATCCCTGTGACCATTCTGGAATTTATATCAGATGAATGCATGAGTACAGATGAACATTGTCATTTATGTTTGAAATAAATGAGCCCATATAAAACAGTCTTTTCAAACTCACAAAACCAACACATTTTATTTTATTTACTTATTTATTTGCCTTTAACATTTTTGTTGTTGTTCAAGCACAGTTTTCTTCCTTTTCCACCCACCCCTTCCCACCACCCCAGCCCTCCCCATCTCCCTCCCCTGTTTCTACTCCGCCTTATTATTGTCCATGTGTCCTTTAAATTATTCCTGCAAACCCTTCACAGCCATTGTTAATATAACAAGAACAGTCTGTGCAATATCGATGTAACCTGGCAGCCAAGGAGAGTGGACTGGAATGCACATGTGTGAACAATGACAACTTCACTGTACTAATCAGTGGGGGCAATAGATGCCATGGATTGAGCATGTGTATTATGTGGCCATCGCATTCAAAATGACTGAGTGAGTAGAGCAATGAATCTGCATCAAATTTTATGTTAAGGTTGAACATTCCTCCATGGAAATTACTTGGATCATTGAGAAAGCCTCAGCTACAGGCAACTGGTTATTGGCAGCTGCATCAAAACAATGTACCAGCTCATGCATCACTTAGCACGCAAAGTTTTGTGGGGAAATATCAAATTACCCAGGTGACTCAGATGCCTACAGCCCAGATTTGGTGCCCTGAGACTTCTGACTTTTTGCAACACTAAAATCACCTTTGAAAAAGAAGAGATTTCAGGCCATTGATGAGATTCAGGAAAGTATGACATGCCAGATGATGGTGATTGGGTGAACTGTGTGAGGTCCCAAGGTGCCTACTTTGAAGAGGGCTGAGGAGTCATTGTCCTATGTACAATGTTTCTTGTATCTTGTATCTTCTTCAATAAATGTCTCTATTTTTCATAGCACATAGCTGGATACTATCTGGACAGTCAGTATTTTATATTCATTAAATTTAAAATAGTAATTTAAGACCTAACTAAAAATAATTAATTTATGTAAATATGAAAATTTACCTGATATTAAAGGATATGAGCTAGATAATATTGTTAAATAACATATTAAACCATATTTTATATTTAAATATTGAAAATGCATTTATTCTTAATTTATTCAAAATAATTTATTGATTTGGACAAAAGCTATTGTAGGTATTGGGGACAATGCTTTGAAGAAAAGAAACAATTTTCTTAGCCACAGAGCATTTATATTTTACTTGGAAGGGGTGGTGAAAGAACAGGATAATAAATGAATGAATAAACATATGTATTATTAGCTAAATAATATCAATTGCTAAAATTTAAAAAAAGATAAGATTATAAGTGCTAGGAACAGAGCTATTTCTATTTTAGATAATGTTTGTAATTAAAGTATATAAGATAGTCAGGGGAAACCTCATTGCTAGAATGTGATTTGAGCAAAAATCTAAAAGGAATGATGAAGTGAGCCCTGTGGCTGTACAGGGGTACAATAATGAGTACGAAGTCCCCATGGAACATGAATGCTTGAAATGTCTGAGAAACAAGGACATATGGTCTGAGTGAAGAGTGAGTGAGTGAGCGGGACGTCGATGGACAGTGAGATCAGTAGGGTAATTTCAAAACAAAAGACAATACTTCTTGTAGGTTCCAAAGAACCTACAGTTTTATGACAATATGTTTATTCTCTAAGTTGTTCTGTGGTATTTTTATATACAAAGAATTAGGATAAGTGCTTAATACAAAGAATAGTATTTAATTGTTCTAATCATCCTATACATATCAGTCCTGTAGAGGTTGTATAATTTGACAAAGTCATGAAACAGGAAATCTCCTGAATTGCCATTATTTTTATAGCAAATGTTTTACTTTATTCACGTTGAAAGTTTTTGATTATTTACTAATTTAAATTTATATATTTTAATATTTATATTCAGATGAAATAACCTGAGTCAGAACAATATTTACCATGCAACTAACAGCAGCCTTGCTTTCACCGGAGTGGCTAAAGCACGCTACAAAATAACATCCTAACGTCTGACTCCTCAGGCTGTACCTGTTTGTCACGATGAGTGGTAAGCATCTAACAGCACCATGTTTGTTCTCATGGCCTGTTCTAATTTCACATCCTGTACAAGTGATTGCGTGCCGTATAAATCCAGCTTCAAGATGAATATCCAAACTCACAGGAAAAAATTAATAAATTAATTATCTGAACTCACGGTTAAAAAGTAGTGACCTTTTTCCACTATAGAGGAATATACATTAGCTAGGTGATCAAAGAGAATATTAGTTTGATTCTGAATTCATATTTTACCCAAATACAATTTATTTTGATCAAACTATTTTCAGAACGGTTTTCCATTCAGTGCATTTCCATCACTCCAACATATAATGTGAATGGAAAATGAGAATTGTGTTAGTGCTTAATCAAAATTAGATCATAGAAGATATTTGTCTATCAATGGACTTTATTCAGTTTGGATAGATTGTTGATGAGCCAGAAGGTTCTTTTGGTTTAAATCCCAGTAATTGAAAGCTCTTTCAAAAGTTTACACAGAAGCACTGAATTGCAATTTCTGATACCAGTGACAAATGATCTAAATCAAAAATACTGAATTTGCATATTCATAATACAATTTGAGTATGAATGCTTTTGACCACTAGGGAACTCTTGATATAATTATGTTAATTCTGAATATGTTTCCCTATGTTCCTTCTGTAGCAATGATTGCTTACAAGAAAGTTAATACTTTACATTTAAAATAAAGTATGAAAATAAATAGCAGTTTGTTCCATAGAAACTATATTATATCAGAAAATATATTCACATAAGCAAATATCAAAGTAATTGACAGATTCTAGTTGAATTAGTATCAAGTGTTTTATTTATATTTAACTTGCTTTTAGATCAGAGTCACAATATTGTAACATTTCAGTGAAAAATATATTAGCTGTGGCCATGAGACAAACTGCAGCTCACGTGGCCACCTGAGCAATTGATGCCATGGTTTCTTGATCGAATTTAATGCAGCAATATGTGTAGATAAGGTAATGATAAAATAAAAAAATTGATATGCCCCTGTCCACTGCAATCTCAGAATAAAGCACTGACAATTGCTAAGGAAGTTCTAGTTCATCAGGGAATAATTAATAACTAACAATGGGAGCATATATAGAAACTGAAAAATAAATGATATGAAAATCACCTTTTGTTCAACTTATAAACATAAAATAAATTTTGAACATAAAGTCTCCATCAGGTTACAAGGAAGTAATATGCACATCCCAATATGTTTACATATTTACGTTCCCTTCTTTTTGAATAAGTTTACATATTTATGTTCCCTTCTTTTTGAATTAGGTAAATTCCTATCATGGAGATATTAAAGTAACTTTCTCCAGTTTATCCAAATAAGAACATCAAATACGGCTAACTGTAAAGCATGCAAAACATTTAATGTATTCAAAACTCTATGTGACACAGTAAGGAACAACACTAAATTCCTTTTATTAGATATGGTGATTAAAGATGGAAAGGCATAGAGAAATAATGAGTAGAAAAATATATATGAGATGCATGAATTAGGGATACTGTGAGGTAATAGTGTATTTCTTGTAATGATGACTACAATGTTAAATTTAGAAGACCAACTTTATTTTGTAGATTGATTCAAATAAAAATAGTAAATTTATTTATGAATATGGGCTACTTAGCTAAAAGTTCTAACTGAAGAAACATAAAAGAAATGTTGAATAGGAGCCCAGGGTTCCGAAGCTCTCTTTTATAAACGTTTCTGAAAACTTGCACAGGATCATGTGTGAGTGCCTCACTGGTAGCCTTAAGAATAAGGAGTCATTGCTGAAGTTAAGAAAAGGTCATTTTTCTTCAGCATGATCTGACTAGAATGAATAACAATGAGCTCATTAATCAAAACAATGTCAAAGTCTGAGATTTCCAAATATTTAGAAAGAAAAAAATATTTTTGCATAAAAGGCCACATGCTAAAGAACATGGGGGTAAAAAGGGGTGATGAGAATAAAAAAAGAATCACAGGGAAGACACCCTGAAGTAAGTTTGCCTACTGTTGCATCTCACCTTTTTCCCAGGGAAAGAGGACATTCGATCAGTCCTAGCCCAGCCATCCTTTGTAATTGTAAGCCTTTACTAATAAATCTAAAATTATGTAGGATTGTGTGCATTTTAATATTTAACTGTTTCTGTTTATGTTGTACTAAACATATCTCCCAACATTTCCAAAATAAAAACAAACCAAAACAGCCCTTCATGGCCACATTATTTCAAATTGATCTAATGAGTTATGGCTTGCTGTCACTGTGTGTAGTAGCTTTCATTGCTAAAATAATTAGGTTGAGAATAGGTTTTGTAGCCCCGACTCCTAATTTGTGCCTATCTAGATTTTCTACCAAGCCTGGAGGATCTACAGACAGTTTCACAGGTAGGTGAAGTCTAAAATTGAGTTATTTTCTTAAATACAGCCTTTCTGTCCATCAAGGAGTCTGCTTTCTTTCTTCTACTAATTTCCATAATATTGTCCAATCTTTCGGACGGACTTCCTGTGCTTTTCTAACTGTGCTCTAAAAACCTTGCCAACATGGAAAATCTAGAGGTGATTGACTGATCATTTTTCTTGCTGAGCCGGCCTCACTGGCCTAAACTCTGTATTCTACTCCCTCAGCCAGAGTTAATTGATCAGTTTTCCTTGTTTTCACTTTATTTTCTCTCCAGCAGTATCTTTCCATGGAGGATAATAGTACGTCTAAGACCAGATGTCCTAAGTTATGTGGAAGATGGTTAATGACTAAAAAATTGATTCAAAACCCATTACTAATTTATACCTGCTGCATCAATAGCCTACATTTTACCTGCCAAATCACATTTTATATTTTACAGTGCATTTTCATTCCAAAGCAATATGTAATTACAGAATGGTTTCATCATATTCAAGTAAAGGAAAATAATCATCTCCCTGGGTTTTTACAATAGCTCATTCTAAATCACAAAATGAGGGGAGAATGTATATTTTGCCAGGATTATGAATTTTAATGAAATATGACTTACAAAATTCTTTAAATTTAGTGAAATATCAAAACTGAAATATTTAACAGAGCATGAACTAACTAATGATACTTTGTGCAGATATCTCTACCACTTTACATTGAAGACATTTTTGTTTCCTCTAAATCAGTGTCTTCAACAAAATTAACAAAATAGAGAAGGTTTTAATACTGATAATATAAATTTATGAAAAGCATATATATATGAATTATAGCTTGCAATGTATAAAGTTGTGGTGAATGATGAAAGCATTTTTTCCTGCAAAATCTGAGAAAAAATCGTGAACTTAAAGACTGAATCCCTATCAGGGGTGTCTGACCTGTGGCCCACCAGCTACACGCAGCCCAGGATGGCTATGAATGTGGCCCAACACAAAATTATAAATTTATGTAAAACATTATGAGATCTTTTGTGATTATGTGTTGCAAAGTGTTTAATGTGTGTCCCAAGACAACTCTTCTTCTTCCAGTGTGGCCCAGAGACAGCCAAAGTTTGGACACCCAGGGTTGTTGGATTGATTATGTCCACATATGAGCAGCAACAGATCGTTCTTTGTAAATTAATGAGTAAAGCACCATGACCACCTTGTTTTATCCATGAAGCTTTTGATAACATGCATGTAGACCATGTACTGAATGACCAAGTGTTTCATATCACCAAAGAGTAGTTTGTTTTTGTGAGCAATTTTATTATGTAGCTTTTGTGTTGTTCTACTGCACTGATTTAGTTAGATCATGACAATTTATATTCTAGCTATACACACTTAAGAAAGTAGAATATGGTCAAATTTAAAAGAATAGCATTTATTTTTTAATGCCATATCTACCTCAATACATTTTGAGCAGTGTATATAGGGAACTGTTGAGTTCAATTTATTTACTATATACTTCAGTATCTTTGCTTGATGGCCTAAAATTGAGTACACATCTGTTGAATACTATTGATAAGTACACCGGATTCATTTCTAGCATGTTTCATTTTTTTCAACAAATAACCTAAAAACTCACATTCCTTACATCGCATTCTACCTTAACTGAGCAAATTTCAAATAGTGAAGCAATGTTAGCTATCCTTTAATTTGACAGCAGAGTTCCGTGGATTTAATTTTCTAAAGCCATATAGTTTAGAAAACAAACTAAGAGATGGTAACTTTAATCCTTAAATAATATATAAAATATGATGAGCAAAGAGAATTGTAATATTGCATCAACGCATTTGATATTGGTTATGATAAATTTTAATTTAGTTTAAATATTATCTATTCATAATTATTATAACAAATGTCATAATGGGTAGCTATCTAAAGTTTATAAAGTTGGCCCTGGCTGGTGTAGCTCAGTGGATTGAGCGTGGTCCTGCAGACCAAAGGATCAGGGTTCAATTCCCAGTCAGGGCACATGCCTGGGTTGCAGGACAGTTCCCAGCAGGGGATGCACGAGAGGCAACCATACATTGATATTTCTCTCCCTCTCTCCTTCCCTCCCCCTCTAAAGATAAATAAATAAAATCTTTAAAAAATAAATAAAATCTATAAAGTTTATTTATGTGCTTTTGCTTTAACCTAGTATGAGAAACAAATATGGTAATATATACCCACACAGGTACACACATATATATCTATTAGATTATCCATTCGACTATATTTAGAGAGAAGTCATATATTTGTTATTTGTAAAAGGAAATAATATTGATTTCTTGTGAAAGTAAACTGTTATTTACCATAAATTTTAAGTATATTTTATTGATTATGTTATTATGTTTGTCCCAATTTTTCCCCTTTATCTCCCCTCCACCCTGCATCTCCCCACCTGCCAGTACCCACTCCCCATTAGTTCATGTCCATGGGTCATACCTATAAATTCTTTGGCTTCTCCAATTCCTATACTATTCTTAACTTCCCCCTGTCTACTTTATGCCTGCCAATTATGCTTCTTATTCCCTTTACCTTTCCCTCCTTTCCCCCTCCCACCGATAACCCTCCATATGATCTCCATTTCTGTGATTCTATTCCTGTTCTAGTTGTTTGCCTAGTTTTCATTTTTTTAGGTTTAGTGGTTGATAGTTGTGAGTTTGCTATCATTTTACTGTTCATATTTTTGATATCTTCTTTTTCTTAAATAAGTCCCTTTAACATTTCATATAATAACAGCTTGGTGATGATGAACTCTTTTAACTTGACCTTATCTGGGAAGCAATTTATCTGCCCTTCCATTCTAAACGATAGCTTTTATGGATAGAGTAATTTTGGATGTATGTCCTTGCCTTTCATAACTTGGGATACTTCTTTCTAGCCCCTTCTTGCCTGCAAGGTTTCTTTTGAGAAATCAGCTGACAGTCTGATGGGAACCTCTTTGTAGTTAACTGTCTCCTTTTCTCTTGGTGCTTTTAAGATTCTCTCCTTATCTTTCATCTTGAGTAATGTAATTATGATGTGCCTTGGTGTGTGCTTCTTTGGGTCCAACTTCTTTGTTACTCTCTGGCCTTCCTGGACTTCCTGGAAGTCTATTTCCTTTGCCAAATTGAGGAAGTTCTTCTTCATTATATTTTCAAATAAATTTTCCACTTCTTGCTCTTTCTCTTCTCCTTCTGGCATCCCCATGATTCAGATGTTGGAACATTTAAAGTTATCCCAGAGGTTCCTAAGCCTCTCCTCATTTTTCTGAAATCCTTTTCTTTATTCTGTTCTGGTTGAATGTTTATTTCTTCCTTCTGCTCCAAATTATTGATTTGTGTCCTTGTTTCCTTCCCTTCACTGTTGGTTCCCCATATATTTTGCCTTATTCCACCTTGCATAGCCTTTACTTTTCCCTCCATTTTCTGACCGTACTCAACAATTTCTGTGAGCATCCTGATTACCATTGTTTTGAGCTCTGCATCAGATAAGTTGTCTATCTCCTCATTGCTTAGCTCTTTTTTGGAGTTTTAATCTATTCTTGTATTTGGACCATATTTCTTTCTCTGGACACACCTGTTAAGGGGGTAGAGCCTTAGATATTCACCAGTGTGAAGCAACCCCCTTTGCTGCACTGTGGCACTGTATGTGAGGGATGGGTCTCAGACGAAATGATGAAGATCGCTCACTCTAGCCCCACTTTTTAGCGAACTCTCCTGTGAAACTAGGAGATTCTCCCACCTTCCCAACACCCACAGTATTTACAGCTAGAGGTTTTGAGTCTTTAGTTTACTGGTCAGCCAGCGCTGCCTGGCCTGTGCAGTCCGCCAACTTGCTATGTGTCCTCTCAACTCTGGATGCCCATTTCTGACCCTCCTACCCATCTGGATGAATGTTTCTTTATCTCCTTGGTTGTCATAGTTTCATACGGTTTGATTTTCTGGCAGTTCTGGGTGTTTATTGTTTTTAATTTAGTTTTTGTCCTTCTTTTGGTTGTGCAAGGAAGCGAAGTGTTTCTACCTATGCCTCCATCTTGGCTGGAACCTGTTATTTAGCACTAATTAATTATATATTTTTGAATTTCACTTAGCAGATATTGAATTATTTATTAATTGAAGGATTACAGTAACTCTAGGTTGAGCAATTCTATCGGCATGGTGTTTCCCAAGCACATTTGTTCATTTGTGTCACATTTTGGTAATTCTCACAATATTTGAAACATTTTCATTATTATTATGGTTATTATGGTGATCTGTAATCAGTGATTTTTGATATTATCATTGTAATTTTTTTTAAGATGTCATAAACCACCATATGTATAAGACAATGAACTTGATAAATATGTGCATTCTGACCGCTCCATTGACTGACTGTTTCCTTGTCTCTGTTCTTCTCCTTGGACCTCCCTATTCCCTGAGACACAGCAATATTGAAAGTAGGTCAATTAGTACATCTACAGTGGCCTATAAGTGTGCAAGTAAAAGGAGGAGTCACACATCTCTCACTTTAAATAAAAAGCTAGAAATGATTCAGCTCAGTGAGAAAGGTGTGTCCAAGGAAAAGACAGACTGAAAGCCAGGCCTCTTGCATGAAACAGCCAAGTTGTGGATGTAAAAAAAAAGTTCCTGAAGGAAATTAAAAGTGTTCTTCCAGTGAATACAAATACATGAATGATGGAAAAGTGAAACGGCCTTATTGGGAGTATGGAGAAGGTTTTAGTGGTCTGGATAGAAATCCAAAATATTCTTTTAAGCCAAAGCCTAATCCAGAGCAGGCCCTGCCTCTTTTTAATTCTATAAAGGCTAAAAGAGGTAGGGAAGCTGCAGGGAAACAAAGTTTGAAGCTAACAAAGTTCAGTTCATGAGTTTTAAGGAGATCAGTTGTTCTCATAATATAGTAAAAGTGCAAAGTGAAGCATCAAGTGCTGATGTAGAAGTTGAAACAAATTATTCATAGATCTGAGATAATTCATGACGCTGACTACACTAAACAGCAGAAGAACCAATTGATGCAGCAAACTTCCTTACTGCCTTGTTCAAGAAACTGCCACAGCCGCCCCAGCCTTCAGAAACCACCAGCCTAACAAGTGAGCAACCTAACAATGTCCACATGGAGAGATGACATTCTACCAGTAAAAATTATGAATTGCTGAAGACTGATTTGATGGTTAGCAATTTCTTAGCAGTAAAGGATTTTTAAATTAAGGCATACACATTGTCCTTTTGGACATAATGCTATTGTACACTCATTAGACTACAGTATAGTTTAAACATAACATATGAAATGGGAGACCAAAAAATTCCTCATGTGACTCATTTTATTGTAATATTCACATTATTGCAGTGGTCTGGAACCAAACTAGCAATATCTCTGAGTTATTCCTATAAATATTTCAGTAATTTTAAACTTCTCCATTAAAGAAAATGTCATAAATAAGATTTTTAATTCATGAATGCCCCTTTCTCATCTTCTACTTCCATTCTATTTTTCTAAGGTTGTATCACGATCTGAAAAGTGGAGTAGTAAGCAAGCATATGCATTATACAAAAAAAATCCTAATATGTTTCCAATTAGAGATCCTTTCCAAGTATTCATATATTATACCATCACTGTCTCTATCCTTTGAATTTTGTGCTTACTCTATCATCTCAAAAACATTTTAATATCACAGATATAAAACTATAGTGATTTTTAATATTACAATATTTTATTTATTGCCAACTTCATTGTATTCTAAGAACTGCTGTTAATTGTTAAGAATTGACTTGTTAATTCTTAACAGTGGTACTATAAATTTTACCAAAAAGTGAAATTTTAAACTTCACTGACTCTGTGTGTGAGTACACAATAATCTCTCTTTATGATGTAGAAGCTGCAGCAAGTTATCCAGATCTACCTAAGAAATGAAGGTAGCTACAATAAATATCAGAAGAGTCAGTAGATGCAGCAAACTTTATTATTGGCTTAATAACATAAATGTCATTCAAATTCAGCTGGCCATATGCTATCTGAGAGGCTCACTGGTACTCATGGAGAATGTAATAAAATATGAGTTTACTTTGAACAGTGCACATTACATTTTTCTTGCAATAGTATCAGGTGTCCACATATAAATCTCAATATTTAGATATTATTTTAAGTTATTTAAAGATAAATAAGAAGAATTTTCATTTCTAACAATATGGTTACCTGGTATCTTGATTAAATCTCTAAATGTCACCTTCACAAACTTTAAGCCTATGAAAACTAAAATTCTACTTTACCCAGATGAGGAGATTACCTTTTTATTCAAGCTTTTGCTTAGTCTTTCCCTTAGCATAGTGTATATTTTTTATATAGTTTGTGAAACAGAACACTGAAGCCAGTATTTACCCTAAGTAGGTGGTGTGATAGGATGGAGCGCCTCTCTTTCCTCCAATTACAAAACTAGGAAGACAAAGGTTATACTATTGGTTTATGAAATCAGGGTTCCATGCAAAGATGAAAGGAAAAAAGCACCAGAAGGATATTTGAAGGCTTGGAATTTTTTCAAAACTTATAAGAAATTCTGATCAATAGATCCCAATAGAACAAAATAATTCATGAAGGATAAATAGGAATAAACCCACACCTAGAACATAAAAATAAATGATAGATAAAACAAAGGAAATCTAAAGAGCAGATAGAAGAGGCAGGAGTTGGGGGAGGAGTGGAACAGAGTATCTTCCAATAAAATATCATATTTGCTGTTTTTTGTTTTCTCATCACTGGCAATCTGAAGATAGTCAGATAATATATATGTAAATTTGCTGAGAGAATATGACATTTAATCTAGAAATTAATTGTTTTTGATAATAGAACAATAACCCTAGCCAGGTGGTTTAGTTGGTTAAAACATCATCCCATACACCAAAGTCTTTGTTGGTTCGCTCCACTGTTGGAGTGCAGATGGATGCAACTAATGGTGTTTCTCATTCATGTGATGTTTCTCTCTCCCCTTTCCTTCTCTCTAATACAATAAACATATCCTCAAGTGAGGATTAAAGATAACTTTTTTAAAAAATTTATTTATTTATTTTTAGACAGAGGGGAAGGGAAGGAGAAAGAGAGGGAGCGAAACATCAATGTGTGGTTGCTTCTCTTGCACCATGTACTGGGGACCTGGCCTGCAACCTGGGTATGTACCCTGACTGGGAATCAAACCAGCGACCCTTTGGTTTGCAGGCTCATGCTCAATCCACTAAGCTATACCAGCCAGGGCAAATAAATAAATAAATAAATAAATAAATAAATAAATAAATAAAACAAAACTTTTAAAGTAGAACAACACAATTATTTTCAGAAAAATGAAAAGATTTTATGATCAACAGTCCCCATTAAAGAAGGAAAACATTAAAAGGTGGAAAGTTTCTAGAAAACAAATTAAGAATGAATAAATAATGAATGTTTGATGAATTTAGGTGGATATTGACTATAGGAACAAAAATAAAATTTTCCTTGGTGCAATAAAATGAACCAATGTACAAAAAACTGTATTCTAAATATTATGCTCTTTGCAGGCTTCTTGTATTTTCGATAATCATGAAGGTTTCAAAGTTAGTTTGATCCAATGACTAAATAATGTCAAAAGAAGCAAGGTTTTTATAGCTATAATATGGATGTATGTATGGATATGGATATAGGTACATACACAGTTATACGTAGCAGTAAGTGCTGGGTGTTTCAGTTAATAACATACTTTGTTACCTATATAAGTTCCATCAAGTTTTTTTCCATTTTAACCCAGTTTTGTACTCCCACGCTCCCTCTTATTCCAGGTTATAAGCAGCCATTCTTCATTTTTTCCCTTTTTTCTCACCTTGATTTTTTAGAGAAGGGGAATGGGAGGGCGAACGAGAGGGAGAAAAACATTGATGTGAGAGAGAAATATGATTATTTGCTTTTCTTGGGCAGCCTGACTAGGGACTGAACAACATAGGCATGTGCCCTGACAAGGAATCAAACCTGGGACCTTTCAGTTTGTAGGATGACAATCAACTGAGCCACACCAGTTAGGCCTACATGCATTTTAAATGAAGGTAAACTATATTGTTAACTCAACGACTTTTTTTTAAAACTTGGTCAATAAGTTTATTACTGGCCTTATCTGAAAAATCCTCACAGAACCCTGTGGTTTGGTTTACTAAGTCTCTGCAGCCTATTCCTCAGCTCTGAGGACATTTGTCTTTTTCTGAGCTACCTTTCTTCTGAGTTAGAGACAATTTGGGACAGTTCTATTTATTTTATTTATTTATTTTTAAAAGCTCAACATAAAACTGTTTATTTTGTTAGAATGGACAACTGTGTTGATAGTTTTTTTTTTCTCTTATTTTTTATTGTACTTTTTCCCATTACCATTCAGTAGTAGTTCTGGCAAGCCTGCATCCGAGTAGCTGGTGAAGGCACCAGTCAACGCTTTCCACACCGCGTTGCCTTGCTGCTGGCCTGCAGGCTTCTCAGCAGGTCTGGCATGGACCGGATCTCTGAAAGCTGAGGGGAGGTGGCTGGACTCAGTGACTTTTTATTTCACTCCTCTGATTTCCGCAATCACAGCTTCATTGTAAGGTCACCTTTGTGTTGTCATAACCTCTAGGGACATATTTTTGTATTCATGCTCATACTTTTTTAACTATTAAACTATACAAAATTAAAGCTTGTGAGTTTTATTTTGAGCAGGCTAACGTAAATCAAACACCTAAACTGAAATAACACCGTTGTACTGGGGAAGAATTACACTGCTTAGCTTAGGCTAAGTCAGTGTTTGAAAAATGAGTTACTTCTACTTAAACCATAAGCTCATTTTAATGACAGGAAATGGTTATTCTCTATAGGGAGTTTGAATGGGAGGGGAGAATGGAAATTTGAAATCAACAAATACATTTTTTCATTGGTGACCCGACAAGAATGCTCTTCAGATGAGTGGCAGTCTATTACCAGTACTAAATTGTGATAAAATATGTAAAGAAATTGGGATAGTTTCTTTGTCAGCTTGTAGAGCAATTTGACAATTTGGAACATACAAGCCTGTAATGCAGGGTTGTTTTTAACTGGAGACAGTAGGATGAGCTCAAGTGTTTCTGAACTTGCCTGATGAATCATAGGTGGTAAGTGTATACGAGCCAGGCACAATCAAAACATGTTAAAACATGATGTTTTAGGAGTACTTGTAAAATATCATCACTTTTCACTGGAAAAATCATTTAAATTACATGAAGTGGTACTTCGGTACTTGTTGGCTTCTGAACTCTTCAAATCTGGTAGTTGTTGCATTTTGATGAGAAAAAAAGTGTTTCACCTCTTGGTGCTTGTTTGCCACTTGTTGCACTTGCTAGAACTTGTGAGTCAAGACACCACCCCACAACAGTGTGTGCTTCATCAGTTGTTGCTTGCTTTCCTATCATCAAAACTAATTAATGACGAGTACTGAGGTACAACTGTACAGCAGTGAAATAAATTGATAACACTTATTACTGATTAAGAATGAGAGAAACACAATGATAGCAGAGTAGGTAGAAGCTGAGTCCACTTGCTCCTGCCCCCAGCCTAGATTTTCAGAACTCCCCATATCTAACCTGAACAATCAACTGAATCTTTGGTGATATGAAGGTGCAAAAAGCCAGGGTACAGAAGACACTTTGCAGAGTCCGGCAAGTAGGGTTTATTGGTGGAACCAAAAAAACTCCATGTGTATCTCTTGTGACAGCCAAGAGACCAGACATAAATCGCAGCTCTGGAGTTCCCTCCCATTTTGGACTCAGGTGTCCTAGATCCATTCAGGTATTTTCAACCCACCTCAACTGAGATGCGAAGAAGAGACTATGTGTTTCCTGTTGGAGGGAATTCGGGGGGAACCACTGAGACTGTGAGACCTAGGTTGCACACTCAGAGCAAGCAGCACTTCCATTGTTGAAGTGCCAGCCTGGAGAGTTAAAGATAAGGGCTCAGACTGCAAAAGGGACCAGGTTGCCACACACAGGTCTTTCAGAGGCAAAGGTCTTTCAGGTTGCAGCCATTAGTGACTTTGAGAAACATTTCATTCCTTGGTAAAGTTTTATGCGGAGTCCCAGACAATGACTCAGTTGGGTAGCGTGGGTGCTGCATAGAAACTAATAAGAGGAACTGTACCGTGGATGAGCAAGGCCCCTTTTGCAGCTACTCCACAAGCTGAGAGACTGGATTGAAATTGCAGCAGCTGCGCCTCCTCCTCTTAGAACTGTGGGGCCATAATTACACCCAGCAACCCCCAACCCAAAGTAATGGGGACAGAAAGAGGAGACTGTGGAGTCTCCAGTGATGGGAAGCAGTGTGATTCCACGACACTTGTGAAAATCAGAGATTGTAAATTCAGCATGAAATTCTTCTACACTTTGGAGGCTAGACTGAAGAGTTTACTATATAAGCTCAGACTAAAGGAGAAACCACACTGCTAGAATAAAGCCTCTGAGGCGGCAGCCAGCAGTGACATAAAGGGAAACTCTGATTCCTGAAGAGACACAAGGTGGAGACCAAAATAGAGAACTCACTTACTAAGAGGCTTGGAAAGGAGAACTAGTCCTCCTCCTCAAGTGTATGGGTGGCACCCTACCCCCTATTTTGAGGCACCATGCTGCTGCTTCTGCAGAGGACAGACTAACAGACCTTGATTTTTTTTAGGGAGGGGGAAGCATGTTCTGAACTTGTTGCAGCCACACCAAACCAATGCTGGGTCTTCTGGTCCTTCCCCACTAAGGCCAGCTGGCCAGAGAGATCAGAATTGTGTGCAGTGAGGGATATTTGGACCCTGCCTGGCTCAGGTTGCAGACAGACCCAGCACTGCATGGAACAAAGAGATACGGACCATTTCCCACAAGGACTGTTAACTAGGAGTTAGATGGGCAGGAATTGAGTTTCTGGGATACTTTGCAGTGACGCAAACCCACTCTCAGCCCATCCTACCTTTGGAAGGAAAAGGAGTGCCTATCCCCTTTGTACAGAGTTGCAGATACCATACTCAATAGGAAAACTCCACAGAACAGTCCTGCAAGTCACAGAGTCCCCCTGCTGGGTGCATTTCCATGGGGAGAAGAAACTCGGAACAGGGACTTTCAAGTGTTAGATTTCTGGAGACTATTGCCTAGGAGTGGACCAGAGAGCTTACTTTTCTACTGAGGATATAGAATGAGACTGAAAGTTTAGTCTTCACCTGTGGTATGGTCTGCTCCAGGCCTATTGAGAGGTTCTTTTGATCTATTCCTTGTAGTCCAGAGCTGCTGAGCTCACTCCTGCAAAGGGAAAGCTGAACGTACCCATCCTGAGCCAGCATCAAGTCCCCTTGAAGAAGCAAGTTCTGCAGTCTTTGGCAAAAACTAAAGGGGTTGGTTTTAAGTGAGGACTACTCTCCCCTCACTGAGTGCCTCACAGGAAGCACAACCAACACAGTGGCAAACCTGATAGCCCTACCTCAACAGGCCTGGTTTCATTGCACGGCCTCTCATCAAAAGGCTCAGGAGGAAGACCAGATAATTTTAGGGAGGGGTAGAGTGATTGTAAAGGGGAGGGTACCTCAGGGGTTCTTGGCTTTTATACAGAGTTACCATCAGTTTCAAGCAGGAAAGAGCTGGCTTTTACACAGGTTGGCCCCTCAAATGCACAAACAGTTCTAGTAAACACTAAAACAAGAGGTGAGCACCTGGGAGCTACGGATAGCCTAAGGGCCAGGTACACACAATGTCTGAAAGTGACCTGTGTCTGAATACCATCCAGATGGACACAGAACCAATAAAATCAATGGTGGGTTTATTCCCATACCAAGCTCAAACCAACTAGCCACACAATCAGTACACCCAAAGGGGGGTCACTGCAGGCTCCAGACCCTGCTGGGAACAAAATGACATCTAAGGACAGCACCTGCACACCATCTCACACATGGAAGTCATGGATTACTGGTACACTTGCCCATCCTGAAAGGATACCTCTACTCACAAAAAGAGCCACCAACATTTAATGTACAACAACAACTACAACTAGGGGGACACAGAACCCACAAGAAACACTTTTGGACCATGAAGTTCAGATGTTCTGAAGGATTGTGCAACTGACCCCAAGAAGACACCTGCATCATACAACCATCAAAGCAGGTTTTGGGAGATATAACACACCTACAAAACACAGAGATCAAATGGGACAATGAAGAAAAATGACCCAAGCAAAAGAGAAATAGAAATCCCCAGAAAATTAATTAAAATATATAGATAAAATGAAAGCACATAAATACCAGCTTCAGAGTTCAAAATCATAGTTATGAGGATGTTCAAAAACCACAGAAGAAGAATGGACAAATCAACAAGAATTTCAATAAAGAGATAATGATATAACAACCATAAAGGAGAGCTAGTCAGAAATAAAGATTATAATATCTGAAATTAAGAATTCCCTTGAAAAATTTGAGAGCAGCTTAAATGAAGCAGAGGATCAAATTCGCAAATTAGAGGACAAGATGACAGTGTCCATCCAAACAGGGAAAAAAAAAAGAGATAAACTTAAGAGAAGGAAAAAAATGTTTAAGGGACCTTTTGGATAACATCAAGCATAAAAACATCTGCATCATAGGAGTACCAGAAGGAGATAAGTTTGAGAGAGGAACAGTAGAATTCTTTGAGGAAATAATGGGAGAAAACTTCCTTAACCTAATGAAGGAAAAGGACACACAAGTTCAAGAAGGACAGTCCCAAGCACGATGAACCCCAAGAGACCCATACCTAGACACAACATAATTAAAATGGCAAAGTTTGAAGATAATAAGATAATTTTGTAGACAGCAAAAAAGAGATGCTGAGTTACATACAAGAGAGGCCCCATTAGAATATCAGCTGATTTCTTAACAGAAACACTACAGGCCAGAGAGATTGGCAGGAAGTATTCAGAGTAATGAAAGCTAAGAACATGCAGCCTAGATTGTTCTACACTGCAAAACTATCATTTAAAATTGAAGGCCAAGTAAAGAGCTCCCCAGAAAAAGTAAGATTGAAAGAGTTTATTACCACCAAACTTCTATCGTAAGAAGTGTGAAAGGACCTTCTTTAAGAGTAGAAATAGAGAAAAAAAAAAACATAGGTACAATATAAAAATTACAATAAATAAGTACCTATCTACAATAAGCTTAAGGGTAAATGGATTAAATATTCCAATAAAAAGAGATAAAGTAGTTGAATGCATAAGAAAATATGACCCATATATATGCTGTCTAAAAGGGACCCACCTCAGAGCAAAAGATTTCCACAAGCTGAGAGTAAAGGGATGGAGAAAAAATATACCATGCAAATGGAAATAAAAAAAATAGTTGTGGTAGCAATACTTATATCTGACAAAATAGACTTCAAAATGAAGGCTATAAAAAGACACAAAGAGGGTCACCACTTGGGTCACTACTTAATACTAAAGGAATAGATTTAATACAAGACATACCCTTGTAACCATATATACACCCAATACAGTATCACTTAAACATATTTAAAAAATCTTGGTAGACTTTAAGGAAGATATCAACAATACTGTGGTAATAGGGGATTTAACACCCCACTGTCAACAATGGACAGATCTTTTAGACAAAAAATTATCAAGGATATAGTGATATTAAACAACACACTAGATTAAATGAATTTAACTGATATTTACAGAACATTTTATCAAAAAGACACAGAATACATTCTTCTCAAAAGCATATGGATCATTCTCAAAGACGGACTGTATGTTAGACCATAAAACAAGTCTCAACAAATGCAAGAAAATTAAAATCATATCAAACATTTTCTTGATGACAATGGCATGAAATTAGAAATCCATCTCAATAAAAAAACTCAAAACACTCAAACAATTAGAGGTGGAACAGTGTGCTATTAAATAATGAATAGGTAACTAAGGAGATCAAGGAGGAGATCAAAAAATATCTGGAAGAAAATGAAAATGAACACACAACAACCCACAATCTATGGGACACAGTGAAAACAGTCCTAATAGGGAAGCTCATTGTACTACAGGCTTAAATCAAGAAGCAAGAAAAAATCTCAAATAAACAATCTAACCTTACACCTAATATAACTAGAAAAACCACAACAAAAAAAAGCCCAAGCAACTAGAAGGAAAGAAATAATCAAGATCAGAATGGAAATCATACATAGAGTCTAAAAACAACAACAACATAGGAGATCAATGAAACCAGGAGCTAGTTCTTTGAAAACATAAGCAAGATTCATGAACCTTTAACAAGACTTATCAAAAAAAAAAAAAGTAGAGGACCCAAATAAAATCAGAAATAAAGGAGGCAAAATAACAACTGATATCACTGAAATACAAGGGATTTGCAGAAATTACTATGAACACTTATACAACAAAAAATCAGTCAACCTGGGCAAAATGAATAAATTTCTAGAAACATCCATTCTCCTAAAACTGAAGTAGGGGACCTGGATAGACCAATAATTAATGAGATGAAAGCAGTAATCAAAAAACTTCCAGCGCACAAAAAGCCCTAGACAAGAGGGCTTCACATGAGAGTTTTACCAGTCATTCAAAGAAGAACTTATACCAATCCCTCTCAAACTTTTCAAAAAATTTCAAGAAGAGGGCAGACTTCCAAGCTCTTTCTATGAGGCCAGTAACATCCTAATTCCAAAACAAGCTAAAGACACAAAAATGTCCCTGAGAAATATAGATGCTAAAACCCTCAACAAAATACTAGCAAACCAGATCCAGCAATACCTCAAAAAAAAAAATGACACAGCATTATCAAGTGGCATTTATCCAAGGAAAGCAATGTTGGTACAATATTTGCAAATTAATAAATATGATACATCACATAAACAAAATGAAAGACAAAAATCACATAACCATATCAATAGATGCAGAAAACACATTCAATAAAACCAGCACCCATTTATGATAAAAATTGCCAGAACATAAAGTCTTTGGAGAAGGTGTGTGCTGACTTGATCAGAAGCACAATGGAAAAGAATCTCCAAGTGAAAGGACCAGTTTGGATGCTTCCCAAGACTCTGAGAATCACTACAAGAAAAACTCCCTGTGGGGAGGGTTCTAAGACTTGGGATAGATTTCAGATAAGGATCCACAAGTGACTCATTGACTTGCACAGCCCTTCTGAGATTGTTAAGCAGATTCTTCCATCAGTATGGAGCCAGAACTCAAGGTTGAAGTCACCATTGCAGATGCTTAAATCAACTTTAATTAAATTGACTACCAGTTGTGAAAAAAAAGATTGCAAAGGAGGAAGGAAAGCTCTCATTATTTGCAGATGACATAATAATGTGCATGAAAAACATCAAAGATTCTACCAAAAACTAATAAACCCAATAAATGAATTTTACAAAGTTGCAGGATATAAAATTATTACCCAGAAACTTACTGCACTTTTATACACCAAAAATGAGCTATCAGAAAGAGAAATAAAAAATAAGTTACCTCAGAATAAATTTAACCAAGGAGGAAAAAGACCTGTTCTTGGAAAATGACATGACACTAAAGAAAGAAATTGAGGAAGGCACAAATAAATGGAAGCATAGACCATGTTCATGAATTAGAAGAATTAACATCATTAAAATATCCATTTTCCCCAAAGCAATCTATATATTCAAAACAATTCTTATTAAATACAAATGACATATTTCACAGAACTAGAAAAAATATTCCAAAAATTTGTAAGGAACTAAATAAGACCCCAAATAGCCTCAGCAATCTTGCCAAAGATGAACAAAATTGGAGGAATCACAACTCCTGATATCAAATTGTACTATAAGGCCCTGTAATAGAAACCACCTGGAGCTGGAGTAGAACAGGCATAAATCAATGGAACAGCACAGAAAGCCCAGGAATAAATCCATACCTGTAAGATCAACTGATATTTGACAAAGTTGACGAGAGCCTACATAGGAGCAAAGACAGTCTCTTCAATATATGGTGTTGGGAAAACTGGACTGATTCATGCAAAAAAAAAAGAAAGAAAGAAAAGAAAGAAAATGAAACTAGACCACCAACTTACACCATACACAAAAATAAACTCAAAATGGATAAAAGAGTTAAACATAAGTCACAAAACCATAAAAATCCTAGAAGAAAATATAGGCAGCAAAATCTCAAATATCCCATGTAGCATTAGTTTTGCTGATATATCTCCTAGGGCACTGGAAACAAAGGAAATATTAAATAAATGGGACTATTAAAAACTGCAAACCTAAAGAAACTGTCAGCCAGTTGAATAGAGAACCCACTGCAGGGCAGAACATTTTCACCAATGATACATCTGATAAGGGTTTAATCCCCCCAAAATGCACAAATAACTAATACAACTCTACATCAGGAAGACAACCAACCTAATTAAGAAAAAGGCAAAGACCTGAATAGACACTTCTTCAAAAACAATGCAGAGGGCCTACAGACATATCAAAAAATGCTCAACATCACTAATCATCAGAGAAATGCATATTAAAACCCCAATGAGAATCACCTCACATCTGTCAGAATAGCTACCATCAACAAATAACAAGCATTTTTGAGGGTGTGGGGAGAAGGGAGCCCTTTTGCATTATCATTGGGAATGCAGATGAGAGCAGCCACTGTGGAAAGCAGTATGGAGTTACCTCAAAAAATTAAAAATGCCATTGCCTTATGACCCAGTGATTCTGCTTCTGGAAATTTATCTGAAGAAAACCAACACACTGATTTGAATGAATATAAATGCCCTTATGTTCATCACAGCATCATTTACAAAAGTCAAGATTTGCAAACAGCTGAAGTGCCCATCAGTTGATGATAGGATGAAAAAACTGTGATACATTTACACATGGAATACTACACAGAAGTAAGAACAAAGACACTCTTACATTTTGCAACAACATGGATGGACCTGGAGAATATTAGGCTAAATGAATTAAACCAGTCAGTGAAAGACAAATACCATGTAATTTGACTTTCATGTAGAATGTAGTGAGCACAATAAACTAATAAACAGAGTAGTAACAGAAGCTTTGATACATGAAACACACTGACAGCTGTTGGAAAGGAGGAGGAAGGAATGAGGTGAAAGATGGTGAAGTGATTAACCAAAGAACATTTATGTGCAACCCATTGACAGGGACAACACTATGGAGATTCACTTAGGGAGGGGATAAAGTGAGGCGGGGTGGTGATGGAGAAAGGGAGAAAAAGCAGGAACAACTGTAACAGCAAAAACAATAAAAATAAATTAAAAAAAGAATTAAAGAGATACTTGAAATTATATTTCCTGCTTTATTGTACATAAAATTAAAAATGAGTGTCTTTTCTCTACTTGCATTGCTTTAAAAAATTTTACTACCCGTCCCAAGTGATGGATTTTCTAATATGAGTTATTAGAAGAGGTCCATGAAAGTGTCATTATGTATTTTCCCTTTAAGTAGCATTGTCATTACTCCATCCTAAAATAGTTAACAAGGAGACAAACAAGCTCATTTATTGTGTCAAAACTTTAATTTTAACATATACCAGTATTTGATTAATGTAAGCATATAGAAATTCAACATGCAGAATCCTAACTTCAATTCTCACAACAAAATGTTATGTGTATAATAATGATTTTCTGAATTATTCATCTGTTGGCATACTTTGGATAATTTATGCATATAAATTTTAAAATTATTTTTCACTTTGTGACATTTATCTAATTTACTTATTTAGACATTATATAAGTTTTATCATAGCTGATATTTAGAAAACTGAGACCTTAAATTTTATATGTTGTTTAAGGATTTTTCTACTTATTTATTTTTACTTTATTCTACAAAAACATTTGATTGGAAAAGCAAACAAAATAAAGCTAAAACAAAAGTAGTGTTTTCTCACAGGTAGTTGGGAAGCACTGTTCCAATGGATTAAACTAAATCAATGGTTTTCAAACCATGTAGTGTCAAGTGCCCCATGTATTTCAGTAACTGATTTTAGTCCCCAAGAATTCTCATAACATACTATGCCAGGTTATAAAATACTTATTTTTAAAATTAAATCTATATATTGACTTTCTTACCAATCACATTGTGCAATCAAAATAAGAATTCTTTGCTTTGAAAATGACACTTAAGAGCCTCCAAATAACTTTTTTAAGACTTACTTAGCTTTGTGGGTGATATTTTCAGGCATGTAAGAGTGGGCTTTACATTTTGTAGAAGTTTGTGGTAACATTTTAATGCTCTTTGTATGGCAGTATTTACATAGTTGTGTTCCTCAAAACTCTCCTTAAAAATCTCTGAAGTGAATACTTTTGTGCAACTGTGTTTTGAAAAAGCCATGACAATGTTAAAACAAATGAATGTTTTTGTCAGTTTTACTCTTTGAAACAAGAGATGTAAGGACTCTGAAATATAATGTGCGAAACTCTGAATATAATGATGCTCTCTCACTGTTTGATCTTACTTTCAGCTTCGTAAGAGGGTTCCATAATAGTTATTATTTTCAATGGGATTTAAAAATTTGTCCAGAGCTTAATTTCTTAATTAAAAATGGAGCAAATTAAATAAAGCAGTTCAAAATATAAAAGTAAAAGGTTCTAAATGATTAAGAAGAACCTATATAAACATACAAATAGAGAAGACTAGAATAGCTTCATTAGGTAATGAACAAGAGGCTACCATGACTTGTGGATAGCCCACATGGCCTCCAGGGAAATCCAGAGTGATGAGATCATGGTCCATTAATAAAGTGTAGCATTCATGTAGTCCCATTTGTTTATTTTTTTCTTTTGTCTTCCTTGCCTGAGGAGATATATCAGAAAAAAAATTGCTATCATCAACATTCAAGATTTACTGCCTATGTTTTCTTCTAGAGTTATTACGGTTTTGGATCTGACATATAAGTCTAATCCATTTTGAATTTATTCTTGTATGTGGTGTAAGAAGGTGGCTTGGTTTCATTTTCTGTACATATCTGTCCAATTTTCACACCACCATTTATTGAATAAACTATTTTTAGCCCATTGTGTGTGCTTGCTTCCTCTGTCAAATATTGATTGAGTACATCAAACTAAAAAGATTTTGCACACCAAAGGATTATTATCTGCAAGTGAAAACAAAATAAAAAGAAAACCCATTAAATGGGTGAACATATTCACTGATACATCTAATAAGGGATTAATACCCAAAATTTATAAAGAGCTTGCAATACCATGAAAAAAATCCAACTTAAAAATGGGCAAAGAACCCAAACAGACACTTTTCCAAAGAGGATGTACAGATGGCCAATCAACATATGAAAAGATGTTCAACATTACTAATCATCAGAGAAATGCAAATTAAAGCCACAATAAGATACCACATCATACCAGTCAGAATAATGATCATCAATAAATCAACAAACAACAAATGTTGGAAAGGATGTGGAAAAATAGCAACCCTTTGCCCTGTTGGTAAGAGTACAGATTGGTACAGGCACTGTGGAAAGCACTATGGAGATACCTCAAAAAATTAAAAATGGATCTGCCTTTTGACCAGTGATCCCACTTTGGGAATATATCTGAAGGGACCCAAAACACTAATTCAAAAAGACATAAGCACCCCTGTGTTCATTGTAGCATTATTTACAATTGCAAAGACCTGGAGGCAGCCCAAATGTTCAACAGTAGATGAGTGCATAAAACAACTATGGAACATTTATAAAATGGAATATTAGATGGCGATAAAAAAGAAAATTTTACCCTTTGCGACAGCACTGATGGACTGGGAGAACATGATGCTAAATGAAATAAGCAATCAGAGAAAGACAGATACCATATGATTTCACTCATATGTGGGATTTAATGAATGAACTGAGCTAATCAGCAAAATAGACAGACTCATATACACAGAGCAGGCTGACAGCTCCGTTTGGTGGCGGGGGGAGGGCTTGAGCAAAAAAGAAAAAGAACTCATGGACATGGTAGCACTGCAGTGACTGCCAGCAGTGGGTCACCACTGATGGGGTGGGTAGAGGTGTATTGGAAAAATATAGTAAATAATAAATAATTTAAAAATAAAGGTTATTAAAAAATTCAAACCCACCCACTGAAATAAATTTGGGCAAGATTTTTAAAAATTGCACTCATTTGTCTTTGTTCCTTTTTTGATACGTATTTGAAGTAATACTACTGCTGTATACTTTTTCTTTCCTATTTTATGTAAATATCAAAAGAAATATCTGAAAAACGCTTACTAAATTGGAAGTAAATACATATAATGCAGTTATATGTTATTAATATATATTTTGATATCTTGCAACTGACCTTTAGATGCATTGTAATTATATATTTTTATTTTTTTGCCTCTTAGCTTTTTCTCTAAAAAATTTTAAACTGAATATATCTTGATTATCAGAAGGAAAATAAACTTTAAAGTTATAAGTTTACCATTGCTTCATTTATTTCTAATGAGTCATTATTTCTCATGACTTTATAAAGTATGTTATTTTCCTTAAGATATTTAATTTCACAATGTGATAGGGGTACTTACATTTAAAAATACTAAAAAATAATATATTGATGTCTTAAAGCAATATTTCAAAAAGTGGATATCACAAATACTGATGCTTGGAAAGTTTTGTTTTTTTTTTTTTTTTAATGCCAAACAAAATTGTTTAACTAAAAGCTTCCTAACATGCTTACAGCTCTTTTTACATTTTACTGTTTGTGATTCTGTTTTAATCTTCTGGCTTTCATTTCTTATTTTCTCATTTCTTCCCAAATGAATTTCACCAATATGCACCAATTTGCCAAAACAAAGTAAAAACAACAACAAAACATATCTCGTATGCAAATATTCACTAATTATTGTCAAATGGTTCCAACATTTTTGCAGTGTTGTACTTGAAAAAAGAAATCGAGAAACTCTAAGGAATATAGGGAAAAGTTTCTTGTCCAGGTTAAAATTTGTCTTAGTGAACATATCTGCTTTTTTTTTTGTTATTACACTATATCTAAAAATGATGTAATGTAGAAAAGTTCATATTTACGAAAAGTCCATATTTATGTCTGTCATTACCACAGATGATTGTACTTGAAATAAAATCTATGGATGTATTTAGAATTATGGCATTACTTTATAATTTTATGGAGAATACTTTTTGTCTTATGATTTTTATGTATAAAATCTGGGTAGATCAATTACATAGTGCCAGCAGACAGAACTATAGAATGACTATATATTTATCCTAAAATGAGAGAGAGAGAGAGAGAGAAAGATTGTCCTAGTTTTCACTCTGTTCTTAATAGGAAGCTTTTAAACCTTGAGCAACTCATTCAGTCTGTGTCTGTAAACTGACAAGGTTGAACTAGATGAAGTTTCCTTTAGGCTTTAAATTCTATAATACTATGAAATGTGTATTGAAGATTAACAGAGTAAGCATGGACTCAATGAAGCCCCCACTGTTCTGAAGATAGTTAAGTGAGCGTATGTTTTAAGGCGCACCAGGGACTATATTCAATTAAAGCATATTCGTGCAGAGGACACTTCCGCCCTAAGCAGTCCTCGTATCAAACGGGCCTGAGGTAGAAATTCAGACTAAAAGTTTTCAGCTTCAGCTTCACCTGTGGTAAACTTTCTAGAGAAGGTGACTATACTTGAATAATTAAAAAAATAATAATCTATAGTTAGACCTGCAAATTATTTGAGAAATTGAAACATTGTTCTATGGATTATATTATTTTATTTTTAAAGAGAGGAAATATATGTCCCTTTTTTATCACTTAGAGATCCCTCTCTGTGAAAATGTGTTTTCCTGATACCCTTCTGTTATATTTTGATAAGTCATGATATTTTATATTTCCTATACTATTTTTAGCAATGTGAGTTGGAGATGGGAGACACGACAATGAAGACACAGCTGCTATTTCAATTTTTTAAAGATTGTATATTTTTATTTTTAGAGATGGGGTAGGGGGGAGAGAGGGAGAGAAATAGTGATATGGGAGAGAAACATGTATCAGTTGTCTCTGGCACACCCACAACTGGGGAGCTGGCCAGCAACCCTGGCGTGTGCCCTGACAGAGAATCGAATCTGCAGCCTTTCGATTTGCAGGATGATGCCCAATCCACTGAGCCAGACCAGTCAGGGCGTATTGCTGCTATTTCACTTAAGTTTCATTTTTTTTTGCTTGTTTGTTTGTTTTTGAATTGTATTTTTGTGCTAATAGACCACTATAGAAGTAAAATAATTAAATACCCATAGCTTAGGAAGAAAATCTAACTTTTACAATGTTATTTAGGTCACAGTGGGACCTCAGTAAATATTTTTAAAAACAGTTACCTATGACCTTTTTTTAAAAAAATGGCCTCATATTCCTGGAATTTTGTTTGTATTTCTATCATGTTTTTCTCAATTAGCATATTTGGTATTCTATATGAGAGGAGTTAAGATAAAACTAATTTTGCCTTTCTCAAACTAGACAAAGTTTGTTTTTGAAAAAAATTAAAATTCATCAATCATGACTTTGAGTATGCTAATTGCCAAATTATGTATGTATTCTTAAAGGAATTTAAAACATATTTACATAGTGAGTGATTTTGATCTACAACTTAAAGCTACTGAGGAGAGATGCAGTATCTCTTACTAAAATTCAGTTATTCAGTCATTTATCTATTCAATGAACAAGTATCTCTCAAGTGCTTCTTATATATAAAGACCAATGCTTCACATTTACCTCTATCCTTGCATTAAACGTGACTATTATGTAGTTCCAATGGTACTTAAAAAAAACAAAACCCTGAAAAAGCCATCTTTACATGTAGAAGATGAGAATCAAAGTTTAAAACCTGTCTACCTATCTCTTATTTATGTTTAAATTTCCAAAATATGTAACTATTTATTTTGTTATCAATTTTAATGATATTATTACTAGTACTATGGATAGCTAGTGTTACTTCTGCAATGACTAAGACTGACAGCATAAGATCTGACCACCGGCACAGAAGCAATAGTAACAGTGACAGGTTTGTATCAGTTGAGCTTCAAGGTCTAACTTGCAGTCCAATGTTTCTGTATTGTACCACAGAAGCCACAAAGGATCACTTATATGTTACAGATGCACACAAAATCTTGTGAAACATTGAAAATGACTATCTGTGGGGCTGTATAGATGCAGTAGCATTTTTGATCTAACAAGGACAAATTAGTTTTGTTTTTTTTTTTCATGGAGCCATTCATTGCTGAATGAATGGCAAGAGGAAAAAAAGAGAATCAGGAAATCACAGGATAGGTAGAAAAATACTATATAATTCCATTTAGATGGAATGTTCAAAAACATCAGGAAATACTGAAAGACATATTGGAAAAGTGAACTACGCATGGCGTATGAGTGTGGAGCACCTTAAATAGGTTAAGGACTTTTTCCCTAAATGTGTAGGGAAAGCATTAACACTACTTGCGGCTGCAAGAGAATAGTAAGTTCAGAGCAGTGCTTCTTGTAATTCATTAGGCAGTGGATTGGATATAACTCCGATTGGAAAGGAAAAAGACTAGAGATGTTGAATAGTTGTGGTCGTATGACAAAAGCACCTAAACTGTGTAATGGTAACAGAGATAGAAGAGAATGGAATAGGTGCACGTGATTGATTAGTCAGAAGACAAAAATAACTCTGGGTCTTCGTGCTTTGGAAAGTAGAAAAATGGTGGAGACACAGTGTAGAAAAATATTTAGGAGAATGACAAGTTCTGTTTGGCACATAATGACTTTAAGATGTTAGTGGACCATCCAAAAGATGCAATCCAAAAAGATGCCATAAGGGAAGACTTGAGAGAATATAGATGCATGACCCATGGGCATGAACAACGGTGTGGGGATTGGCTGTAGGAATGGGGGGGTAAAACGGGGGAGCAAAGGGGACAAAACTGGGACAATTGTAATAGCATAAAAATAAAAAAAAAGTTTAGTTTTCAAAAAAAACAGGAAAGATAAAGAAAAAATGGGCTAAAGTAATGTGATTCCATTAAGGTGTGAGCTCCCAAAGGGTATGGCCTCTGAATTCTACCAACAATCACAGAATTTTAAAGTAGTATGTGCCTAATGTGTCTTTTACAGAATACATTCAGGATGGATCACAACTGACAAATGAACACTACAACTGCTTTTCTTTGTATATATTACGCACATTTCTAACAGCATCTGTAATCTCATTGCCATCGTATATTTAAATAACTTTCTCTTCCTAATAAACTACATGGAATTTGAAGGTAGAGGACATTTCTGAGTCCTTATTTTTCTTGCATGTAACTTAATAATTGACCCAGAAAATATGCTTAATAAACAACTCTTGCTGAATGAATGAATGACTAAATGAATCAATGAACAAATGTCACATCGGAAAAATATACTGAGGTAGTATAGTAATTTGACCTGGGCATTGTACCACATTTTAATTAGTATTCTTATACATTGTCACAATATGACATACCCAAACTCTATATTTTGTGCTTAAATTCATAAAACTGATTAGTTCTAAATTTTGTTCTTACTCTGCTTTATCAGAAATAAAATTATTAAAATTAGGAATAACCACTGATTTTATGACCATTCTTAATTATTGCAATGTAATTCTTTGTTGTTTTCTGCCATTAGCTTTTAAAATGATGAAACCAAGCAAGATTGCTCAGTTGCTCAGTTGCCCTGCCTCATTATATATATTTTCTTTCCTGAATTATTTTGTTGTTCACATATTTAACTGTATAGCAGACAATGCCACCCCTAAAAACATTAATTTTGCTATCATTATCAACTTTTTTAGCTTTACCTGCCTAAGAAGAAACTAAAAACACATTTAAAGTGTTAGTTGATGTTTATCTACTAAATCTTAGTTTCACTGAGAAGAGAATTGCTCTTTTCTCTTTGTCTTATCAGAAACTTCTTGCGTACTTCACAGATGCAGCAACAATAGAAAAATTTCTAGTAACACATTAGCAGATATCTTCTCCAGATGGCAATGACTCCATTAACAGCAGGAAAGCCAGCTTAAGCACCCAGCTTGCATCCAATCCAGTACAAAGATTCTCTAAGAGAATATCTAAGTTGGGTCATCAATTAAATTCACTCGGAGGGGCCATTACGATATAATATATTGTCAGTTCAGCTAAATTACAGTCCTAAACCAAATCTGCTTCATTTGTCTTCTGTCTTTAGCTCCCCCTGTTGGCAACATCATGCTGCTTACCCACAGCAGATGGAATAACACCCAAGAGCAGTGGTGAATAACTCATCATCTGCAAGGTCAAACCATCTTCATATTTCTATCCAGAAGCTTGTGGGTTCCAAGTTTCTATACCAGCTCTCAGAATTGCAATTCATTATTCACAAATAAATTCAGGCAAAATATTGCCTCATTTAGAAGCTAGGTGAATTCTCTATCAGCATCTCTATTTTTCAGATCAGCCCTCCATATAAATCTTCATGAAACGTGTGCAGTTCATCTTTCAGGTGTTAATGGCTAACTGTGGCTTAAAATAGTGCATGGTGAACATTTTATTCAGGAGCTACTGCAGTTGATTAATTCTCGAAAAAAAAAACTTTGTGAAAAGTTAGTAGGGATGAATTTAAATGTTCTCAAATGAAACTCCCTGTTTTTACAGGCAAATACAAAACTTGAAATCAGGGTTCACTATCATATGAGGTAATGCTTGAATTGTTAGAGCTTTATAAGATACAAGATATTAATGTTTATTCTGCACATCCTTGGGATTCTGCTAGATACCTAACTGTTTAAAGAAAATGCTTTCGCAAACATCAAAGCTCATAATCTGAGCATTGCACACAGTTCTTCGTGCAAGGATAATTAAAGGAGAATTTCACTCTTAATTCACATCTGTCAAAGAACATTAAAAAAATCTAATTCATAACCGCAGCAATACTTCTGAATAGCTGCATTTCTTTTTCTCAATTTTCTCCTAAATCACACCCTAAAGAGCCCCTCGTTTACCAACTGCTCTCAGCAAATCTCTCCATTCCTAACCACATTCTTCAAACATTTGTAGAAATTTTATCTTTGCAAAAAAGGTAGCTTCCCATCCCTCTTATCCAGTTTAAGAAAATTACCGATACTTACTCACTCTGAATGAAGTTTCTTCTACCAAGTCTGGTGGTGTGAACAGGCTTGCAGTTACAACATTCTCTTTTGGGGGTAAACAGACATTTTATTTTTTCTTTTCTTATCATTATTTGTAAAACCAGAAACATAGTTGTTCATTATCATCATCATTATATACCATACAAAACAGTATGTGTTATAATTTTACAGAACTGGCAGCACAGTAGGTTTGTTCACACCAGCTTCACCACAAATATGTCAGAAATAGACACTTTATGATGTTCAATTTAATGTTTCATTCTGCTATATGAGTCCATCTGCTTCAGAATATCTTTCTGATTAAGAACGGTCATGTTTAAGTTCAATACCTTTGTTATGATGTTTAACAACTGGGGTAAAGACATATATGGAGTTATAGCATCTGTTTTGATTTTGAAACTTCTGTCTACCTGAATACTTATGTATTATAACAATTTAATTTTTATGAATAGAAATGTTGAATTTTTACCAAATGCCTTTAATAGCTTGAGATATCATTTATATACAGTACACCTATTTACAGTGTGTTTTCAAATTGTTTTAACTATATTTAATGTTGTGCAACTAAGATAATTTCAGAACATTTTATCACTCTCAAAATAAACCTTTAACTCTTTATCAGTTATTCCTGATTTTCCCCCTCCTCCACTAGTTAGTAGCCAGTAATATGCTTTCTATCTATATAAATTTTCTTATTTCAATCATTTCAGATAAATAAAATAATGAAATATATGGTCTTTCATGTATGACTTCTTTTTGTAGCATAATGCTTTCAAGAGTCATCTATGTTGTAGAACATATTATTTTATTATATAATATTATTCATGGTATAAATATGCAATATTTTGTTAGTCTATAAATATCTTAGAGAAAACATAGGACACAATCCTAGTGATCATGTGAACATCATCTTAGCTATAACCCCAAAGGTATGAGAAATAAAAGAGAAGGTTTGCTTGCTGGGACATAATGAAAATTAAAATATTTGGGGCTTCACAGGATACCATAAAAAATTAAAAGGTAATCACAAAATGTGAAAAAATATTTGCAAACCACATATGAGATAAAGACTTGTATCCAGAATATACTAACTCAATAATAAAATGCATCCCAGTTTTAAAGATACATGATTTGAATGGACATCTCTCTAAAGAAGAAATAGCAGTGACTGATAAGAAATGGCAATATACTCAACATCATTTTCAATAGGGAAATGCGAATCAAGACAAGGAGATATGAAGTCACCCACACTAGAAAGGCAATAATAATAATATATAATAAAAAGTGCTTATCAAGCTGTGGAGAAATTATAATTTGGTGTAGCCAATTTGGATAACAGTTTGGCATTCTTCAAAATGTCGAACACAGAGTTACATGACCCAGAAATTCCACTCCTAAGTAAATACTCTAGAGCTGAAACATGTTGCCATGCAAAAACATGCATGTGTGTATTCTTATGAGCATTACTTCTAACAGCCAAAAAGTAGAAACAACTCAAACTGCTTTTAAGAGTAAAATTAGCAATAAAATTAAAATGTCATTTTACAAGATTTTTAAAATGCTGCAGTATTATCATTGAAAAATGACATTTTCCAAAGCATATATATTAATTATTCTATTATAAAGCTAATAAAATGATAAGCTCTTAACATTATTAAATTATTTAAACCCAAAACTCTCCTTTTTATTTATTGGGGTAGAATTATTAGTTGAAATTCAGATGGTTTCTCATTACTTCTGAAAATGAATTAAAATATTTATTTTATGTGATTTTAAAGTACTTTGTCAGTATCTACTCCTTCTCCAGCTCTGTCACCTCCCCAGCCTTGACCTTACCAGTATCTTTCCACAAACTCACACTCTTTCTAACATAATCATTATTCAGTGTATCATGAGGAGCTGACAGTGTATGATCATGATCCTTTTTACCTCCTTCTAACATATACACTTTCCTTCTCCCTAGTATCCCTATAATTCAGATGTAATTCTTCTGTTTTATAAGTAATGCATTCATTTTATCCACATTTTTGAGTACCTGTACTGTATCAGACACTAATTTAGATGGCAATGATGCAGTAGCTAATAATTTAAAAAATATTCTGTCTTCACAGAATTTATATTCTTCTAATCTAAGATCATCCTCGGATAGCACTTTCTCCAGAAAGTAAAACATGGCCTCCCACTGCTGCCACACCCTCATTTCCACCACAACTGACTGCATCATCATTTCAGAGTATGATTCTCTTTAGGTGAGATCATAGTATCTTGTACTTAAAAAATATATATATCATACTATAAATAATGTATATAATTAGTCGTGGAAAAGATGCAATGCTCGAGCTGAGACTTAGTGGATGAAGATGAATTTTTTAAAGTGAACTTCTATGATGTGGGGTTCTATCATAGAGCAGCTTCCTAATGTTCAAGTGGGTACATAGAATATATAACTTAAAAAACATTTGCTGACTTGGCTTATTGATTTTCTGTCATTATTTACATTAATAGATCTGTGAGTCATAAGTACCTTTTCTGCATACACATGACTCCTGTGCTACCAAGTAAGTGGTTTGATGATCCACTTTCAAAATATTAAAAAAGTTCTTCATTAAATAGTACACATAATTCAGCACTTTTCCAGGTGAGTTTTTGGGAAAAAGTTGTTCATATACTACTATCATCCCTTGCCTTTGCCTTGGAGAACATTTAAAAATATTTTAAAAATCTGAAGAAATTCTAATTGCTGACAAAATGGACATTTAAAGAACTGAGAAAAATCTATACACTTAAAAATTTTATATGCACATGTGATGTATTTTAACTCATCACGAATGTGTATGTACTTAATGACCCAGAGTCTCTCCACTTCATAAAATAGAATAAGTAATGTGCATCTTCATACTCCATTATTTCAGGTATCTCGGGTATCATTTAGTCAATTAATACTTAAGTGCACTAAATTTGATGTACTTATATCAAAGTAAGTTTGATGAAGTAAACATCTATTTGCTTGCTATACTCAGTACTTGTCATGTTCTTGATGAAGTCTATACCACTGAAATCTGGTCTTGTTTTATTTTAATTTAAAGGAACAACTGTTTTATTCCTTGCCTCACCATAAATTAGACTGAATCAAGTTCCAGGAAATAGGGAGATAATAATAATTTATCACAAAGCTTTACTTTATAATAATGGATAGGGAGGATTTGTCAGGCTAAAGGATAGAATTCCACCTCAAATTGTTAAAAAAAAAAAAAAAAAAAAAAAACTAGGGTATGGAAGAGGATTTATTGGCTCACCTAACACAGTTTAGGCATAGATAAATCCATGATTCCAACTATTTTATTATTATGTATCCCATCTCTTTTTATTCTGTTTTGAATATGTTGACTTTAATTTTACACGGGCTTTTTATGCCTGGTGCCTATGCAGGGTTACAAAGATAATTGCTACCTCCTTTAGTACATCTTTTTACTTAGCAAAGTAAATGACAGAGATTATGCTTTCCCTGATAGTGTCAGCAGGATACCTTCATGTAGCACAGAAACAGCACTGGAGGAAGGTATGAAAGTTACCCACCCAAACTACACAGGCTGAAAGTGAAGGAAAAGCAACTTGTCTACTAGAAAATGGATGCAGGATGAAAAATATCAGCAATTTACCTCAAACATCATATACTATTACCATTCTAAGCTCATCCATACACACACAAAAAAGAAATCATCCACATGATATTAGATAAAAATCTATTTTGACAATTTCTTATCCAGTGCCCACATTGACTGAATTTAGTCTGATGAATGTAAGCTTTGTAATTGAAATTCTTTTTTTCCTTCCCATCACTTGAATTATATATATATATCAAACACTCCAGTTAGGAATTCTTCATGAAGAATTAAATTAAAGAATAAATAAATATTACCTTATATAAAGTTTCTAAACTAGGTAAGATACAGAACATTAAGGGATTAATTAAAATACCCCAGCTTTTTGGTTTGAGAGAGAAGTAAAAGTCCTACCAGTTTTATCCCTCACTTTTACGAAGCTCTGTTTTCACAAAATTTATGGAGAAAGTTTTCATTTCACTGGAATGAATTTTATAGAATGTCCCAAAAGAAGTAAAAACTTTCATTTTAAGTGGTAGAATACACTTCAATATTGATATTAAGATTCTAAGAGTAAAATATATGCTATGTATTCCAAGAAAAAAAAAAAAGATGAGAGATCACAGAAATACATCCAAAATATCCAGTAAGTCAACTTCAATTTAATTGTGAGGTGTTAAGAACAACTCTATCCAGTTCCATGAAAACAGTAAATCTGATAAAAACATACCATTTTCTGTCATAAATTTTGGGATGCACTGGTGCCTGCATCACACCCCTTGGCTTCCCTCTGACTGTGGCTGCACAGCTACAGTGGGCCGCTCAGTGCACACTGACTTATACAGCGAATCTGTCTCTTCTGTCTCAAGGCTTTTCTCCAAAGTTACACAAAAGCTTGTTCAGTGTACACAGCCTCAATCATGGGTAAGAGAGTAGTTAAATGTTTCCAAGTGAACACTTAAATGAGAAATGAGTGATGGGTGGTGAATATCTCTGCTTCATGTAGTTAAGTACAATAGACTGAGTTCTGGAAAATCTCAATAGAAGATTACAACACCAACAATTAGGGATCTAGAACAAAGCTATGCCTTTCACAATGAAGAAAAGCATTATACTTATAAAAGGTGTGAGATGATGGGAAACACAATATATTTCCATAGGACACTAAGTGATTATAGTATGAGAGCTATCAAAAATGAGCTGCATAGGTGTTTTCTGACCCACCAAATCAAATTTTCAGAATATCATTGCAGCAATTCTCTGTACCATGCAAATGATGCCTTTAAAATGTAAGCCCAAATTCAAGCTGAAAAAATGTGTAAATTATGCCAATGACTAGCTAAGAACCTTTTATAACTTACCTCTGTCATACTTAATGCCTGTCCCTCAGCTCAATCTTTTGGACCCATGGCTACAGTACACTATCCAAGTAAACCAGGTTGGAATAAGCTAATGTTTCTATTCCTAGAGCTGGTGTTGAGGCATATTTATTATTTCCTCTTCTTCCATCCATTCTACACTAGGATGGCTGATGATAAGGAAAATGTTGATTGGGATGGTAAAAGAAAAGAAAATGAGTCTCAATTACCATTTCCAGAACAACTGCCTAAGACTAATTTATTCCTCTTGCACTTTGGTATTATCTATATTTAGAAATTACAGCTATCCAAAAGCTGGAAAAGTTAGTGACAGAGGAGATTTAATATGGGTCATGAGACCATCTGCACAAAGCAAGAGATGAACACTAGCAGACGCTTAGGTATGCCCTTTCCATCTTTTCAGACAACCTCCGATTTCATTGCAGAAGTGGAGGCAAGCCTGGTACATACTGACAAGTGATATCTCAAGCAATTACAGAACAGATCTCAGGTTTCCTGCCTCAGAGCTCTGCTTTGAATGAAGCCCAAAATGCACTTCATTCTGAGCAGACCCAATTCAGAAACGAGGAAATTAACTCCAGCAACGATCTTCAAAAAATAGAGGAGTAGGACAAAGGCATATATGATGAGGTCTGTATAGAAAGAGTCCAGCCATGGTTAATATAATGAGAACAGTTGACAAAACATGGATGTAACCTGGTAGCCAAGGAGAGTGGACTGGAATGAACACACATGGACAGTAATGACTTCACTCTACTAGTCAGTGGGGGTGGTAAACACTGTTGAGTGAGCATGTGTACTGTGTGGGCATTGCATTCAAAATGATTCAGTGAGGGGAACAAAAAATGTGCATCAAATTTTGCATTAAGCTTGAACATTCAGCTGTGGAAACTATTTGGATGATCCAGAAGGCCTCAGCTATGGGCAAATGGTGTTTGACAGCTTCATCAGGACAATGTCCCCGCTCATGAATCAGATCTTGTGCAGAATTTTTGGGAAAACATCAAATAACCCAGATGACTCTCCCTCTACAGCCCAGATTTGTCACCCTGCAACTTCTGGCTTTTCTCAAAACTAAATCACCTTTGAAAGGTAAGAGATTTCAGGCTGTGGATAAGATTTGGGAAAATACATCAGGGCAGCTGACAGCAATAGGGAGAACTGTGTGAGGTCCCAAGTTGCCTAAGTTGAAGGGGACAGAGGCATCATTGTCTTATGTACCATGTTTCTTGTATCGTGTATCTTATTCAATGAATGTCTCTATTTTTCATAGTACATGGTTGGATACCTTCTGGACAGACCTGGTACTCCCCAGCCTTTTGTCCTCCAGGAAAAGTTTCAGGAAGGAAGTTTGCACGTATCTCAGAGGCTCCGTGACAGTGATCTTTGCAGCACAGCGTTTATTAACATTTTGTCCTTTCAGCTCTCGCACTCCACCTGTTCCATTTCCTTACTTTTTCATTTTGTTTTACTTCACAAAGCAAATTCACGCATGCAAGGCTTTGTCTTCAGCTATACATTTAGGGAAGCCCAAAGAGTAACAATTACATTAACAGCTAGCATGAATTATCCTCTGATTCCTCATTTCAAACAGCATTTCATTCTTGGTTGGAGGGCTCTGAAAGGTTACTAAGAATAGCTGCCTTAAATATGATGCTGTTTATCTTTTGTATTTTATAAACAGAACGACTCACTGAAGAGATGCTGCTTGGTAATTTGGAGGGAGTAGAGAAATCAAAAATGTCTTTGTAAAACTAATGGAAGTGGGATTCAGGACCCGGGTATTTGAATAGTCTTATGAAGGAAGGAGCTGAGTGCTGCTGCATGGCATGCATGAAGGTGTGCCATGACCTCAGAACAGGTGTGTGTCTGGCACAGCTCGGCATAGTTGTTTGCACTTGACAGTTTCTCCTTGTCGATAAATAAGCATGGAATTGCTTGACATCAAAGGAGCACTGAGAGTTTGAAGAAACTGAATTTGGGTAGTGACCTTATTTGATGGATTAAAACTGCTTGTATTAATTAAGTACCACTTAATCACTTATTTTAGAAAGGAAAGTGGGAGTGACTTTAATAATTAATAATATGGATTTTTTCATATTATGTGTGGGTCTCTTAATCAGGATTTTATTAACTTAAGTAAATTAAATCTGTGTTTATGGATTAAGAATCACTGCGCTTAACTCTTACTTAATCTATTCAGATTTCAAATAGTCTTAGAAAATTGTTGTTATTTATGTGTGTCAAGCATTTTTATAAATCAGCATCATTAAAGGAAAATCTCATTCATTCCATCTGAGAATGAAAAGAACAAAAATGGTTCAATATTGAATAGAAAAAAACTTATTTTATATATCTGTATATCCAGAAGGTTTATATTGGATTTGATCAATTCTAATATTCATGCTTTTTCATATTAAAATATCTGTAAAGTTATGTTTAACAATTGATAGCTGACCATACTTAAGTGGCAGTGGTATCTTTTTTCTTTCTTAGAGGTACATGAAATATTAGTTTGTCTTACAATTGTGGTGGCTTAGATCAGATAAAGTAGAAATTGCACATTATAAATTTCTTTCATGTGTACTACATTCCAGAGTTTGAAATCAATCATTAAAAACACACTCCAGAGAGTCAACTGCTTCTACAAACTGTGTGTAGGACACATTCGTGTGCATTGAGTCATTGCCTGCCACATTCTATGAGTTGTCACAAGTCAAGATGATCTTTTTCACAGGAAACATTTCATTGATATCCAGAACTGGACAACTATGCTAGTTTTCTAAATTAGCTCAGTTGTATAGGGTGTAATTCACAGGCAAATCAGTCAAAAGGAAAGGAATACTGTTTACTGGTAAGGAAGAAATGGGCAGTGAGCAAGAAGACCTTGTGGAAGGACACTGTATAGAATTAGTCAAACTAGTTTCCCATCAAAGAAAAAGTTTTAAAATGGTGATATTCAGTTACCTTGCACTGCTCAAAGTCACTTATTTGTTATGTAATATACTTCCATATTGGGAATAAATGAATACATTTAGCATTATATTGTAATACTACAACATTTTTAATTTCATCATATAATTTTAAAGATAGGGAGGTTTTTTAAAGATAACTATCAGCAAATAATTAAGTTAGTGCAAGTGGGTGCACCTTATATCTCTTCTTATTCTATTCAAGCATATTTGGCTACAGATAGTTACACAGTATTTCACTATTCTTTTATTAGGTTTCTATATCTCTTCCTATTTATTATTAAAATAGTTAATATCTGGAATTGATGATACCATATTGGGAAAGCTTTCTCTAGAAAGCAAGTAATTATACTTTTGTATGTGAATATATCAGACAAGTTATATTAAGTTCTGCTGTAAAGCAGTGGGAAAGTGGTCATGGCTACAATGCAGGAGAGAAAATGAGTATGTAAAGTTTTCATAATGAGGAGAAAAAAATACATGGCTGAATAGAAACACTCTGATCAGGTTGGATTTAACTGAAGTGAGCAGTCATGGTAAATAATGGCGATGGGAGGTAGAGTAAAATAAAAATAGTTAAAAAGTTTGGGAAATTGACAAGAACGTATAAGGCAAGATAATAATAGAAACAATAACTCATATTTCAATGACAGCAATATAAAGGGAGCAAAGTGTCAACATGCTAAATGGGAAAATAGAAACTGTTAGGAGAAAAGGGCCACATAAAATCATAGATAGAGAAAAATAGAAGCAGATTATATAATTAAGAAGCTGGAAACTGATAAATGAAGGAAAAAAGCAGAAATGAGCACAAAAGAAAATGTGGAGACCTTATCGCTGGAAGGAAGGGAAGAAAGTAAAAGAAAGATAAGGGCACAAGAAAGGAGATGAAAGAAATCAATCCCACAAGAAACGTGACTCTTGTCACTTACAGGTGGGAGAAATGGTTCATTTCAGACAGCAGGAAATGAAAGCTTGATAGGTCAAAGCTGAATGACCCTACCAACAGTTTAAATGAGGAGGTGACCATTTTGATAATAAAAAGGAAAGTGAAATGAAAATTTTTATTTATACTTAAACCAAGGTCATTTTAATGCTTCTGTGTAGCAATGAATCTTCAGCAAAAAATTATCTATATGTTAAAAATAAAATTTCAGACAGCATATGAGAAAATGCAGAAGATAACTTTGCTGTACTCTATAGTGCAGTTTTGAGATCATAGGAAGTTTGTTGTGAGATGTAAACTACTTTCCTTAATCTTTCTGAGTCTATTGTCTGAATATTGGCACATTATCCACTGTACCGACTTGGGCTCTTGGTTGTACGTCAAGACAGAGGCTGACTCACCAAACAGAGAAGGGAAAACCAAAAGTGCATTTATTCATTCATTCATTCACTCATTCACTCACTCACACAAACTCCTAGTTTATTCCTGTCACAATGCTAGACTCTGGAAATTTAGAAATAAATTATATTTAAAGGACATTTCTTGCCCTTTAAAACTGTGAAGTAAAGCCCTACCCAGTGTGGCTCAGTTGATTGGAGTGTTTTCCTGTGACCAAAAGGTTGCAGGTTCCAGTCCCCATCAGGACATAGGTTATGGGTTTAATCCCCTAGCTGGGTATGTTCAGGAGGCAACCATTTGATGTTTCTCTCTTTCCCTTCCTCCCTGGGGTGAGGGAAAAAAAAGCCTGTGAAGTAAAAAACAGTGGGAGAGAGATATAAGAAGTCAATATCATTAGAGAGAATGATAAATGCTGTCATTGATATATGCACAGAGTAGTATGTTGAGAGGAAAGGGTTGAGCACGATGACATTTCAAGACAAGAGTAGGAGGAGGCAAATCTGTGCAGGACTAGCCCGGCAACAAAGAAAGGGTAAGCCTAATTCTGTTTACATTTCGCTGAAGATTAGGATGACAATTATGAATGAGCTTTAAGAATTCTTGCTCTTTTGTTCCTTTCTGTGTTATATTTACCATGGTTTTCAGATAATTGGTTTCAACAATAAAAAGCCTTCTAAAATTGATGGTGCTTTTTTACTTAAAGACAAGAAAAAGGAACACATTAGGAAGAAAATATTTAAGGTGGACAAATGCATCATTTTCCTCTCATATATGTATATCTAAAACAGCAATATGCTCTACATCCCTCAGATATACAAAACGCGCACACTCACACTTATTTTCTGAAATTTTTGTGAAGTTTTTTTTGGACTCTGGGGAGAGAAATATTCCCAGATTACTTCCAGGATAAACAATTATTATAAAGATACACATAAAAGTCAGACTCCTGAAAACATTTTCTCATGCCAAAACATCATACGTCTTGGAAAATACAAGAGTTTAGCACAATCCAAGAGCAATTTCAGCCCACAGGGTCAAAGTCCCAGGGACTCTGCCCTGTGTCTTCTTTCTGGTACATTCTTTCCTCTACCTCACAGTTATCTCTCATCTGTGATTTTTTACTGACTCACTACATTTACTTTTTATATTGCATCTGGCTTTGTGTGTTTACTACTATGACATCTCTCTGTGACTCTATGGCAGTGACCAAGTAGGCTTAATGTTCCCCTCAGCTCATATGAACCATAGACTGGCCTACCCTTGACCTACTTTATTTTAGAGCATGTTCTTTGGAAAACCCGTAATCACACGTTCTTTCTCTGCCCATCCCCCAAGCCTTTTGCCAGTTTTACAACCCAGTAATGTCTCTCTCCAGGACTTGAGAGCCCTCTCCTTCATATATATATAATCCTCATGAACTATAGAGCCCTATCTCTCAGTCTGTGTGGGAGGGCGGGGGCCTAAATTCACTAAGCGTCAATTAGCAAATGCAGATGGCCTCATTACATGGACTGATGTTCACTTAATCCTCCAGTAATTTTCCATTATATCACCTCAACATTTAAAAATTCTGCTGCCTTTTCTTTCACTGGAGTTGAGTTCATTCTCTTTCCCCTTTTGCCATAGTCCTGAATAAAGCTTTCCTCATTCGCTCAGTCTTCTCAATGCAATTTCTCTTTGACAGTAGGCATATTTTTTTTTCTAAAAAATGCCCAAATCCTCAATGCTGAAACTTGTGAATATGTTATGTTACATCTCCAAAGGGACTTTGTGGATATAACTAAAGATATAGTCCTTAAATAAGGACATTATCCTGGATTTTTCTGTTTGGATTAATCTAATCACAAATGTAGAGTAAAGGTTTTTCTCCAGCTCGGACAGAGAGATATAGAAAGAGAAAATTCAGAGACAGTGTAAGCATGAGAATGATTTCATACCTCTTTGTTATCTTTGAATTATAGGGACCCATGAGCAAGAAGAACCAGAGAAAGGCCTCTGGAAGTTAAAGGTGAACCCCAAGAGGCAACCATCAAGAAAATGGGGACTTCAGTTCTACAACTGCAAAGAATTAAATTCTGCACACAATGAGTAACAATGAAAGCAGATTCTTTCCCAGGGCCATTAGATAAGAGCTTCTGTCAGCTGACACCCTGGTTTTGGTCTTGTAAGACTCCAAGCAAAGGAACCAGCCAAATCCATCAAGACTTCTGAACTAGTGAACTATGAACCAATACATCTGTATTATAATCTGACAAGTTTGTAATGATCCTTTACAATAGAATAGGAAATGAATAAAACCTCATAATCATACTCCCCAAAGGAGCACAGTAAATTGGTATGGTTGTATATATTCAATATATGGTGCTTTTAATTGGTAAAATGTTCCAGGGAATCCATGCAAAACATCATCATCTGGCGAATAGATAGCTGCCTTTACACAGGCTTTAATCCTTGCTCCATTAAGTTGTGGCTTTGAAAGCAAAGCTTCCAAGGACATGAAAAATAACCTGAGCCACTTTGTTCAGGAAAAGGTCATCACCTTTGCAATCACTAATGATTTCATATTCTGCTTAGTAGAAAAGTGCTGAGTAAATTTATTTGCAGTCCTTATGGTAATTTGAAATATGTCCACACATTTTTTTGAAATCCTCTTCAAGAGGAAGTATCCTCATTCCTTTAAGTGCGAGATAGACTTGGTGGCTTACTTCCAACCAGTACATATATGAAACAATAATAATAAAGTAAAAGTAACTGTGTACAAATTTGGAGACTAGGTCATAAAAGGCATGATGGCTTCCAGTTTGTCCTTTCTTTTGAATCGCATGCTCTGGAGGAAGTCAGATGCCACTTGTGAGTTTAGTCGTATACAGCAAAAGTCCCATTTTGCAAAAATCTCAGAACTCCTTCCAAGACCCTTATATGTGAACCTTGAAATGGGAGCCTTCAGCCCATGTGAGCTTACAGATGGCAGCAGCCTCATCTGACAGCTTGATTGCCACTGCATGAACATCCCTGGAACAGTGGAAGAGATAGGTAAAGAGTCAACTCATCTAAGCTATTTATGAAATCCTGACCAAAAGAAACTAAGAGATAGCATAAATTTGTTGTTTTGAGGGCTGTGTTTGGGGCTGCAAGATATAAATACTATATCCTATATTACTTTACATATCCTTCACATATCTTATGTAATCACAGTTTCTATTGTTCTAACATTTCATTCTAAATAAAATATTTTCAAGTCATTATTAATATCTCATAATTTTCTTCTCATGTCTATGTGAAGCATAATATATAAGATCAAATTACTCATTTCTGGACCAGAATGCATGTGACTTCCCATTTACCCTCCCATAATATATGCAATAAAACCTGAATAAACTAATTAAAAAAACTGTTGATTCAAAGATTTTAGCATTTATAACATGATTTATCTTTCCTAAGTTGTTGACTATTTTCCCAAATTTGATATATGTTTTTTATCTTCTGTGCACAAATGCCCACTTTCATGGACACAAGTAGTTTACAGAGGGAAAGCAGGTAGGCCTAACGAACTGGATTGCACACTTCTTTAATCTTAGGTAGCCTAGCATAATTGAACAAATTACTTAATCGTATCATCTTGGTAATTATTGCCTAATATCTAGGTTTTATTATTTTATTTGAGTTCTTTAAAGGAATTCTAAAAAGACCTTTATAGATGTGTCAGCAAACGCAAATGATAGACATGCAACATTGAAAGTCCATCTGCTCCATATAGGGTGGAGACTGGGTTAAAGTGTGGTCAGTAATAAAATAATTATGACATATGGCCTCACTGTCTGCAAATATCCTTTATACCTTGAATATCATGTATAAGTCAATCATGGAAGCTACTATACTCCTATTCCCTTAGCAAAAATAGGCCCCGTACCAAGTTTCCTCCTTCAGGGAAACAGTAAAAGGCCACATTCCACCACATCTTCTTTGGCCAAAACTGAGTGGACCCGGGGAGATCAGATGACCCAGGGGCCACATTCCATAAGCTGGCTAGCAACCTGTGATGTGATCTGTCATAAAAAAAGAATTATTTCTTCAAAGAGAGGCAATGTTGAACACAAGGACATACTCTCCTTTGGCAATTTTGACTAAAATATATCAAAGAACCAAACAATTTCTAGTCAGAATAGACAATTAAAATAAGTAGAAATGTAAGGTATGAAACAGAACAGGCAATAATTGACAGCAACTGGGTCTTACTTGTGAGTTACCAGAAACTACAAATAAACAAAAGCCATAGGTCAAGAATCTATAAAGCTTATCAGTGACAGATATAGTAAAAGAATAAGGAAAAGAGAAATGCCAACAATGATAGAAATTTTAATTAATGCCAAACAAATGATACGCAGTAAGGTAATATTAAGCATTTCCATCCCAAAAGGTCTATCAGTGTCTCTATAAGCTAGGCTTTATTGCTATTACTGTTCGTTTCACTGGAGTTCATGGTCATTATGACCACACATTTTTAAAAGACATCTGCATTGCTTGAGGTAGATTGGATGCGTCTCTTTTAGTAACAACCAATATAATGCAGCTAATACAATGATGCTTTTTTATTAAGTCATTTGCACTGTTTCTCTACAACCACAAATACTGTGCAGATTTTCATGTGTATAAGTGTAGACATGTCAGTTCTATTTTTTTTCTGCCATAGTTACTACCCCTGTCATTACTTAGGTCCTTAAGATGGAAAAGGGTGTATAATTTCAAAAACATACTTTTCCTCCTTGGGAAAAGTGCACTGATTGATCTCTAGAAGGGCTTTCAAATTTTGTGATTTACTATAACTAGTATTCATCCAAGCAGCTGTATGTGTCTGTATATCTGCGTGTGTACAGTATTGAAAAACATGGGACTTTTTAAAAATATATTTTATTGATTATGCTATTACAGTTGTCCCATTTCTCCCCCATCATTCCCCTCCACCCTGCACACCCCTCTCACCCACATCCCCCCCTTTAGTTCATGTCCATGGGTCATAAGTTCTTTAGCTTCTACATTTCCCACACTATTCTTGCCCTCCCCCTGTCTATTTTCTACCCACCATCTATGCTACTTATTCTCTGTACCTTTTCTCCCTCTCTCCTCCTCCCACTCCCCTGTTGATAACCCTCCATGTGATCTCCATTTCTGTGTTTCTGCTCCTGTTCTGGTGGTTTGCTTATTTTTGCTTTTGTTTTAGGTGTGGTTGTTAATATCTGTGAGTTTGCTATCTTTTTACTGTCCTATTTTGATCTTCTTTTTCTTAGATAAGTCCCTTTAACATTTCATATAATAAGGGCTTGGTGATGATGAACTCCTTTAACTTGACCTTATCTGAGAAGCACTTTATCTTCCTTTCCATTCTAAATTAAAGCTTTGCTGGATAGAGCCATCTTGGATGTAGGTCCTTGACTTTCATGACTTGGAATATCTCTTTCCAGCCCCTTCCTGCCTGGAAGGTCTCTTTTGAGAAATCAGCTGACATTCTGATGGGAGCTCCCTTGTAGGTGACTCTGACTTTATTCCTTGCTGCTTCTAGAATTCTCTCCTTCATTTTAATCTTGGCTAATGTAATTATCATGTGCCTTGGTGTCTTCCTCCTTGGGTCCAACTTCTTTGGGACTCTCTGAGTTTCCTGGAATTCCTGGAAGTCTATTTCCTTTGCCAGATTGGGGAAGTTCTCCTTCATTATTTGTTCAAATAACTTTTCCACTTGTTGCTCTTCCACTTCCCTTTCTGGCACCCCTATAATTTGGATGTTGGGACATTTAAAGATGTCCTGGAGGTTCCTAAGCCCCTCCACATTTTTTTGAATTCTTGTTTCTTCATTCTTTTCTGTTTGTTTGTTTCTTTTTTCCTTCTGGTCCACTCCATTGATGTGAGTCCTAGTTTTCCTCCTATCACTATTGGTTCCCTTTGCATCTTCCTTCACTTCACTTATTGTAGCCTTTATTTGTTCATCTCATTTGTGACCAAAATCAACCAATTCTGTGAGCATCCTGATCACCAGGGCTTTGAACTGTGCCTGTGATAGGTTGGCCATCTCTTGGTCACTTAGATGAATTGGCTCTGGAGTTTTGATTTGTTCTCCCGTTTGAGCCATTTTTAGTTAGTTTTTTTTTTTGGGGGGGGGTCTGGTCATGGCTGTTAGGTAGTGAGGGGTGGAGCCTTAGGTGTTCCCCAGGGCTCGGCAGCCCAGTTGCTGGGTTGTGACGCTTTATGTGCAGGTGGGGTCCAAGATTCCAGTCCCTTCCGCCACTTCCCCTTTGCCTGGATTATCTGAGCATGAATGTGGGACTGCCTGGTCAGCCAGCCACCTTGCGTAGCCTCACTAGGTCTGCACCATTACCACCCTGTGCCCGGGGTCTGCTAGCCACCGCCTGTGTGCCTGTGGTCTATTAGCTGCCACTTGCATGCCTGGGATCTGCCAGCTGCTGCTGCCTGCGCGGTCTACCAGCCTCCACTTTTTCCTGCCATGACTCCACGCCTCTTACTGGTCAGGATGAATGGTTGTTGGACTTCTGTACAGTTCAATTTTCTATCAATTCTGGATGTTTTCTTGTTTCTAAATCCTTGTTGTTCTTAATTTTGGTTGTGCAAGGAGGCACAGTGTGTCCACCTATGCCTCCATCTTGGCCAGAAGTTGGGCATTTATTTTGTGGCAGAACATTGATACTCATAAATATTGCAGAAGAGGCATTATTCCTACAATAAGTTAAATTTCCAAATACTAGATTTAAATTTTCTATAATTTTATCTATGTGATCTTGGATAGTAATTTTATCTCAGAATCTAAAAGACTAGTTTGTAAGACAGGGTAATATGATTATTCAGCTTAACATATGAAGATCTTATGAGAAGCAAATATGAAAATACTTCAAAAATGGTAAATATAAGGCATCAGCATTTATGTCATTCTACAAATGACCATGGGCATGCAAACCCTAGAGTATGTTTTTCACCTGACATGTTATGTCAACACAACTCAGAACTAGGTGAGAGTGTTTCTACTATGTACAATAAATTCTACGACACCTTTATCCCCAAATATAGCTACTTACTATATCATAGTATAAGAGTAGATGTTATTTATGTTATTTTATTTTTTATTTGTATCATGACAGCAGTCATTCATAATAAGCAAAAGCTAGTAATAGATAATTTTTCCTCTATAATTGATAAAAATTTCTAAATTGAAAAAATAGTATAGAATAGCTTTTTTATTTTAGTCAGGGTTTCTGGTGATCTTCATGTTACCAGATCTAGTAATCAATTTCCTGTCTTCACCTTATTGATTTATCAGAAATATTTAATCACTTATTTTTGTCTTGCTGAAATTACGCTTTTACATGGCTTTGGAGGCATGTTTTCCTTGTATTCCTTCTTTCTTGATGACCACTTAATCTTTCTCGTCTTTTTTGGTTTTCCTCATTCCTCAATGTTTCACAGCCTTAAAATTATTTTTTGATAACTTCTTATATTTCCATGGTTTTAAATTTTAATACACACGTGTGTGTGTGTGTGTGTGTGTGTGTGTGTGTAACAATTTGGGATCACCAGCACTAAATTCTGCCCTGACTACTCCTCCAGTCTGAAGTATACAACTGTCTATGTAATATACTCACTTGCTGTCTAATAGACATCTCAGACTTAACATGTTCAGAATTCACCTCCTTTCTTCCTGCCTTGTAGCTGCTCTTATTTATTATAATTTGAATGGATCAGAATCATACCTAACAAAGAAGAAGCAAGTTTTCCTGTCATTGTAGCCTATCATCCATTACCTCATTTGCACATATTGAGATTGCTCAGGCCAAGTACTAGTGTGAGGGAGTGAGACCCTTAATTAAGTTTCCATGTAGAGAAACCAATTGGAAAAAATGTAACACATGCCTTATAGTAACAAGGGAGCAGTGATTATAGTGGAAAGTTAAGCAAATAGACAAAAAGATTAAGAATGTAGTAAAATTAATAAAGATAAGTAAAATTAATTAAGTAAAATTAGTAAGGGGCATCAGAAAATACAGAGTGTTTAAAAACAACAAGATCAATAATAAGTCTATGCAATGCATAAGAGGCAGATATTAGGGTAGGGTCTTTTCATGTCATAAAAAATAGTAATATTAATCTTAATCACTGCTCATAGAGTGTAAGTAAAGAAGAGACTAATAACATGCCACAGTGTTGAAGAACCATAGAGACAAAGTCAACGTGACACATTGCTTCTTGATATGTTGGTGGGTACCTGTTGTCTCCAACTCTAGGAGAACAATTTAACTTAACAGATATTTGAATCAGGTCATCCTATGTCTTATCAGTCCACCCAAGATTCAAATGGCATTCATCATAGAGATGGATGTATTTGTTAGCTTTTTATACTGTATTAATACACCAGACCCACAATACTGTTTGATTTTTATCATTTGAGAGATTTTTTGTAAAATCACCGTAAAGCTTATTCATGTATAACTTTTTTATTATAGTTAAATTTAGCCATCAAACATACTTTAGAAAAGGAATTTTTAATAGATTTGATTTAGTATCTGAGATGTATTTATATACAAAGAGTAGGTTACAATTAGTCATCATAATGACTTCTGATTAACATAATTTAACAATTAAAGAAGAAATAAATTGTGGGTATATTATAAATATTTTTAAGATCATCATATCACAGAGTCAACTTACTTTCCATATTTTCTTGAGCTCATTATCTTTATGTATAGAAAATATGATCTCATGTGTAAAATTCAATTTTAGAACTTCTTTAAATACCCAAAACACATATACATATGAAGTTTATGTTCATATTTCACCTTTGAGAAGCATTCCCTTTATGAGAAAAGCTAAAGAGAAAAAAAGCCTAGGATTTGGACAAAGAAACAGTGACATAGAAGGCATAGCATACTTATCGAACTCCCACTATTTTGGGGAGGGCATATTTTTTATAGGTGTCCCAGTTAATCAATGAGTCATGACATTCTGGCATTAGGTTGGCATTTGAACTCAGACTATTACAACTCCTAAACTTGTGCAATTAAAACAAATTATACAGCTTCTGGGTTGCATTATTGTACCTTCTAAAATAGTTCATATAAAATGATTTTGTTAATTATATACTCCATCTGATAACTGCACAGCCTGAAAAATGTAAGCTGTTTTACACTCTGAAAATCCATTAGGAGAAAATACATATGTAAAAGCAAACATACTGCATTATTAAGCAAATACTATCTTTCCTATTAGGAATAAATAAAAATATAAGCAGTTTTTGCTGTGTAGGTAAGAACAACCTGAAAAGTAGAGTATTAAACCAGAATTTAAGTGAGCAAATAGCAAATACTTTATTGAATAATTCATGGAACTATAACCCAGAGAATTTGGTCATTATCAATGGAGAGCTTCTGAAGTAAAAAGGGGAAAGAACAAGCAGTCTAGTCTATACACAAAATAAAAATAGTTGGCTGCATTCAGACTAAATCACCATGTGGAAAAATTGGGCCACACTGCTCAATGTCCGTGATGGTTGAAAGATTAATTGTGTATTTGTGTGTGTGTGTGTGCCTGAGAGAGAGACAGAGAGAGACAGAGACACAGAGAGAGAGAGAGATTAGTCAAAAACACAAAAACAAAACAAAATTTGGAATATTTCATCATCAACTGGTTCCAGTTTGTCATTAGATATTGACCACCATAGAGGAATCTCAATGTCATCTAAGTTCACAGAGCTGCTATTTCACATCTATGTCAAGGGTACCAAATCTGCATTTCCAGACAAGACCCCCTCTTTTCAGCAACCACCAAACTTCTATTTCCAAATCACCATTAATGTCAATTACCCATGGATGTTTATACATGTTAAATTTGAACTAGAAATTGAAACAAAGTAATTGATTTATGTATTAAAATAAAAATAATTTGTTCTCTAAATAAAAATTGATTTACCCCTCATTTCTCACTTTAAAGAAATTATAGGAAAATAATGCACATCAAATATAGAAAGATTTAAGTATCAACCATTGTACTGTTTAGGTTAATTAAATTTTCATGTGATCTTAACCTCAGAAATATAATTTTTATTTAGCTTTATTATGTTAAACATGACTACATTTTCTTGATATTCAAGTCTCTATTTTAGTTGCCATAAGAATAGAAAAATAATTGAATGAAAAAAGAGAAATTAAAAAAATAGGCTAAATATTATCTATCTAAAAGTCACCTAAACATTAATAAATCACAGCAGCTTGATAAAGAAAATCCTAGACAGACATATTTTTCCATCTTCACTGAGTGGGAGAAACAAACAGGATGAGATAAGCCTTATCTCCAGAAACAGGTTAAAAAAAGTCAATATTGCAACTTGATAAATAGCAGATAGAGTTTTGAAAGGTTATGGAATCTTCTTTTCTGGAGGTCATTAGGAATAAAATTTTCATTTTCAAGGAGGAATCAGTTTTGTTTTATATGGAAGACAAGAAACACTAAGTAAACTCAAGGTGACTTCCAGTTTTATTTTTGTATTCTAAAGAATAGTGCATTTATTTTTAAAATTATATTTAGAATCAAAATATAAGGAAGCCAGAGAGTCTGATCTGGCTGATAATAGGGAGAAATATTTCAATAATTCTTGTGAAGCAGCAGGAGAAAGCAGGTTGTTGCATATGTGAGTGAGCAAGGGAAATAGTGACCAGGTCCAATTAGCCCCCTTGCCCCAAATGGATGTGGCACCACTATGAAGAATTTCCATCTAGTCTTTAAAATGAGTGTGAACTGCAGGAATGTAAGGAGGAACTAGTCAAGCACAACTAATCAAAACCATCAGAAAGTATACTGGGTATTGTGCTTGGTTCTGTATAAGATCCAGTTAAATGGAACTCCTGTGTTACCCTTCAAGACTCTGGTTTCATTTTGGAAGCAGCTCATTGTTTCAGTACAAATGAACCTGTGATCTCCCATTCTGATAAAAATGGTCAAGACGTCAGGAAACTATGGGAAAAATGAATATACAGACTAATTCATACTCTTTGCCAGAAACAAAAATACATGTGTAGTGTCCTCCTGTGCACAAAGGGGAATAAATCACTGGAATACTATAGAGATTTTAATGAGATTTCATATCTGTATGTCCTACATTATAGATGATATAAAAAATTCTTGAAGTAGTGGTAATGTTAATGAGTTTATCACAACATTGCATTACTGCTTGAAGAATATCCAACACATCTCCCCATAATGACTCCTTCATCATCTCACAAGAGAGAACAGGGAATCATTTGTGAAAAACTTCCATTGACGAGTACAAATTCTGATGTGAACTTTGTTAATGGGGTTTCATCTTATGATGGATATGAAGTGTGGGAGGTCAGCAACACCATCTTAGTTGAAGGAGAACATAAGGACACACTATTTGTCTATGTTCAAAATTCACGAACAGAAGACATTCTGCTTCAATCATGATAAATTGTCAGCAGCAAACTCACAGAAGGATATTTTCCAGTTTGTTCTTTCATAATAGTCATTAAACTGACACACACATCATTTTGGATTTGACACTTGAAGCACGTATAATGCCTTTATATAGGAGACTGATGAAGTTTAATTTACTGTATTGCGGTTCAGGTTTGCTCAGCCTGATATGTGTGTATGTGTATAAATATTTCTTTCCCAGCTAAGGCACAATATGACCACAGTCTTAAAGCCAGCACGCACTTCATGGCATGGTTCAAGCAGGGACAGAAACAGGGATTCATAGAAATTTAGCATCACAGCACAACCAGGACAAGCTGATTGAACTTTGTTTTTCCTGGTATTGTAGCAGGTTTTAGTATTAGCAAGATTATTTGAGGACATCGGGAAAGCTGAGTAAGAGTCTCTATGATAAGTCAACTTTTATCTGCCAAGAGAGGCACACACACCTTTACAAAAAAAAAAAAAAGGAAAAACAGTTAACAGATATTTAATAAAACATTGTATCTTATTTAGATTACCCTTTGACCCAGCCCTTGAGCACTTATATAAGGCGAGTGACCTGCACCAAGAGTTGTAAAAAGTGTATGTTGAGACATCGAGAGTCACATATTCTTATTTAAGCCAATAAAGGTCATTCACAGGCACAAGGGGGTCAGCAGTATCATCAATTTTTCATTGCCCATCACTGTTAAATTTGCCACTCTTAGTTTGAATTGTAGTACAAGGTTTCAACCTCATGAAATGGAGCGGAAAATGAGAAGACTAGAGTATGCCAAATCTTGAAACACCACATAAATAATTAAAGAATGATTTGGCAGACATGAGAAAGAGCTTGAGTTCTCAGAAGGTAGGAAACATGAGATAAATCCTGCTTGTATTCCACTTATGAATATCTCTGTGGATCAAGATTAATACTAGCTGAGAAACATGTATTAAATACAAATAAGGACACCAAAGCCATTATCTTCATCAATGCAGAGCCAGAATTTTGTTGATACCTCACTACTTAATTTCCTTTAGGTTATTTTTTAATGCCCAGTGGAGAACCCGTGATGTAAACATGAACACTAATTTGAAAGAATATATGAACCCCTATGTTTATGGCAGAATTATTTACAATAGCCAAGACTTTGAAGACCAGTTGCCCATCAGTAGATGAGTGGATAAAAAAGCTGTGGTACATTTACACAGCAGAATGCTACATCCAAAAAAAAAAAAAAAAAAGAAGAAGAAGAAGAAGAAATTTTACCTTTTGCAACAGTATGGAGAGCACTATGCTAAATGAACTAAGCCAGTGAGAGGAAGTCAAGTACCATATTTGACTCCTATGTGGACTCTAATGAACAAACTGAACTAATAAGCAAAATAGACACAGATTTATAGATATAGAATAGGGTGACAGCTGGCTAGTAGTGAGGGTGAGGGCTGGGTACAAGTGATGGAGGGATTGAGCAAAAAAAAAAAAAAAAAGAGGCCTTGGCTGGTGTGGCTCAGTGGATTGAGTGCCAACCTGCAAACCAAAAACTCACTGGTTCGATTCCCAGTCAGGGCACATGCGTGGGATATGGTCCAGGTTCCCAATAGGGTGCGTGTGAGAAGCAGCCACACATCACACATTGATGTTTCTGTTGCTCTCTTTCTCCCTCCCTTTCCCTCTCTAAAAATAAATAAAATCTTAAAAAAAAAAAGGGAAGAATTCATGCTCATGGTGAACATGTGATGATTGCAGGGGAGAGGTAGAAGAGGGTATATGGGCATAAATTGTGATGGACGGAGAGTTAACTTGAGGTGGTGAACAGGCAATATAGTCTACAAACGATGTGTTGTAGAATTGTGTAATTATATTAACCAGTGTCATGCCAACAAATTCAGTAAAAAGGAAAAACATAAACACACATATTGAAGACACCAGTCAGCCTGTAGGAGACTATGTCAATGCCTTCCCTGTAGCCCTCTATCCTACTTCAAGAAACCACTTTTTGCAGCTGCTTCTGGATATTCTTTCTAGAACAATAGATGTCTGTTCTTCCCAGAAGCCAGAAAGGCAAAATGTGCTTGTGAAATCCCACCCCTTACTCTCCACTCAAGTTCTCTCTCCACCTTTTACACTCCCAATCTCTTGCCTCCCAGTTTACATAAGTAGCTACAAACTGAAGACCTCAGACCCCTCACACCTCAAGTGTTTTATAGCATTTCTAGAATGTTCCTGTGGGATTAATATCATTTCCTTCTTTTGGGCTCCCCTCCTTTACCAGTTAGTTGCATTCCCCACATACTCCCCAATTATGCTTCACACAACTCCAAGACAAACCAAATGCACTTACATTCTTGTGTCTAACCAAATCACGTTACTCTGTGGCTATTTTCTTAAATTACAGTTTTATGAAATAGAATGTAACACAGAGCTAAATAAACATGCTTATTGAAGGAATAAATAAATTATAGTGATGACATGTAAAATATGGGGTCCATTTCCTTCAAAACTGCTTGCTATATTTTTTCTAACTAAAAAATCTAGCCGAAAGGAAAAAGAAGGTAAATGCAGATGGAATTTTGGTTGCTTGGTGATACTTTTTTTGCTATATCAATAAAAATGTTTGAAATGATTTTAAAATATTTTCCTTTGCTAATTTTTTTTACAATAGTATTCAAATGCTAGAAGAATATGTGAGTATTGCAAAATTTTAATATTAAAAAAACATCTTTCGGTTTGAAAGTGGAAATGGGTTCCCCATAGTGATTTTCATCTGTTTACATACAGAGATAGAGAAACAGGCACAGATAAAATTAAACAATTAAAGAGAAGTGATGCATAAAATACATCATGACAGAATAATTAAGCTTTTCATACAGGCCCACTATGCTGTTAACAAATTAATAAATGAAATATATTAGTTATTTCTCAATGGAAATTAGAATTAGTAAAATGACTAAAGATAAATAAATTATAAATTGAAATGTAGATCTTATTTCCATAAGTTCTGTATTACTTAAATAGTAACATAAGCTCGATTTTTCCACTTTGTCTTTTTTAAATAAGTTTTGAACCACCTCAATATATGATCAGATATTTGTGTCACCATTTAGAAGTAAAAGAACCTGTCTGCTTCACAGTGATCTTATAGTAAGAGAGAATATGCTTTATTTAGAAAATAAATTTAAGAAATACCAGCTAATACATATCTCTATAAAATTCAGTAGTTTTAATTTTTACCACACACCATACATTGTTACCATATAAAATCTACATGATCATACCTCAGGTGTATTTGACTTCCTTGAATCTTTACCCCCACAATGGATATCCAGACTTATAATGGTTATATAATACCTATAATCAGAACTTGTATAATAGAAAATTTTTGGAATAACTCAAGCAAGAAATACTTCATTGAAATAGACAGAAAATGAGGGAACATTACTGAAAAGAAGTGTCTATGTTGTGCGTGTCTTCCTACTCAAGACACCAGTAAGGATCTCACTTTCCTTTAAAACTCTAAGGTAAAATAATCATTTTCTCTTAAAAAGTAATTCAAAGTTAATTATTTTCCTGCATTAGTAAAATGAATAATTTAGCATACTTTCTATCACTTTAAATCTATGTTTGATAATTGCTTTCTATTTTAATTGAGAAGGTGCTTGGAGACAAAGGAACAGGAAAAAGAAAAGCTGTGACATTCTTATATTTGCTTTTCTGTAGACATATGGAATACATAGAATGCCTATACTAATTACGGAGCATGTATGGGGTAGTCTTCTCCTACTATTTCTGTGTAGGAATTATTCAGCATATTTAAGGTCAGAAAAATGTAAATGTCATTATTTACATAGTGTCATTATTTACATTATTTGCATAATCTATTATTTTAATAAATTTTTAAAGTCTATTAAACATCCTATACCTAGGATAATATAATAAAATACATTTTGGTACTTTCTTTTTCTTAATTTTGATACTTAATTTATCATACCAGTGCTTCAGGTATTGGAAGGAAGAGTAGGATTACAGGTGAAAATAATAATCATAAAACTCTAGTTTCAGTATTTTACTAAGCAATAGAGTGTTTGTAATATATGGGACCAAATCATTCTGAATAAGAGGGAATTCTAATACTGATTACTGAATATTAAAATTATTTTCAAATAAATTATTAAACTACAAAAAGCTTCTGTATATGAAGTAACTTTCATATATGCTGCATTTTCATATTTATGGTATTTTCATTTATATATTAACTGAATACAATATAAAATATAATGGCTTCTCCAGGTAATATTTTAGTTTCTTGGACAAGTAATATAGTGGGTTTTATAAACTACTTGTCATTCATTAAACAAATGCTTATTGATTCAATACTATGGTCTAGGCATGATGTTAAGTCTAGCATATGCAATGGTAACATTTTCCCAGCTTTATTGAGATATACAAATAGAAATTTTATATATATATATATTACCTCATATAGTTAAATTTTTTCTTTTAATAGTGACACTTTAAAATAGGCAAAATTACTGTTTTCACAGAGCCTACAGGTTTGGATATGAGAATAAATATTTTTTCAGTCTTTTTTACTTTTTTTCTTTTTAAACATATTTTTTGATTATGCTATTACAGTTGTCCCACTTTTTCCTCCCCTTGATTCCCCTTCACCCTGTACCGACCCCCCCACAATCATTCCCCTACCTTAGTTCATGTACATGGGTCACGTATATAAGTTCTTTGGCTTCTCCATTTCCGATGCTATTCTTAACCTTTACCTCTCTATTTTGTACTTACCACTTATACTTCTTATTCCCTATGTCTTTTCCCCCATCATTCTCCCCACTCTGTCTCCCAGATGATAACTTTCCATGTGATCTTCATTTCTGTTATTCTATTCCTGTTCTAATGTTTGCTTAGTTTGTTTTTGTTTTTGTTTTTAGGATCAATTGTTGATAGTTGTGAGTTTGTTGTCATTTTATTGTTCATAGCTTTGGTCATCTTCTTTTTCTTTAATAAGTGCCTTTAACATTTCATATAATAATGTCTTGGTGGTGATGGACTCCTTTAACTTGACCTTATCTGGGAAGCACTTTATCTGTCCTTTCATTCTAAAGGATAGCTTTGCTGGATAGAGTAATCTTGGATTTGGGTCCTTGCCTTTCATGACTTTGAATACTTCTTTCCAGCCCTCTCTTTCCTGCAAGGTCTCTTTTGGCAAATCGGCTGATAGTCTTATGGGAACTCCTTTGTAGGTAACTATCTCCTTTTCTCTTTCTACTTTTAAGATTCTCTCCTTATCTTTAATCTTGGCTAATGTAATTATGGTGTGCCTTGGTGTGTGCTTCCTTGGGTCCAACTTCTTTGGGACTCTCTGGGCTTCCTGGACTTCCTGGAAGGTGATTTCCTTTGCTAGATTGGAGAAGTTCCCCTTCATTATTTTTTCAAAAAAGTTTTCAAGTTCTTGCTCTTCCTCTTCTTCTTCCGGCACCCTTATGATTCAGATATTAGAACATTTAAAGTTGTCCCAGAGGTTCCTAAGCCTCTCTTCAGTTTCTTTTTTTTTTTTTTAATTCTCGTTTCATCATTCTGTTCTAGTTGAATGTTTATTTCTTCCATCTGCTCCAAATTGTTGTTTTGACTCCTAGTTTCCTTCCCTTTATTGTTGGTTTCCTGTATATTTTGCCTTATTTTACTCTGCATAGCCTTTACTTTTTCCTCTATTTTGCAACCATATTTAGCCTTTTCTGTGAGTATCCTGATTACCAGTGTTTTGAACTCTGCATCTTGTAGGTTGGCTATCTCTTCATCACTTAGTTGTATTTTTTGAGCTTTGAGCTGTTCTTTCATTTGGGCCATAATTTTTTGTCTCAGCACACCTGTTACATTCTAAGGGGCAGATCCTTAGGTATTTGCCAGGGCAGGGAAACCCATGTTGCTGAGCTGTGGCACTGTATGTGGAGGAGTGGTCAGAGAGGGAACCCTGTCACTTGCTAGGCTCTCAGTGGCCTTTGGCCATTTCCCCCACGTCCCACAAGCAAAGTGGGCTTTTCTGGTGCTGATTCCCAGGTGTGTGGGCTTGTGTATGTTCCAGCATCCTGTGGCCCTGTCCAATGAACTCTCCTTTGAGGCTGGGAATTTCTCCTGCCACTGCAATTCCTACAGCTTTTTATAGCCAGAGTTTTTAAGGCTTTTTTTCCCCCCGGGGCTGGAACCTTGGTTGTATGGTCTATCTCATTCTTGAGTTGTTCCTTCCATTTATCCACACACAAATGCGAGACCACCTGGTCCTCCAGCTGCCTCCCATTCCTACAGCCACTGCCTTGCCTCAAGTCCTCTCCACCAGGCTGCCAGTCGCTACCCCTCCTAACAGTGTGGATGAATGTTTCTTCTGTAACTCCTTCATTGTCAGATTTCCATGCAGTTTGATTTTCTGGCAGTTCTGGATGTTTTTTGTTTTTAAATTTGTTGCTGTCCTTATTTTGGTTGTGCAAGGAGGCAATGTATATCTACCTACACTTCTATCTTGGCTGCTCAGACTTTTTTCCCTTAATGTTCAGCAATTACATTTGAGCCTGTTTGTTCTTTCCACAAATCTATAATCACCTTACCCTCATGTCCAACAGTTAAAGGAAATGTACATTCTCAGTACTAACACAGAAAAATTATCCTTTTAATTATCAGTGAGATCTATAAAAAGACAGCTAGTGAAGTCAGTGTGAAACAATGTTTCATATTAGTTGATCTAGTAATTAACACATAACTGAATTATCAGTTGAATTACTTTAATAAATGATCTATTTTCATTTTTTAATTAGTGTAATTAAATGCTAAAATGTCAGGATTGAATTGTAAGCAAGATATCACACATTTGTCTCTTTTAGACTCCTAGTTAATTTTAATTGCACTGCTATCCAATTTGAAACGTGATATATCTGCAGACTGTGGAAGTTTGGGATGAGACGAATTCTCAGTAGAAAAAATCAAGACAGCAGAGTAGATCTAATAAAAAACAATCTCACTTAAGAAATTGAGACCAGTCAGTCTGATGACACTTTCTAAACTTAGGAATGCAGCCCATTTGAATCACTACCAGAACTGGCATAAAATATCACACATATTCAAAGCAAAAGCTAAAGGTTCAAGACCAAAAAAATAAAGAAAAACAGTATACAATTTTAATAGCTAAGTAATTTAGCAAATTACAGAATAATTATAAATTTCAAAATTTTCCACTAGTTCCATTGAGAAAAAAATACACAATAACTTTATTCATAAAATGATCTCTGATTGTTAGTTGACTTTTGGCAAATAACAACATCCGAGAAAACCACTGCCCTCATCTATGAGAGTGAGAAAAGTCATCATGTACTTATTTTTTTTTTAAGGATTGGAGTCAGGATATGCAAACCAATGTACATGATATGCCATACACAACTGTGACCAAAAAAATACATAAACCTACACACACAAAGAGTAAGACCAATAAATAAAAATGAACATATTTATTTCCAATTTGAGTACCTATATACAGCTCATATCATATATCAATTCTATTACCTAATTTTGGGACTCCAGAAATTAAGATTCTTTTTTTTTTTTTTAGGAATTTGGAAGCTTTCCTAAGAGTGATTACTTAGTTAAGGTCTGAAAGTAGAGTAATATTGTAGAATGCTCAATAAAAACATGGAATTTGTGCTGGGCAGAAGTTGGACAATGCTCCTGTGATAAAAAGAGCATGTTGAGAGTAACCAAGGGAGTAAGAGGGCCGTTGCTGGAGCAGAGGAGCCAGGCAATACTGGTGAGTGATCAGGTGGCAGATGCCAGTAAATGAGGAACAGACCATAAGAGCTAATCTAACCTAGGAGCAACAGGAAGTTTCTGAACTGCTTTTATTTGAATTACAAAATGACCAAACTTGTCTCTAAAAAGGTTTTGTTGGCTGTAGTATTTAACACTGATTGATTGATAGTGTAGAAAGAGTTAGTGATGGTATACTGTAGTGGTTGAAGAGGCAAAGAACCAAATTGTGACCAGAATCAGAAGTCAAATGTGTCTCTCGGAATCAGCTAGATTATGGTGCAAAACAAATAATGCCAGAAATTTTGTAGCTTAAAATAAAGGTTAAATTTTTTGTAGCTTAGAACTGAGGTTAAAGTTCTATTCATGTTGTATATCTACTGCAGGTAAGCTGCAGCTGTCCTCTGTCATCTTAACTTCGGGTCCCAGCTGATGGAGCAGCCTTTATCTGGAGCTCTGCTGATAGTCCTGGCAAGAGAAAATTGGCAGAAGCCATGTTGGCTTTTAAAGCTTCTGCCACAAGGTGACACATGCCATTTTCTCTCATATTCTATTGAGCAGGTCACAAAGTGAACTCTGACATTAATGGAATGGAGAAATATTATCAAGGAGAGGCCCTGAAGGAAAGTAAATTGGAATATGCTAATAGTGATACACTCTACCACATAGTAAGGCCCTTAGGCTTTGTCATGGAGCCTATCAGGAGCCGGTGAACGATCTCAAACAGAAATGCATTTAAAGTAGTGCATACATATAAAGGTGTTAGAAGTGAAGTAAGAGGTATACAGAAATCAGTTTCTATTACTTGACAAACCACAACAACTATATGTGTGTGTACATACATTTATAAATAATCTTCAAGCTATATCTCTTTTCTTTAAATAAACTAGTAACACTGGTAGCTACATTTGCAAATTTTGTCTTGTTGGCTCCGCTAGGCCTATTCTATTGTTTTATTTTTTGATTAAATTTATTGAGGTGACACTGGTTAATAGGATCATACAGATTTCAAGCATACATTAACATGACACATGATTTGCGTATTACATTGGGAGTCCACCACTCAAAATCAAGTAATCTTCCAACAGCATATATTTGGTCCCCTTTACCCTGCCAGCACCCTTCTCTCTGAAAACAACCATACTGCTTTCTGTTTCTTTGTGTTTCAGTTTTATATCCCACATATGACTGAAATCTTATGGTATTTAGCTTTTCCTGATGAACTTATTTTGCTTAGCGTATTCTCAAGATTCATCCATGTTGTTGGAAGTGGCAGTATTTCATCTTTTCTTATAGTAAGTAGTATTCCATAGCATGCAAGCATATCCCGAAGGTAACCAGCCATGTAATATGAAAACATAGAGATATTTTGTTTAAGATACAAGATTTAAGAAATATTGTACATAGTACAGTAGCACCTCAGTCTCCTTTAAAGTAAGCACCTTGGAATCTTACACAGCTCTCCCAATCATCATCAACTGCTCCAACATATTTTCCTGAATCTCATCAATGGTCTAAAATCTCTTCCCTTTCAAAGGTGATTTTAGTTTTTGGAAAAAGCAAAATCACAGATGCCAAATCTGGGCTGTAGGGAGGCTGAGTCACGTGGGTCATTTGATGGTTTCCCAAAAAAACTGTGCAAGATGTGATGCATGAGCTGTTGCTTTTTCATTGTGAAGATGCCAATCACCATTCGCCCATAGCTGTGACCTTCTGAATCATCCAGTAGTTTCCATGGAGGATGTTCAAGCTTAATGTAAAATTTGATGCAGATTTGTTGCTATATTTGCTCAGTCAATTTGAATGTGATTGCCACAAGTACACACACTTACTCAATAGCATCTACTGCCCCCCACTGACCAATACAGTGAAGTCACCATTGTTCACACATGTGCATTCCAGTTCTCTCTCGTCACTGCCAGGTTACATCAATGTTGTGCAAACCATTCTCGTTGTATTAACAATGACTGAACTTTTTTCAGGACAGATCTCATTGCATGTATACCATATCTTCTTTATCCAGTCCTCTATTGAAAGACACTTTTTTTTTTTGTCTCCATGCCTTTGCCACCCCGAATAATACTGCAATAAACACGGGGGTGCATATATCTTTGCAACCACATATTTTCAAGTTTTTCAGGTAGATACCCAAGAAAGAGATTGCTGAGTCACATGGTAATTCTATTTTTAGTTTTTTTAGGAATAGCCATATTGTTTGCCATAGTGCTTCTACCAGCTAACATTCCCACCAGCAGTAAATGAGGGTTCCTTTTTCTCTACAACCTAACACTCATTATTACCTGTCTTGTTGGTAATAGCCATTCTAACAGGTGTGAGGGGGTGTCCCATTGTAGTTTTGATTTGCATTCCTCTAATAGCTAGTCTTTTAGCTATTAGAGTTGAATATCTTTTTGTATATCTGATGGTCATTTGTATGTCTTCTTGGGAGAAGTGTTTGTTAGACCCTCTGCCATTTCTTAATTGGATTGTCTGATGTTGAGTTGTATGAGTTCTTTATATATTTTGAATATTAACCCCTTGTCTGACCTGTTGTTTGCAAATAACATTTCTCATTTGGTTGGATACTTTTTTTGTTTGTTTCATTGTCAGTTTCTTTTGTCTTGCAGGAGCTTTTTGTTTGATAGCGTCCCATTCATTTATTTTTGCCTTTGATGTCAAATTCATAAAATGTTCTCTTCCACCAAGGTCCATAAGTTTAGTATTTATGTTTTATTCTATGTACTTTATTGTTTCATCTTATATTTAAGTGTTTGATCTATTTTGGATTAATTGTTGTACAAGGGGACAAACAGTAGTCTAATTTTTTGTTTTGTTTTGTTTTGTATTTTGCTTATGGCTTTCCAATTCTTCCATCACCACTTATTGAAGGGTTTTCTTTTCTCCATTTTGTGTTTTGGCTACTTTACCAAAAATTATTTACCCACATACCTGCGGTTTTATTTCTGGGCTCTCAATTCCATTCTATTGGACTGTGTGCCTCTTCTTCTCCCCTTACCATGCTATTTTCATTATTATAGCTCTGTATTATTAATTTAAAGATAGTGTACTACTTCCAGCTTCATTCTTTCTTCCCAAAATTTCTTTGGCCATCCAGGTTTCTTTGATATTCCATACAAATCAGGAGATTTTTTTGTTCTAGTCTTTAAACAATTATAGGATTTTGATGGCGGTTGCATTAAATCTGTAAATAGCTTTGGTTAATATGGTCATTTTAACTATGTTGGTTCTTTCAATCCATAAACATTGACTATCTTTCCATTTCATTGTGTCTTTTTAAATCTCTTTCAGTACTGCTTTGCAGTTTTTAGTGTATAGGTCCTTCACAATATTTGTTAAGTTTCTTCCTAAGTATTTGCTTTCTTTAAAAAAAAGATTTTCTAAAAAAATCTAATTTAAATAAATGTTCAAATTATTTTTCGTAAGTTTTATTGTTAGTATATATGAAAACAGTGGATTTTTAAATGTTGAGTCTTGTATCTTGCAAATTTACTGTATTTGTTTACGTTTCTAATAGTTTTTTGGTGCAGTCTGTAGAGTTTTCTGTATACAAAATCATGTCATCTGCAAAAGTGACACCTTTACTTCTTCCTTCTTGAGTATAGAGCTTTATAGTTTGTAACTTTATTCAGATTTTATCCACTATTTACTAACGATATAATCAGCAGTCCCCAAATAAATTATCCCTATGTCTCAGCACCTAAGCAATTTTTTAAATTAATTTTAAATATCAGTAAGGAATCATTATGAATATAATTACTGGATCTAAGACTGCAGTATGTGCATGCAATGACAACAAACATTAGCCATTAACTGCAAAAATTTCAGAGTAACTGTCTAGTCTGGTACATCCCCTAATTCTGTTTTTAACAGGGTTAATTTAATGAGCCATTTATTTTATTTTAAACTCCATTGCATTATCAGTGTAGGCAATGAATATGGTTGTCATTAATTAATTCAGACATTATTCATAAGAAAATACTTTTTTTAAGATTCCACTTATTTATTTTTAGAGAGGGAAAAGTTGAGAGAAAGAAAGAGAAGCATCATTCTGTAGTTGCCTGTCCCACACACCCCATGAGGGACCTGGCCTGCACCCCAGGCATGTGCCCTGACTGGTAATCAAACTGGCTGCCCTTTGGTTTACAGGCCAGCACTCAATCCACTGAGCCACACCAGCAAGGGCAAGAAAAGACTTTAGATATAAAAACAATTAGCACTGAAATTATTGAAAAGGCAAAGGATTTACAATGTTCTTGCCAAAACAAAAAGAGGCCTATCAACAAAGAGTAATGAATTAGTTTAGCAAACTGGCATCATTCAATTAAAAAAAAACAAATTGTAAAATTCTAAATTATTTGTAGATTATTCCAACTATGAGATAACAACAAAATTGAAAGCTGTAGCACTTCAAACACCTATAAAATATTTAAAATTACAACTATAAATGTCCTTTGCATGGAAGTTTTAGTAAATTTTTGTTTGGGGGTTTGCAGTTTGCTTGTTTTTTTTTTTTTTTTTTTTTTTTTTAAGCTGATGTAGGAGTAGTTATCTATCCATTGATCTATCTATCTTAAATCTACTATTTATCTAATATCTATCTTTGTAACTTAAATTGTCAAGAAAGAGAGTTTAACTTTCCATAAAATGCTGAATGTTAGTGAAACACGCTAACACCAATTCAGGGCAGTGGGCAAGGGTTTGAGATCTGGGTAGACAGACTTCAACTGGGGCTTGAACTGTGGTCGACTAAAGCAGTGGATAGCATGACTCAAGTTAAGATAAAGCTCAGGTTCTGATTTAGGTTGCTGGTGCATTATTTTGTATTAAGTAATTTGATCTCCCAGAAAAGGTATATCCATTGCCACAGCTCCTGAGAGATAATGTCTAAACCCTTTAAATTTCTGGAATGATGGGGTTATCTATTTTTACATGGTGGGCCCCCCTGACCACACCTGGCAGTTCATGCTAATAAAGTATCTCATCGTGTCAACAGTTATGCTAGTGAGATAACACAGAAGGAACCTGGCAACAACAGGCAGACCAAACGCTTGAGTTGAGGGTTGGGTCTTGTGCCACATGAGACCTTCTGGGGAAAGTAGTAAGACTAGAGATTGAGTTCTAACACATGGGCAAAGAATCAACCATACCTAATTTATTAAGCTTCAATAAACATACTCCAGTAGAAGGTTCAGTGAGCTTCTGGAATTGGCAATATTCATACTGTCATAAATGACATAAATGGAGCCACTTCAAAATGGAGTTGAAGTTGCCATCCCAGAGGAACTTGCTGGCACATGTTACTCCTCAAAGCTTTGGAATGTTAAATATAAGCAAAATAAGTTTTGGACCAAGTCCAATGCAGCATTGCCCTCCATACAACTGTTTGCAGTTCTAAAAAGAAAACAAACGTTGTATCTGTGGTAAGATAAAGGCATGCTTTAGAATTATCATCACTATGTTAGCTTATCTGAACATATAGAAATTCCTTCCTTAGCCTGTTAACACCCATAGAAATTTCTTCCTTCTATTCATACAGTTATTCCCCAGCTATTTCTCATAAATACTCCCTGCCTTTACCTCCTAATTGAACACTATTTGGTTTTCTGCTGGAATCAGTGCTTTCAGAATAGCTATTCTTTTGGTTCTCAATAGATGTGTGTTGCCTCTCACTTTGGCTATTTATTTTTAGGTTAACAGGACATACCTATTATGTATGGTGCACACTTTTTGACCCAAATTTTTGAGGAAAAAATAGGAATGTGCATTATGCATGGATAGTACTAATTCTATATTGAAATAAGTATTTTTAGTTTTTCTTTTGCATGTATGCATCAAAAGTGTAACTCTAGAAAGCAATAACGATATGCATAAGCAAAATAATATGCTGGAATACAATAATACAAGCAACAAATAGCTAAATATAAAGAATTGAATTAAAAAATTAAAAGGAAAGATTTTTTTCTGAAAGTTCAGCCCCAAAACGTGGGTGCACATTATACATGGGAGCACATTATACATAGCAAAATACAGTATAGACCACACACTGATGGTTGTAAGTGTAAAACATCTCTGAGGACAGTGGAAGCTCCCAATTTTAACCTCTGGGTTTTGTCCTTTGGTTCTAATTTGTATCTTTTTTTTTTTAATTTACTAAAATAAACTTTAATCATTTGGTATAGTGCTTTCCTGAGTTCTGTAAGTCTATCTAGTGAATTACTGTACCTAAGCATAGTCATGAAAGCCCTGAATTTGTAAGTAGTTAGTCGGAAATGAAGTAGCTTTTGGGAATGTTCCTCTCACGCTGCAATTTAGTTAGACTCCTTTGTATTGTAATTATCAAGAATACAATAGCATTGAGTGAAACAGGACTTAAGCTCAGAAAAATCAGGGATCTGATTACCAAAACTAGGTTTCAAGTAATACAGATCCAATGCAAATTTAATTTTCTTGAAAACTAGAAAATCAAATTTCAGAATAGGCTACTGAAAACTGAGAAAACATAAATTGTATTCCTATGCTGTCCTTTAGATAAGGTAATGACTGAAAATTAGTATCACAAAAACTTTATCAATACTAAATATAAATTAAGTTAGCATTACCACAATAAGTGGAAAATTATATATTAAATCAGATATTTTAAATATATGCATTTGAAGCTTATCTTTTAATTATATGCAATTTAAGTATATGCCTATACTTAAAATAAAGTGTATATATTTTATTTACACAGTGGAATACTACTCAGCAGAAAGAAAGAAGGAGCTCCTACCCTTCATGACAGCATGGATAGAACTGGAGAGCATTATGCTGAGTGCAGTAAGCCAGGAGGTGAAAGACAAATACCATATGCTCTCACCTATAAGTGGAACCTGATCAACAAAACAAACAAACAAACAAGCAAAATAGAACCAGAGACATGGAAATAAAGAGCAACCTGATAGTAACCAGAAGGGAGGTGGGAGGGGGATAACGGGAAAAAGGAGATGGGTTGTCTGGGAATGTGTATAAAGGATCCATAGACAAAGCCTAAAAAGGGAAGGATTGAAGATGGGAGGTGGGTGGTGAGGGGAGAGAAAGTGGTGGAGGGAAATATTGTACTTTAGTATACATTTGCATTAATGATATGCCATTAATTTGTATATATTAAGTATATGAATTTAAGGATATTAGTACATTTTATTAGATAAATTTGAAATCCACCCTTAAATTAAAATATTAACTATTGATATAATAATTAAAATATTAATTTACATATTTCCAAGATGGTAATTTAATGAAGGAAATAAAATACAATTCTTTTATTTTCTAATACATATTTATTTATGAACATTTCTTTTTTTTAATTTTTTTTATTGTTCAAGGACAGTTGTCTCCATTTTCCCTCCACCACTTTCTCACCCCTCACCCCCCACCTCTCGTCTTCAATCCTTCCCCTTTTAGGCTTTGTCCATGGGTTCTTTATACACATTCCCTGACAACCCATCTCCTTCTTTCCCCCATTATCCTCCTCCGACCTCCCCTCTGGTTACTGTCAGGCTGTTCTTTATTTCCATGTCTCTGGTTCTATTTTGCTTGCCTGTTCATTTTGTTGATCAGGTTCCACTTATAGGTGAGATTATATGGTATTTGTCTTTCACCTCCTGGCTTACTGCACTTAGCATAATGCTCTCCAGTTCCATCCATGCTGTCATGAAGGGTAGGAGCTCCTTCTTTCTTTCTGCTGAGTAGTATTCCACTGTGTAAATATGCCACAGTTTTTTGATCTGCTCATTTACTTGTTTTAATGCATATACACATACACACAGGTGACTATTTTAACATAATGTTTACAATATTAACATCCTCTGTTTTTCTATGAAGGTCTCAGTGTAAGACATATTTTCTCTGTGTTCTCCTCAAATCTTCATAAAAGATCACTTCCACTGAGAATGATACATGAATGTGGAAGAATAATTTAAAATGATACTTAATAGCAAATTCAGGAATATCTAAATCACATGAACAATAGTTGTTCTTTAAATAGGAACATACAAATAAGTTGACAAAGTTTTCTCAAAGGGACTGAAAACCAATTGGAGTACAAGGTGGTCTCTAGATTACACTTTGAGCATATTTCTGAAAAGCCAAAATCAAAGTGGCACTTTTATTAATATTTAAGATGAGAAACAATCAAGTGTGTCTTGATGAATGCCATGATTGAGCAGCTCACCGTCAAGATACATTTAGTCTACTGGAGTAGAGGCTTCGTACTAAAATAACTGACTGTAAATAAGGGCAACAGGTTGAGTTGAAGGATGCCAACTGTGTGTCAGGTAATGTAGTTTAGACATTAAAATGTTCTACTATATCAAAACAGGCAACTCTGTCCCTGAATGTGAAACAAAATTAACTATGTTTTGGCTCTTTAACCCTGATTTAGAATCCATGCATTTTTTAAATTTTGGGGGACAAATGATTTTTAAATAGCTTGGGAATTGCGCAACATGCATATCTATATGAAAATATGCTAAGCATATTAAAAATAAAAATACACTCCCTAAACATATCATCTGATACTGTTTACACAGAGTAAAAGAAAAAGAATATAAAACTGTTTAAACTTCATTTCCATGAGTAATTTATATTCATCAGATTCAGGTATTAAACAATAAAAGAACTAATGAATCACTGGTGACTAAACACCTATTGCTATCTCCTTATTATTTTTCTTCTTAAGCCTTAATAAGCTGTAATTACAGTTGCTCCTATTTTGTCTCAGACATGCTTTATTTTATATAACAAAGGGTAGTGACAATGAGCTGTATCTCACTTCATGAACAGCAAACTTACTATAGATACGTAAATGAGAAGCTACAATGCTACAAAAGAGCCTGGAGATATTAACATCTGTGTGAATGAAGCAGCCATTTCACAATCCAATGGACCTTAAACACAGACATTGAAATCTGTTCAGTACATGGGGTGGATTTTTAAATATGCTCAATTACTGCTTATCTCCCAGCTGCTTTCTGAACATGGCTTGTGTAATACAAGGGAGTCTACTTTGACATCACTGGCATATAAAAATCATAGTTACTACTAGACTAAATGACCATTTAAAATCATGAGTACAAATTTGAATTGTACCATGCTGAAAGCCACGTCTGCAGTTAAAGGGACCTAAATGAACTTATTAAGAAGGGAAATATGAGAATGACTTCTGTGAATTTTAATTGTTAATTTTTGTGTGTCAATTTGAGAATGGATATTCTATAAATCCAACTATTTCAGCACGAAATAATTAAATCAACAAATATTTTAGTGAGATACTTAAAAAATCAACCACATTTTTCAGTAGAAACTGTTCAGTCATAAGTGGAAAATAATCACTTTGAAAGATCGTATTTATTTATCTTCAACAAACATTTAAAAACATCACCTTGATGTTTATTTAAATTTAGTGAAAATCTTCAGGAAATTTGTGATTATTTTTAATTGTGTAAGATTACTATGTTAGAAATATTTTGAGGTTCCAGGCATATATATGAGAAAGATTCTGTACTTTATTTTCTATGACTGAGATACAATGATAATATTTTAAAAACATAAAATAAAATAAACTGTATGAGGTCTTTCCAGACAAAGTACAATTGTTAATATAATGATAATGGTTTGTGAGACATTGATGTAACTTGGCAGCCACGGAGAGTGGCTAGAATACACATGCATGAAAGATGATGGCTCCACTGTGCTAGTCAGTGGGGGTGGTAGATACACTTGAGTGAGCATGTGCACTGCTTGGCCATTGCCTTGAAATGACTGAGTGAGCAGAGCAATGAATCTGCATCAAATTTTGCATTAAGCTTGAACATTTCTCATACAAAGTATTCAGATGATCAACAAGACTGAAGGGATGGTCAACTAGTGATTGGCAGCTTCATTATGACAATGCACAAGATCATGCATCATGTCTCATGCAGAGTTTTTTGGTGAAACTCCAAATCACCTAGGTGACTCAACCCTCTATAGCCCAGATTTGGCACCCTGCAACTTCTGTCTTTTCCCCAAAATACAATCACCTTTGAAAGGGAAGAGATTTTCAGACTGTCAATGAGATTCAGGAAAATACTACAGGACAGCTGATGGCAAGTGGGAGAACTGTGTAAGATCCCAAGGTGCCTACTTTGATGGAGACTAAGGTGTCATTGTCCTACATACAATGTTTCTTGTATCATCTTCAATAAAGTCTATTTTTCATAGTAAACGGCTGGATACCTTCTGGACAGCCCTCATATATGCCACACATGTTACAAAATATGTCCATATTATATCATGGATTTATAGCCCATTATTGATTTCGAAGGATGCAACAACTAGATTTTCCAACATAATTGATGGAATAACATTTCCTACTCTTAATTTTTTTATGCAAATTGTTTTTGATGCTGAATATTTGCGAAATGCCACTGCTCCCATTAAAATGCCAACTGCATGACTTTATGAGTATGTAATTGTAGTAAGTTAGCATTAATTGTCTTTATGTCAGTTGCCTTTCCAATTTCAATAGACTATTTCATCAATTACTCACATTTAAAAAATCTAGGTGACATCTATTTTGAAGTTTATATGAATTACTATAAACAATGTCCTATACATTAGGCTGTAAGTATCCAGGGTAAGTAGTAAATATTTTAAGCAATCACACAGACTACTAAACTCTACATTTACTCCAGTAACTGAGAAATTCTTTAGGTACATGAAGGATGCTATATTGCAAATGAATTTTTAGCTTTCTAAGCTTATTAGATTATGTGAGTAAGTAAGGACTTTGGATGATGCATTTTAGAAGCTATACCTTCTTCAAAATTATGTTGTAATTATTTTTATTACTCCCAAAACATTTCTATAATGTCATTTCTTGGCCTTTAACAGATTTTTATTTTTATTTTTTCCATAATAAAGGGTTTGGTTTGGTACATGAAATAAGTTGAAGTTAATTAATAGAGCTAAATTTGAAGAAACCTGCATCAGTGACTCAGGTTTTGAAGGGTATTATGCTAATCATAATTTCTGGAGCTTAAACCTCTTTGGTTTCCTTAAAATGTAGAAAATTTGTAGTGAACAGGTATAACAAATTCCAGATCCTATTAAGTCAAACATAATTTTTTATTTGATGCAGTGTGCTGCCACTTGTCAAAGGTTAAATCTGCCAAGTCTCTCAAGAACACAGTTTCTCTCAAAAGAGAATTCCATATGTTATAGTCATTTTGTCTGTTATTGATGCATTCCATCAAAAGTGGTTGTAAAATTATATTCTTGTTTTATGTTATAGAAAGTAAGACACTAAGAGCTATATAGTAAATGACAAAATTCTTATAATGGACTAAGTAAGCAAAACATAAACTTATCATGTATGTATTTATTTCTAAAAAGATGTTCATTATTAGTTTGTACTTTAAAATACAGCTTTAATAATTCATTCAGCAAAGGATTTTTACATATCTCATATATTAGTTATACTTTTAGGTTTTGGAGATTTATTTTAAAAATTACCTTCATGGAGCTTACTTGCCATATAATACAGCAGAAAAACTCATAAGCAAACAATCACACACACAAATAAATAATAGGTAAGAGAGTTCTGAAGCAACTTTTTTTTTTAATGAGGTGAACAGGGAATGCCTTGCTTGAAATGTGCCATTGAAGCAAACATTTGAAGGAATGATAAGAGTGAGCCATGTGGAAAACTAGAAAAATAGTATCAAGCAGACAGAACAGGAAGTGCAAAGTGCCTAAGAGGGAAATATGCCTGGTTTGTGTTACTTGGGACATTTTAAATGATGATTCTCTTAATATTACAAGATCAAATATTTACCAAAACAAACAAGCACACAAAAAACTAGGAAACATTGAAGTTAAAAATAATCAGGAGAGAAAAATAGTTTCAAAATAATTTTATATTGATTTTTTTTCAAAATAATCTGTCAGTCACAAAATTAACTATCAATATTTAACTGCATTCTCACAAGCAGTATAGCACCTATAAAAATAAAATCAAATTAAGATGCATAGTTTATAGTTACATTAGTAACTAACCTTGCATGAATGTTGTGTGATGACAGAAAAATCCCCGAAACAATTTGTGTTTAGTTATGGTGTGCAAGTGTGTGTGCATGTGTGTGCGTGATGTGGGACACAGGCAGGGCTAGTGTGTTCTTCAGTGTTTGCTGACTATCCAAAAGGTAAATATTCACTTAAGCAACAATAGCTGCAAAGTTATATCATTGAATATAAAAGGATAACATCTATCTTATAGACACTTACCTCCTTTCGTTTTCTTTATTTGAGTGGCAGAAGTGTAACAGGGTGCAGCCAAGAGGGGTCCCCAAGAGGGATTTGTAATGGGCTCCAAAAGAGCTTGGAGATAATTGGCTCCACAACACAGGACCACACCTGCCCCGAATGCTGGCAGTTGTGGCCAACTGTGGGAGGAGCCGGAAATGGGGCTGCAGAGGAAGATTGGCCCTGGGATTTAAAGCCAGGCGTGGCAGCCGTTTAGCATCTTTTTGGGAACCATATGGCTTGAGTGAGAGTCAGGACCACTTAACTTTGGAAGTGCTCTCTTTTTGACATATCTGATGGTGCCAGGAGCCTGAATCACGGACTTCTACTTCTTTCCTGAGATTTGGTACCCTAGACGCAGAGGGAGAAGGAAGGACTGTGTGCATTTGTGAGTATTTTAAAGAACTTCAGTTTGTATAACTTCTAAATGAATAATAATTCCTTTCCTTTTCGCTGATCTCTAGCATTGAGAGATGGCTTTCCTCTGTTGGTGGGCAAAGTGAATCTAACATGGGGGAGGAACCCCCGGAGAAAAAGGGTGGTCTTTTATATGGTTCAGCCCCCACTCTGGTCTGTTCTGTAACAGATGTACAGTATTAAGTTAACCAACTCCTCAGGTCACAGCACAATTACTTTGTAGATCAACCTAAAGCATAACTGGTTTCAATACTGCTTTATTTTTTATCTTTGTCTACTCACTGTTAAAAACATTCAAATATCAGTATGTATTATGAAAACAGTTGTATACATTTATTATTTTATGAGTATGTATCCCTTTAATTCTTTTATCCTATATATATATATATATATATATATTTGCTTTTATCTAATAATTTAAAGTCCCATTTAAGTTCCTGTATGTAGAACACTTTTAGTGACTTTTGGGGGGCCTAATATTCCACAATTTGCCAACATTACCACGTTATAGTTGTTGAGTCCCACACAAACAGAATCTAATCCATCTCCATTCCTGTTGCTACAATCAATACAAAGATAGCCTCCCCTGTATATGGTCAGCATAGGAAGTTCTCTTGGATATTTTACTAGAAAAATAGTACATGAATTGGCCTATGAATCCACACCTTTTATATTTTCATAATTGGATTTAGAGATACAAACTATAAAAGCATACATACAAAATTAGGCATAAAGTATACATATTTTCCTTCCTTGTTCTTATAATATTATTGATTTAAATGTTTTCCTTTTATTTACCAAGCTTATCAGTATCATGCGATGTTTCATCATGTCATTTATAATTGTGCATCTGAATTTTTTCTTTTTCCTTTAACATTCTTACTTTCCCCCCTTTCACCTAAGAAACTGTATTTGTTATGAAAAATGATATTCCTTGGAGGACTTTTTGTATGAGAAAAAATTCTTTCCATATAAACTTTTTTTGAAATCTTTTCTTGTTTTACATTTTTGCAAAATAACTATGGATTATTTGGTATTGCATAAATTTAGCAAACTCATTTCATGCGCCCAAGTATCATGTAGATATATGTTACTTTTTCTGTATCTATCTGAGACTCCATCAGTCCTCACGCAGTATTTGGAGATCTGGGCATTGTTGCCAGATGTTCTATAATTTTCATCTGTTAAAGTTCAAGTAGAGAGCTCAGCTGGGACAATGAGAGTCAGGATTCATAGGATTTCTCTCACCTGTTTATTTGTGTGTAATTTGAGTAAAAACCTTCTACCATTCCCTAACTAGGCTTCACTCCTCATAGTCAACTCTAATTTATACAACGAGACATTTGAACTGTTTTTCCAATACAAGGTCAGTCACGAAGCTTTTACTCAAAATGACAAAAACCTCTCAGAGAGGCATTTGTTCTTGCAGGTTAACTCATCTTTCTCCTAAAGCTGTTGTTATTTTCCCCCTTGCCACAGGAAGAAAGACTTATGAATTTGGGCCGTTGCATTAACATAACATTTTTGAGTAGAAACTGCGTGCTTCAGCAACTCCCCACCCCTTTCCTACAATGTTTCCTCCTTTATTTTCTTTTTTGCCCTTAAGTTATCTTAAATATCACACCCCAGTAGACCCGAATTGCAATCCTCTTTTCTCAGGTGGAATAACCTTTTGCTACCATGAAGCATATCATACACTTCACTTACTTAACTGCTTTCAGTAGCTTCTCATTCCTTTTACAGTTAAATCGAACTTGCTATGATATACAAGACCTTGATATATTTAACCCCATTTCATTTTACTATTTTGTCCACAGACAACACATCAATTACATTAGGTTTTTTCTTTCCTTAAATAATATAAAAGTGGAAATTTTGTATGTGTCTGTGTGTATATATTTTCTACCTCTGTTCACTAAGGATCCTTACTAAAAAATGACATCCTGCCATTAATGAGGACACCTAGAACCTGGATATTGGTTTCTAAGCACCACTTCCCACTAAAAAAAACAAGCTTCTTGGATAAATTGTTCATTCTAGGACCGTTGCCAATTGTACAAGATGAGTCTGGTATATCTTGTGGTGCCAGGAAGTAAGAAAATGCTTTAAAAATGATTGGGGCGCATGAAAAGATATAGGAGTCACTAGGATGAATCTTTCAATGGCCAAATAAGAGTTATTGAACCATTTTGCTTATGGATTATAATGTAGCAACTAAAATATCCACAACTACATATTGGTATAAATCAGCGATTTTTGACCTTATTCATCTCGTGGTACACATAAACTAATTACTGAAATTATACAACACACTAAAAATATACACATCTTTTTGCTGATCTGAGAAAAAACAGGTATAATTTTGACTCCTTCACACTGGACAGCTATTGCTCTGTTAGCTGTTGTCATTTTTATTTTTTTAATTTTTTAATTTATTTTAATTGTTATTTTTGTACAGTTTTCTGTCTTTTACTCCCATCCCAGCCCACCACCCCAGCTCTCCGCACCTCTCTCCCATTTCCAAGCCCCCCTAGTTTTTGTCCATGTGTCCTTTATACTTGTTCCTGTAAACCCTTCCCCTTTTCCCCTGAAATTCCCTCCCCTCTCCCCTCTGGTGACTGTCAGCTCATTCTCAATTTCAGAGCATAATGCTAACAAAATGCACCAGGCAGTGAAAGACAAATACCATATGATCTCACCTTTAACAGGAACCTAACCAACAAAACAAACAAACAAGCAAAATATAACCAAAGATACTAACATTGAGAGCTGTTGTCATTTTTTTTAATTTGACAATCTAAGAGAGAAGATGTCAGTGCCCCTGACTAAATAATCAGGCACTGATTGTTTTAAAAATTCTTGCTGCACAATGCATGAAAGTTGCCATTATTTATAAATAATAAAGCAAGTGAGTTAATGGTGAAGAAAGGAGAGATCTTCCCAATAGTAGGATTCAAATTAATTAATGCAGAAAGAATGATGGACACAGAAATTCACTCTTTGACAAACACCATGATCACTACTATTGTAGGCAAGAATAATTGAGAGATGTTATATTGGGTGAACAAACATATAAGGATTCCAGGACATTTTCTAGTTTCAAAATATTCCTCTACAAATAGTGATTAATTACAAACAAAAAAATATATATACATTTATAGTTTAGAAAATTGGCAAGTACCACCTCAACAAAATGCTCTGAGTTAATATTACCAGTGAGAAGACATATCAATATTGCTGATATAATACCCCAGGATGAACAAATAATTTATTTTCTTATATTCTGCCAAAATTATACAAACTCAATCGAATCTGAAGAAACATCAAATAGATTCATATCAAGCCTATGAAAGACAAATAAAATGAAGAACTGTCCCAGATTGAAGGATGTTAAGGAGCCATAATAAATAAGGGCAATGCACATTTCTGGATTAGATCCTAGACCAGAAAAAGAACAGTATGGTGGAAGAGGAAAAAGTTGAATAAGATTTAGGAATTAGTCAATAATATTGTATCAATGTTGATATTTTGTTTGAAACATCAGGGGAGGTTTCCCGCAATATAACTTTTGTAACTGCTTAAAATTATCCGGTAACTTCCCATTTCACTCAAAGCAAATTCCAAAATTTTTAACACAGTCTATAAGATGTTACATGAACGACACCTACCTATCTCTAATCAGTATTTTTTCATACTCACCTAACTGACTGTTTCAACTAAAATAGCCTTCTTGTTTCTCCTTCAATATTCTAAGCATGTCTTGCCTAAAGGGCTTTGAATTTGCGGTTTCTCTGTCTGAGGTCATTTCCACAAGTTCCATTCAGGAATGGGTCACTCCCTCTTGTCCTTCCTTCGAGTATCTACCCCCTATAAGATAAAATAACACCTGCGTTACCACTATCCATTTAACCAACTTTGATTTGCTTCATAGTGCATAACATGCCTTAATACTTTATTGCCTTGATTACATCTTATTAATTTTAGCTTCTTTACTCATGTTTCAAAAATAATTAAATTGATCTGGGATGCAGACTCCACTTTTATTAAATAAAATTTTTCTTTGAAAGAGCATGGCAGCATGTGATAACACCCCCAATCCCTGTTTTATCTAGATGCAACCACATAATAATTTGTAGCAAATGAACATTGTTCTTTTGCGTCTCTTCTGAGTTAACAAACGATGTTCCCCTGAGACTCTTTTCCTACATGTCACTTAATGGAGGGGACTCTGAGGACCATGAAAAGGACTGAAACACAATATGAAAGAGTTGTTTTTCAAAAATAGAAAAGTTGAAGCCCTTTTCACCAGTAGCACTTTTTGTAGAGTGTATTATAAGAACAAAATAAAGGTAGGTATGTTAAATTGGCAAGAATACAGAATTTTCATTATCCCATATGTAGAATTACCTGAACCTCTAATAAATAATAATAAAATGTGTTTTTTTTTAAATAAAGATGAGCTGTATTTTCAGTTTAGTAGTTGACATGGGAGATAAAATGAAGCAGTTTCTGATGTAACAGTCAAGACTGAACATGCACTTATTGAAACTAGATCTAAGCAAAAAAGTTTGAAACTGGAATGCTAGTCATGTCTCTTTTTTATTGTGTTTAAGAATAAACTTTTGACTTTTGAGCATTAAAACAATTCTCAGACATTAAAATTGCTAAGCTAGAAGCTGAATGGGAAACATACCTCATAAAGGCACACTTTTCTACTTGACCTTCACATGTCGTCAAAGAAGAGCACACGGAGGCAGAAATGTTCACCTTGACATAGCAGAGCAAGGACTCACAGAGAAGTGGATAAGAGGATTTCTGCTGGAAAACAGGAACCGCACCTGTCCTGGAAAGGAGAGCTGTCATCCTTGCCATGCCACCCGGCACAGGCTTTGTCATCCCTGTGAAGTAATTAAGTCTGTGTGGCCCCAATTCCTTGCTTTTCTCAAGTTTGTTGTTGCTGTTTGGTTTTGTTTTAACTGTAGTTTTACCTCCTCCAAGGCCCACTCCTATACATTTGGAATTATGGAATGTCAGGCATTTATTTTAGCTCACAATTTTCTGCCTTGAGAGAAACTACATCCAAATCTTACAGAGAAGAATCCTCATGATCTGGATTGAAACTGGATGTTGTTATTAGAGGTAATTGCATTGTATTATCCGAGGAGAGGACAGATGTTCTGTGTTTGAGAATGAAAATGGAACAGAAATGTGTTTATCACCCTGGTGGACAGTTAGTTGACTGTGCACATCTTGATCTCTCTCCACAGAGTCTTATTTTGCTAGGAATCAGCTGTGAAGTTCAAACACATTTCCCTGTGTCCTAGGTGGTGGCTTGAACCTTGTTCTTGTCAATGAAATGTAAACAAAAGTGATTTTTCCCTTTCTAGTTGAAGTAGATAAGAGGCTGCTGTTCTCTTTCCCCAAATGACAGATGAATGGAAAGGAACCCCTGACTGTGAGGGAGAATGTTAGATTCACAAAGACTATATGGTTATCCATTGCTTTATCCATCATATGCACAACAGTGATTTGTTCTAAAGGAATCAATTATAATTATGAAAAACACAATAAAAAATAAAGGAAGGGTAAATATATTTATTCATGAACTATTTTCTTCTGTTAGACTATTAAAAATAACACAACATATCATCTAATATCACCATGACTTGTAAAAGTTATTAAACCAATAGATATGATACTTTAATATGAAGAAAAACTAACCCTAGAATAGATCACATTTCTTAAACAGTTGGTTTGTGCTTTATTTTTCCAATGGCGGATAAACAGTAATAGCCAACTTCACTGAGAATCCCTTGAGTCTGTTTTCTGGCTGAGATGGAAGCCTAGGTAGATACACTTTGTCTCCTTGCACAACCAAAAGAAGTACAACAACAAATTTAAAAACACAAAAGAACAAGAACTGACAGAACAATTGAACTGCATGGAAGTTTGACAACCAAGGAGTTAAAGAAGAAACATTCAGCCAGACTGGTACGAGGGGCAGAGATGGGCAGTTGGGATGGATAGGACAAGTGGCAAGGCAGCAGCTGACAGACCAGGTGTTCCCAAATTTGCATGCAGATAAACTGGGAGGAACAACTAGAGAGTAAGAGGGATCCTGCAAGCCTTGGTGGTTCCAGCATATGGAAATAAAGCATCAAAAATTCTGGCTGAAAAACTCTATGGGGGTCACAGTGGTGGGAGAAGCTCTCGACCTCACAAGAGTGTTCTTTGGAGAGACTTACAGGGTCCTAGAATGCACACAAACCCACCTACCCAGGAATCAGCACCAGAAGGGCCCAATTTGCTTGTGGCTAGGGGAGGAAGTGACTGAAAATGGGGTAAAAACTCAGCAAGTGTCATTGTTCCCTCTCGGACCCCTCCCCTACATACAGTGCCACAGCACAGTGACATGGGTTGCCCCACCTTGGTGAATACATATGGCTCCAACCCCTTACTATGCAACAGGCGCATCAAGACAAAAAATATGGCACAAATGAAAGAACAGATGAAAGGACAAAAAATAGAACTAAATGATAAAGAGATAGCCAACCTATCAGGTGCAGAATTCAAAACACTGGTAATTAGGATGCTCACAGAAATGGTTGAGTATGATCACAAAATAGAGGAAAAAGTGAAGGCTATGAAAAGTTAAATAAAGAATAATAAACAGGGAACCAACAGTGAAGAGAAGGAAATCTGGACTCAAATTAACAATTTGGAGCAGAAGGAAGAAACACACATTCAACCAGAACAGAATGAAGAAACAAGAATTCAAAAAAATGAGGAGAGGCTTAGGAACCTCTGAAACAACTTTAAACACTCCAACATCCAAATCATGGGGATGCCAGAAGGAGGAGAGGAAGAGCAAGAAATTGAGAACTTATTTGAAAATATAATAACCCTAACCCTATCTTCCCCAATCTGACAAAGGAAATAAGTTTCCAGGAAGTCCAGGAAGCTCATACAGTCCCAAAGAAGTTGGACCAAAGGAAGCACACACCAAGGCACATCATACTTAAATTATGCAAAATTAAAGATAAGGAGAGACTCTTAAAAGCAGCAACAGAAAAGGAGAGTTAACTACTAAGGAGTGCCTATAAGACTATAAGATGATTTCTCAAAAGAAACTTTACAGACAAGAAGGGGATAGAAAGATGTGTTTGAAGTCAAGAAAGGCAAGGACCTACAACCAAGATGACTCTATCCAGCAAAGCTCTCATTTAGATGGAAGGGCAGATAAAGTGCTTCGCAGATAAGATCAAGTTAAAGGAGTTCATCATCATCAAACCCTTATTATAGGAAATGTTAAAGGGACTTATCTAAGAAAATCAGGGGAAGTGGGTACAGGGGAGTATGGGGGGAAAGGTACCAGGAATAAGAAGTGTAAATATTTCTTACAAAATAACCAAGGGGAGGTTACGAATAGTATAGGAAATAGAGAAGCCAAAGAATTTATATGTAGGAGCCATGGACATGAACTAAGGTAGTCCATGAACTAAGGGGAATGCTGGTGGGAGGGGGGATACAGGGCAGAGGGGAATAAAGGGGGAAAAACTGGGACAAATATAATAGCATAATCAATAAAATGTATTTAAAAATAAAAAAAGAAAATCCCATGGGTCTGTGCATTGTTATTTGGGAACAGAACTTTCTCAAACAAAGGTCTCACACTCAGTGATTTTTTAGTGTTTTAGGATAGACTTACAATTATCTTAACTTTTAACAAATGTAAAAATATCAGCACATTGCCTGGTACATGATAGGAATTCCATAAAATTTATAAAATTTTATTTCTTATAACATTAACATGTGAGTAAAATAGCACTCTAATATATTTATATTTTAATGAAAATGCTATTTATCTATTGTTAAGTTCCATGTGCATCAACTTTATCATTTTATTCATGAAACTCAGGCATACAAAGTCACATAATTAGTCTGTGATACTGTTACTGAGCCTGAATAGTCACTATGCTTCCATAAGAGAATATATGGTAATGCTGTTTCTTTCCTAACTTGAATATGAAGGATTGTTAAGAGTAGTTTTGCATAGTTCCCTTAAGTAAGGTAAGATAATTAGCTAAAGTTTGTTATGGTATAGGCTTGGAACATAATAATTCATTCAACAAAAGAATAGGTGAGTAAAATAAATATGGAGAGCACTTTCTTTCAAAGTTTTGGTAGTACACATTATTCCTCTACCAAGATTCAACATAATATATTTCTATCAGAACCCAGAAAAAGAACAAGTGCACATTTTACAACAGAATTTGCTCTATGTTAGCATTTACTGAAGAATAATATTTTAACTTTAAAATTATTAACTAAACCTAGAAATAATTTTAACAGACAGGAACACAGAATTAATTCTGTACCTAAACACAGAAATGCACTGAGCATTATATTTCTCTAAAACTTAAAAAGAAAATTTTAACTTTTTTTTAAATTGTGGTTGATATTCTTTTTGTTCTTAACCTTTTTTGTATTGTCATCCAGTTACAGTTGTCCCAATTTTTCCTCCCATTGTTCTCCCCTAGCCCTCCCACCTTCCCTCCCACATTCAATCCCCCCACAGTGCCTTTGTCTATGTGTCCTTTATATATGTTCCCTGACTTGGCTCTTCTCGTTCTTTCCTCATTATCCCCCTCCCCACTTCCCTCTGGTTGCTGTCATTTTGTTTTATTACTATGTCTCTGGTTCTATTTTGCTCATTTGTTTTGTTGATTAGTCTCTAGTTACAGGTGAGATCATATGATATTTGTCGTTCACTGCCTGGCTTATTTCACTTAGCATAATACTCTCCAGTTTGAACCATGCTGTCATGAAGGGTAGGAGCTCCTCCTTTCTTTGTGCTGGGTAGCATTCTATTGTGTAAATGTATCACAGTTTTTTGATCCACTCATTTACTGATGGGCACTGGTTACTTTCAGCACTTGGCTTTTGTAGATAATGCAGCTATGAGCATCAGGGTGCATGGGTTCTTTTGAATTGATGTTTCAAGATCCTTAGTGTATGTTCCCAGCAGTGCAATCACTGGATCAAAAGTTCTACTTTCAGTTTTTTGAGGAAATTCCATACTGTTTTCCACAGTGGCTACACCAGTCTGCATTCCCGCCAGAAGTATACTAGGGTTCCCTTAAATTACAAGCAAAAAAAGTATTTTAGTTTCATAAACCTGAAGTTATTATATTGCAAATGGATAAATATACCTAGCTATTAAAATAATTTTATATAGAAATCTAGAAATCAATGATTTTTCTGCTAAAGGAAACATTGATTACACAATTATAGAAATTAGATTGTGAATTTCTATAACAAAGGCAATAACTTTGAATCACAAACAAATTTCATCAATAAATGCTTTCAAAAAGCTAAACATTTCTGAATGTTAATATTGATAACATCAAATTCATTGAGGCATGACTAACAAAATAAAACCTAAAGCATTACTTATGCATTAAAATCAGAGTGATAAGTGAAACAAAGAAGCAGATATACAGAATTATGATAAAGTAAAATGTTCTTATTTATAATACTATAGATTTATTTTGTGATCTTTTTAACACAACAATAATTTCTTTTCTTAAAATATCTATGTTTACATATTTTACATATGCAAACATGTTTGCTTGGCTAGTGTAAGCTGTGAATTTATATTTCAGAAAGTTTATGTCACCAAGTTGCTCCTCTGGCTTCATACGCCCTGTTGTGAAGGTTAATGCTACATGACATAAAGGTGTCTGTGAATAAAAAAGCAATGACTGGATATTTTTTCAGGTTTACTATGGCAAAGTTCACTACTAGTGTTAACTTTTTATTGTTTGTAGTAAAAATGCTAGAATATTTTTTACTTTAAAAATTATATAGGCAAGTGAGTGAAGGGAAGGGAATTCCTTTATTTCACATACATATATTTCCAAATTCATTCCATACCTTGAAACATGACTGATTATGCCAGTTATCTCATTGCTCCTATTTATATTTTTTACCTTTTACACCTATGTAACGATTGCAGTGATCTACCAATTCCTTGACCACTTTATCATCAGTGACAACAGACAAGCCAAACTACAAACTCATGTGTCCCACGGAGCCTTCTCTGAATCACCCCACTTAGTTCCATCTGTCCCTTAGTGTTTTGTTCCACGGATATTCTTTCGTACTAAATTTCTAAATCACTCCAAAGTGGATTTCAGTTTTTGTGAGCTCAACTGGTAGTTTATATGTACAAGCATACATTTATACACACACTTGCACATGTTGCATACAGTCTCTTTATTATCTGATCAGGTCTGTAGTACACAGATACTTGCCTGGCATATAGCAGGAGCCAATAAATATGTTATTAATTGGCATTTTTCACAAATCTCTTTTTTACCCTGAAGTTTATTAATATCCAGTTATCAAAGTATGCTATTTATTAAAATCCTAAGACTGCCACACATTTTTCTTATTGTTATTCTTTATTCTAGATACTTTTCATAATTCATTTTATGTATAAATTACACAAAAAATAATGTCAGAGTCTCATTGAAGTAAATATGTAGATATTCTATAGTATTTATCAATTTTAACAGAGAATAAGTAAATCAAAACCTTCAGGTAACCTATACCCTTGAAAATAAATTTAGTGTTACATTTTTTAAATTAAAATGTTTGCTTTATGCAAACTGAAGAAACTAATACTTAACAAATTTCTGTTAGTTGTTGCTAATATGCTAAATATAAAGTACCGATTTTAACCCTGCAACTGATTTTTTCCATGGGGGTGTATTCTTCCCATAAGGAGGGAAAGAACTATATGAGAATCTTCCCAGGAGGTTAAACATTTTGTTGCCATACACAAATTTTAATTTAAATGCAGTAGAAATAAACTGAGTTTTGGAATTAGATAAATATTGATTTGCCAAAGAATTCCAAAAATCCTGAATTTGCCCTTTAATTGCTCAGCACCTTATGTGGGATATACCATGTGATCCCTGATCTTCTAAATCTTCATCAAAATAATGGGCATCTCTTTTTTTTCCATACACAATTGCTCTATGCAGCAATGTGTGAGTACTTCAGCACGTGGAAGATCATCCATTAATATTAGTTTCTTCTCTATAACCTGAACCATAATCTACTTTCACAACAAATAAATGTTGAATGTCTATGTGTTCAGTACTCTGCTAGGCCTTGAGGAGATAGATTTTAACAAGACCTCGTCTATACCAGTAAGAAAGACACATTGACCTGAGAACTATTTCTAATTTCTATTCTGTCTGCTACCTATGGCTAATGGTCTGTTTTGCTCAGTTTTCAGATAGCAAACTACTCTGAAGAGATTTCCTAAAGTCATTAAAATTTTCCAAATAAGCAAAACTGTTTCTCTTGAAATATAATCCCATGTCAAGATTGTATCACCCACGTAATGGCAATTTAAAGAAAATGTGCATTTCTTGTCATGACAATTGCCCTATAAAGAATGAAAAAGTAAATACAAAAGAAAAAAACTCTGTTGGATTTTATGCATAGTAGAAGGCAATGAGCCTTTCAAAGATATCTATACCCTAGTCCTAGAAACCTGTGAATATGTTTGTTACCTTAAAGGGAAAAAACAACAACAACAACAAAAACTTTACAGATGGGAGGAAGGTTAAGGTCTGTGAAGTGGGGAGAAAATCTTGGATTATACAAGTTGATCAAGTCTAATCACACACTAAATAATTGAAGTGGAAATCCTTTTCCAGCTGTGGTCAGAAAGAGCTGTGAGGACCAAAATAGGCATAGAGAGATGTTACCTTGCTGGAGGAGAATGAAGAAAGTCAACGAATGAAGAAAGCCTTTAGAAGCTGGAAAAAGCAAGAAAATTTCCCAAAGAAATGTAGCTTCACCCAATACCTTGACTCTAGCTCAATGACACTTTTGTGCATTTCTGACCTATGTAATTATTGTGCTAAAAATATTGTCTTGTTTTAAACCACTAAATGTACAAAAATGTGTTATAGAGACAGTAAAAACTAATACAGTTTATAAAACTCAATTTTCAGTTAACTGATTTTCTACAAATGTGCAAATGAAATTTTAGCCTGAATAAAATTAAAATTTCAATGTGAAATGCAATTTTAGGTTTATGTATTAGTTATTAAGACTCTAATATTGAATTCATGAATGCCATTAATTTACTAGATTTAATAAATATTTTTTACATTTTATTTATTTTTTTCATTTTTTTATTTTAATTGTTGTTCTTGTACAGTTTTCTGTCTTCTACTCCCATCCCAGCCCACCGCCCCAGCCCTCCCCAGCTCCTTCCCATTTCCAACCCCCCCCAGCTTTTGTCCCTGTGTCTTTCATACTTGTTGCTCTAAACCCTTCCCCTCTTCCCTTGAAATTCCTACCCCTCTCCTCTCTTGTTCTCAATTTAAGTGTCTTTGGTTATATTATGTTTGAATTCTATGCAGCAGAAGGAAAGAAGGAGCTCCTACCCTTCGAGACAGCATGGATGGAACTGGAGAGCATTATGCTAAGTGAAATAAGCCAGGAAGTGAAAGACAAATACCATATGATCTCACCTTTAACAGGAACCTAATCAATAGATTTAATAAATAATTTTTGAGAAAATTTACATACATTTTAGAATAAGCGCTTAACTGGGGTAAGTTTGTGTATAACATGTCTCCTGGACTGTATTGTCAATTCATCCAAAGCAATTCTAATTACATTGATGGAGAGGGGTATAAAAGACTTAATTTTATTAAAACAACATTACTGGAAGCAGTTTGAATTATAATAAAATATAAGTATATTATATTTGGAAGATCATTTAAAATATATAATTTAATGCAGATTAAATAAATTTTTAATTAAAGTGTATGCTCTTTTTCATTCAAAGTTACATTAAGACCAAAATATATTAATACTGTAAATCATATAAAATTATTTTACCAACTTTTAAAAACTTCTTGCATTAATAAGAAATTTCATTTCTGTTTATAATGTAAAGGATATAAAGGTGTCTCCTGAAAAGTTGATATTTGCTATTCTGCCTTCCCTATTGTCTAGGAGTTAAGCATGATTCAGGAGGGACAAGAGGTTCTGAATGTTAAATTCAAAATTTAAGTATTGATTTTTCCCCCAATGAGAAGCAAAAAAGAGATACACAATATAAGACATATGGCATTATTAGACCTGCTTCTTTTCTCATCTTTATCTTCTCTACATCCCCAACATGGACTTACTGATAGTCCTAACCAAACTATCAGTTTTAACACACTCTCTGAGTCAATATTATTAAGTATGTATTTATGCTTAAGTAAATGTGCTATTGGATAACCAAAGTGTTAGCCAAGTTATTTAACAAACATCATATTCAGTTCATGTGTACAATAAGAAAATTAATTTTTAACTCAAATAGAAATTAAATTAAAAGAAAGCTTATTCATAAACAATACTGTTAACATGGTACATAATTTACAGATAACAACTTCACTCATTCATTTACATATCTCTTTATTTAGTAAATAATTAATGTTTTTAAATTAAAAGATGAATATATGGGGATACATAGTGGAATCTGGCACTACTAACTCAGAGCTCAACATCTAGTGCAAGAGAGGCCATAAGAAAAAATAGAAGGAAAGAAAAAAGTAAAAAAAAAAAATCACCCTGGTTAGGTGGCTCAGTTGATAGGACATCTTCCCATAAATCAAAAACGGTGCAGATTCCCTATCTTTTCAGCGCTCATACCTAGCTTGTCAGTTTGATCCCGGGTCAGGGCACGAACTGGAGAAAACCCATGTTTCTTTCTCACACTGGTGTTTCTCTCTCTGTCTTCTTCACTCACTAAAATCAATAAAAATGCATCCTTGGGTTAGAAATACACACACACACACACACACACACATATAAATCTTTGGGATAGAAATATGTGTGTGGATGTGTACACACACCCCCTTGTCTGGGTGGCTCAGTTGGGTGGAGCATCATCCTGTACACCAAAATGTTGCTGTTCCATCTCTGTCAGAGCATGTACCAAGGTTATGGGTTCGATTCTCAGTCAGAGTGCATACAGGAGGCAACCAATTGGTGTTTCTCTCACCTCTCTCTCTCTTCATTCTTCTGTCTCTCTCTCAGAACAACAAACATCCTTTGAGGGGATACACACACACACACACACACATATATAACATAGAGGAATATATAATATGTAGTGATTATATATATGTGTGTGTGTGTATATATGACCAGCACCAAAACACAACAACAACAACAAAAAATCAACCTTACCTTTATTGCATAGTGTTTCTATTCTCACAGGCACTCAGAGGCAGAGACTGAAAATACTTATTAGTGGACATAAATGTCAATCCTTTACAAAAAGGTTTAAGACATGGGAAAATCACATAAAACAGAAGCTAAAGTCATCTAACACAATATTACAATATGAAAAAGTTTAAGAGTTGACATTACATTTTTAATTAAAATACTGGAGATTAATTTTCCTAAATGTACAACACAATCATAGCATCTAATAGCTGAACTGTAGATGTATGACTAAGGGTTAAAAGTTGGAACATCCCTAGCACATTGTGGTGATTCTTAATTTGGTTGAAACTGCATTAGTCAGTTGTGGACATTACTCTTTAAGTGAATATGATAAAATAGGATACTTGGTATGGAATATAAACAGTATGTTAGGTTATCTTAAAAAACATTTCACAGATAAATGATTGAAAGAATTAGCATTGGATGTCTAAGAGGGTCCAAATAACTCTCTTCATCTTTTTTGGAAACTATCATTTCAATGATGGAACCCACTTAATCTATATTTCATCAGAGATGAAAGTAAGGAGAGGCAATGAAATCAATAGACAACTCATCTCCTTTTTTTCCTAATCTAACTACTAAAGCCACATTACAAATGGATGGGAGGCTGCCACAATAGCTCCATCCTGCGAGGGTCCACAGAGGGGCTGGGTATATTTTGCGGTAAAGACATTATAAAAAATAATGATCTTTAAAAATGAACTTCAAGAAAACTAAGAATCTCATCATGATCGAAAGACTATTATTTTTTCTAGGTTTACTTCCTATAGATAAATATTGCTTTGCCTAAGTTTACAACAACTGTTCTGTACAGACAGTTATTTCAACACAACAAATCAGGGAGTCATACTGGAAAATTATCAGACATTTCAGAGAATTACTATTATAATTTTGCTCAGTAGAGCAAAATTATACCAGAGCTCAGCACTGGTTTATCTACCTATTTCTTATGCCTTAAACAAATTAAAAAAAAAAAAAAAAAAACTATGTTCTATAAACAACATGTCTGCTTAAATTTTCTACTTGAAAGAAGGCTGAGTAAGAGATAACCAAGAAAATATTAAAGATAAGACCTTAACTGAACCAAAGACACATAAAGAAGTTAAACATTCTCTGATTTGACATTTTATTCAATCATGAAAATGTTTTCATCTTCAGTTTGTGATGTATAAATCTTTATTTCACTATCATAAAAGCTCATCAATTGTAAGAAATATTTCTGAAAAGTTCCTTTAGAAGTATGTTAATAATATTAATGATCCCTTTCATAACAAGATGAGCTACTCTATTGTGACAAAAAATGTATATCCATTAAATGAATCCCTCTTTCTTCTCCTTCCCACTCCATGCCATCACCAAAAGACAAAATCTGGAGTTTAATCAGTGTGATCTTCCAGAAAAAAAACTGTATGAGAATAGTTACAGCCTTTGTGACTTTTATAATATTATTTTTATTGCTAAACATCAAAAACAATTTGTTATTTCATCCTTTTTAACTATAATGCTAGTCATATTTAAGGTAAATCAATTTATTGAATTTTATACTAGAAAAAATGGATGAATGTACATATTTTATGAATAAATATTACTAAAAAGTTAAGATGTTTTTAAATATTCAGTCATATCATCTGAAATATGATCGCCATTGAATCTCTTCTGTCCCAATTCTCATAGTTCCTTTTTCTTGACCTACAGCATTGGTTACACTCTTGAGGACAATTTAAAGTGAATACTGTCACATTTTCCTTTCTTTGAATCAAGAGGAAAACTGTCAGCATTCCCCATTAAGGATGGTATTTCTGGATTTCTTTATAAATACCCTTTATCAAACTAAAAGTCTCCTTGTATTGATAGTTTGCTAAGACATTTAATCAGAATTGACTTCTACCAGAAACTTTTTCACCATCTGTTGAGATGGGCTGCATGATTATTCTCATTTGTTTGTGAAATATACTGATTGTTTTCTTAATTATAAACCAATTTTGCCTTCGTATAATAGACCTAACTTAATCATAAAAATATAAAGTTATTAATTAATATTAAATACTAACAAATGTCCCCCTAGCAAGTAAAAACTTTCTCCTATATTTTTTTTCTCCCATTTAATCCCGCTCTGCCCTGCATGCTTCCTCCCTCCAGCATTCCCCTCCTTTGTTCGTGTCCATGGCTTGTACATACAAGTTCTTTAGGTTCTCCATTTCCTATCCTATTCTGAACCCCCCTTCTATTTTGTACCTAACAACTATGCTTCTTATTCCATGTACCTTCCCCCCATTTTTAAAAGTTTTAACTTAGAAATTTTAAACCTTATTTATTGACATCATATTATGGTAAATGAGGATCACCATTGTTTGGAGTCTCCATTTACTTATCCCTGGATTCAGTGGGTAATTCCAATACAATTTTAATTGAATCTTTAGCATGCCTTTGCATTATTATTACTATATATATTCTGCACAATACTGAGTAAAATGCTGTCTTTCTTACTCCAGCAGTGTCTCTGCTCCTTTCACATTTATTTTGCTTTGGTAGTTGATTTCTTACTTTTTTCTTGTTAGAGAATTTTCCGAAATACTGGTGATATTTGTTGTCACTTAATTTATTTTATATTTAAAATTCAAATTAAAAGTTGACTAAAGTTATTTTCAGGATGTGGTGATGAGAGTGAAGGAGGTTATTTGTCAAGAGACTACTAAGCACTGCCAGGTACACTTGGGTTCCTTCCGTTGTGATTCCACCTGTCTTTCTGGAGGCCAAAATCTCCTGGCTCCTGTCATTCAGTATAAAAAAAAGATAGTACTGATTAGTCTTAGTGTTTGTCACATAGATTTTTACATGTCATCCTAACTGTCAGTAGGCCTTTTTTTAAATAAGTTTTAGCTCTTTTTTAGCTATAGGAGGCTAATTGATTCACTTTAGTCACTTGGATGGCTATCTGTAATGTCATTTACATTACTACATCTATCTTCCTCATGCAAATTTTTTGTAATTACTTATTTATTAATGTGAAGAAAATATACATTAATTTTATTTATATACTTTATACCACCTATCACAGAAAAACGACTAAGCGGCATGTATAAATGTATACAACTAGTTAATGACCAAAATTTATAATTGTTAAAATATTTTTTAAAGGGAATTTGCAGTGTGTTTGATAAAACATTTTGCTTTAGAAAATGCATGACAAAATTAAGTTTTGTTTAATCAGTGGTGATTTTCCAATGAGCTATATGCAATAGCATATGGTAATTTATGTGTTTGCTATTGAATCATATAATATATAAAGGTCATCAGTACAATGTAATGACATCACAAAGAATAAATAACTGATTAAACTACCAAACTGGATTTCAATATGGAAACACTTGTTTTCAGAAGAGGAAATGTACTTAATTCATCTTATTATGTTTTATCTTAGTTTAAAAATACAGAATGAAAGAATGCATAATTCATTTACCAAAAATATACAGAAGAAAATCCTTGACAACATTAGAGTAACTAGTGGATAGGCCATAAGCTGTGAATAAAATGGAATTATTTTACTGTATTGACTTACACATTTACTGAAATTGAAAAGGTAACAATTATTCTGAAATATTAATTTGTGATAGCTTTGGCATATTTAAATACAGTATATGAGATCATAGAAAACAACAACTTCCGCTAGTGAATAGCAATTATATTCCAAAGGAAAAATTTTATGTATTGACTAATGTTTATAAGGTTCTAAAGCATTGCCTTTCTGGGAAATCTAGACTGAGAACTTTGTTTCAGAGCTTCTTGTTTAATGCCTGCCATGTAGTTGACCCTTCTGTAGGTCTATCATTCTGATTTTTTGAGCTGTATGAAAGTTGAAAGGGAAATTGGAGATTTGATTGCATGACAAAGTACTATATAGCAGAAAGTTGTCAAGCAGTAGAGGATGGAGAAAATAAAAAATAGACTGGGATTAAAAGCTCTAAACATTCTTCTGGGTAAAATAATACCTGGCTCTAAAACATCTAGACCAAAATGGAAAATACAAACAAACAAAAACTCAATTTTCTTAGGAACACCTTTATCTTAAAAAACATTATCTTCTCATTTTTATTTCATTTTGAGGACAAGCTGGATGCGTTTGCATCTCTATAACCTAACTTGCTCTGGGTGAAGAATGAATATTATAAATTCTGATGACTGACCCATATTCAACTTGAGATTTGATTCAGCTCGACAAATATTCATCAAGTGCCAAATACGAGGCATTAGACTAGTCATTTTGGGGAAGTACTCTGGTGAATAACATATATAATAATAAATAAGATGATACTTCCTCCATTTGAGGAGATGACATACATTCATGTATATGGCAATATGGGATGTCACATATGTTGTAAAAAAATGAAGAGTTTTGAGAATATGGAATTACGTATGCAAGGTATACCTCTATATAAAGGAAAAGCATTCATAGGTATATTATTCTCCTGGATGAGCACTACAAAAAAGTTAGAACATTGACTATAAAGGAACCAAAGATTTGCCATGATGAAGCTGCTATTTTGGCATATTGATTTTTTAATTTAAATTATTTTATTGTTATTCAATTATAGTTGTCTGTATTTTCTCCCCACCTCTCCCCCCACCCCAGCCAAACCCACCTCCCTTCCTTGTTCCCACCCTTCCCCTTGTTTTTGTCCCTGTATCCTTTATAGTAGTTCCTGAAAACCCTTCTCCCCACTGTCCCCTCCCTGATCCCCTCTGGCTATTGTTAGATTGTTCTTAATTTCAATGACTCTGATTCTATTTTGTTTGCTTATTTCTTTTGTTTATTATGTTCTAGTTAAAGGTGAGATCATATGATGTTTTCCCCTCACCACCTGGCTCATTTCACTTAGCATAATGCTCTCCAGTTCCATCCATGCTGTTGCAAAGGGCATAAGCTCCTTCTTTCTCTCTGCTGCTTAGAATTCCCTTGCATAAATGTACCATCATTCTTTGATTCACTCATTTGCTGATGGGCACTTAGGTTGCTTCCATCACTTGGCTATCATAAATTGTGCTGCTATGAACACTGCGGAGCATAAAAATATGGAGTGCTTCATGAATTTGCATGTCATCCTTGTTCAGGGGCCATGCTAATCTTTTCTGTATCATTCCAATTTTAGTATATGTGCTGCTGAAGCGAGCACTAGCATATTAATTTTAAGCTGTTTGTTAAGAAATACAAAACTCAGAAAGAATGCTTAACCCTGCCTCTTTCCTGTGCAAGAGATTCAGACAGAGAAATTTGCTTCAGAAAGGAGATCCTAGAATGTCCCCTTAGCCTACTTTAAATTAAGTATGATAAAAAAAGGGCTTCCTCCAGGAGCCTGTTAGCTAGATACCTCAAGTTCCACTGTTCCTGAGCTGCTTGCAAGTTTCCTGTAAATTGCTCATTCTCACTTCTGAAATTGAAGATCCTTTTCTCTCCATTTTCTCCTTTCTCTAAAATGTCTTGTAAGCCCAATGTTGCCTCACTGACTTTGGAATTTTCATGCCTATATAAATTCCCCATAAGTATTTATTAAAATTTTGATTTCTCCTGATAATCTGTCTCTGTTAGTTTGATAATTAACCCAGCAAGACGAATTTTAAAGGTCAGAGAAAAAGTATAAACATATATATATATACACACACACACACATATATATTTAGCTCCCACAGCTATGACATTACCAGAAGAGATTTTCTAACTTACAATATTATTATTATAGTAAAAATTAGACAAAGCACCACTGGAAATGTCTAAGTGTGTGGTACTGGTTGCATTGCATCAGGCTATAATATTCAAGTTTCCCTATGTTAACACTGCTACTGTGGTTTAGAAAATCATGGTTTGCCATGGGGACTTACACAAGTCATCATGGGAAAATTGGAAGACACTTCCCCCTACCTTAAAGGGTATCAAAACGTTTAAGAATGATACAGAGGGTAATTCATAACCTCAGGAACATATAGGAGTTACTCAGGAAAAGAACATAAGGAAAAGCACCAGATGGAATTTGTTCAAAAGCCAGAAACAAGCCAAATGATAAAATTTCTTATAAACTGTGATGTAATGCTGGCTGCTTAAAAGAATAAAGGTTTGTAAAGGAGCATGAATATTTTCACAAAAAGATAGGATTTTAAGAGGTAGAAACTAAATGATGAGCTTTTTCTTCAGAAAGAAATGTCTGTATTTGCCTAATATTATAATGTAGTTCAAGGAATATCATTACAAACAGAAATATTTAGCAATAATGTGAATAAAAATATTCCAAATGTACTAATATTGAGTTTTGAGTAGCAACTCTAATAGTTACTGAAAGGATAAAGCCAATGCCATTTGCTGCTATGGCACCATTTGTGAAGCAGGCCTATGACCTTGTTAAACTGCTACCATTTTACTCTTCTAAGCTTTTGTCTTCAGGAATGGAAATTACTGGAAAGCAAGAACAGAATAGGACTAACAGCCTCCCCATCCCCAGCTACAGGCAAAAGATAACACTGGAACCAACTACAGTTTATGCAAACCTGCCCAAACCTCCAGAAACCTCCCAAGTTTTAACACCTCTGACAGGCCAGGGGCCACACAACAGCAACACCCCCACCCTTTTATAATCCAATTATAATTCAAAAACTTTCAAAGTCCCCACCCCACAGGGCTGGTATGTCTCTCCACACCTTGCTCCTTTCCATTCTTGACAAGTGGATAAATTTTGCTCTCTGCATTTATTCTCTTTGTGAATTCTTTCAGAGCCCTTGTCAACAACCACCCTAACAGATATTTTCCTAAAACACTCAGACTGGTAGGATATAACTGTGATTTATAAACCATTGAAAAGTATATCAGTTTATACATAAGGGCTTATTAATATCTATAAATCTTATATTTCATTACATTCCCAAAATAAGGATTTGAACTTTGATGTAAATCAATAAAGACATAAAATAAATATTTAGATTTTATAATCTTTCCTCAGATTGAGACAACAAAGAACTATTTATTCCCTTCTACAAAGTTCTCCTTGAGATTCCCCAAAATGGAACAATAGTGTTTCTCTTATCCGTTCCTCCCAAAAAACTGGGTTGACTCAGTTTATGATTTCCTTCCTTCCTTCCTTCCTCCCTCCCTCCCTCCCTCCCTCCCTTCCTCCCTTCCTCCCTCTTTCTTTCTTTCTTTCTTTCTTTCTTTCTTTCTTTCTTTCTTTCTTTCTTTCTTTCTTTCTTTCTTTCTCTTTCTTTCTTTCTTTCTTTCTTTCTTTCTTTCTTTCTTTCCTTCCTTCCTTCCTTCCTTCCTTCCTTCCTTCCTTCCTTCCTTCTTTCTTTCTCTCTTTCTTTCTTTCTCTTCCTTCCTTTCCTCCTTCCTTGGTTCCCTCCCTCCTTCCTTTTACTTTTGTTCATGTTCTTTCAGTTTCTCCTGCCTTTTCTCCCTTTCCCCAACTCTACCCAGCCCTACTCTCTCCCCACCCCCAGCCAATCCTCACATTGTTGTCCATGTCTTTGAGTTGAGCATAAACTTTCTTTGGTTAATCCCTTCACCATCTTTCATTCTGTCCCTCCCCTCTTTTCTGGCAGCTATCAGTCTGTTTTATGTATCTAAGCTTCTGTTGACATTTTGTTCATTAGTTTATTTCATTCATTAGATTCCATGTATAACTGAGATCATGTGGTATTTTTCTTTCACTGAGTGGCTTAATTCACCTAGCATAATAGGATTTTCTTCTGCCTTAATACCACCCAGCTGTTTTATCATATATCAATGTCAATTCACCTTTCTTATTTTATAAATATTATTCATATTTTTATTTGAATTTTCAAGAAAAATTGTTCTCTGATTCTGAGGCAAGATAGTAAAAAGTTAGTAAAATTCTTTGGCAAGTAGAATGAGAGAAACTAAGACAAAATATTTAAACAAGGCCCACCAATTAACAGTCTGCTAATAAATCCAAAGACCTTATTTTCCCTAATCAAGGAAACTTAGGAGCAGATGGTTTGCACGTCTCCTCCCAAGCCAGAGAGTGAGTAGACTAAATCACCCTAGTCCAGGAGAGAGATAACAAAGACTGAGTTAGTGCCCTTAGTGCTTTAGTGCTGGCCAAACTCCAGAACAGAAACATTCAGGGAAATAAATAACAAAGTCTGCTGAAAGATTTCAAGGGTCCAGAGTTTCTGAAGGGGAAATGTTAGAATAGGCATTTAGACGCTAACAAAAGATGAGGGTGTGAATGGAATCAGATATCTGATTGTGTCTGATTCAGTTGCAAAAATGGCTTTACAAACACCCTGGGGAGAAACCCACACCATTCTGCCAAACAGCTAAACACCCCAGTAGGCAGAAAGGATGGCTTTTTGGTCATTTTGGGGACTTTCTGTGACTACCAGGGGTGGCTGTATTGGTGAACAGCAAGGGGATTCATTTTACTAAGTACATACACAGTAGTAGCCAAACTAGCAACATAAAAAGAAGAGGGGAATTAACCTGGGAAAATTTGGATGAGGGAGGGCATAAACACACACTTGGGAAAGATCAGAAAAGAGTTTGTACAGTTTGAATGAAAACTTGCTCCTCCTCAACTCAAGGAAGCGTATGGAAGCTTAGCAAGGACCTTGGGGCAGCCACTATCCTCTAGCCTCCCACTGGGCCTTTCCAAGAGTCCACTGTCACCTTTCACTCTCATGAATCTTGCCGCCACTGCTTGAAATTCCTCTTATGTGAATGTCCCTGCAGTTCTTTTCCGGTGACAATACTGAAGAACTTATTTTCTCTGGTAGGAATCTTAGTGACTTTGTTTGATCACCATAGCACGTTGGCTATTCTATTACAACATTTATAAGTTACGTCATTCCATGCCAAAATATGATGATGATTTCAATTATATGAATTGCAGTTAAACTGAATAATTTTTTTCTTAAAATTTCCACCTATTTTCAGGGAATACGTGTCAAAGTCATAGTGAGATTATCATGCTGCTAAGTGCTGTTCTTTTCTAAAAATTGTAGAATTCACTCTAAAAATGAGCATATAAACTCAAATCCCTGTTGCTCCACTCGGAATATAAATTCTGAAAATTATTGCTTTTAGATATTCCTGATATAATACTTTTCATTCCTCCAAGTGACCATTAAAAAACAAGCAAGAACAAAAATGTTAACTTTGACTTTTCTCATTGAAAAGTGAGGTCAATACCTCCTCTTCTTGAGTCCAGGTGAAATTGTGACTTCTTAAAGCACAGAGTGCTGTGGAAATTGCACTCTGTAACTTCAGAAGCAAAGGGGCTCTCACTTTTTTCACTGGAAACCTTGATGGAGCCCTAAGCTGTCCTATGGGAAGTTTGACCATTGAACAGGTACCATGCAGGCACACCTACAAAGAACCCCAGATGAGCTCATGACCGACAGCCAGCATCACTGCTCACTGTGAGAATGAACCGTCTGGGAGATGTAGCACAGTTGAGCCTTCAGATGAGTGCAGCCTCCATGAAGATTCTGTTAAAACTGCGTGAAGGATCCTAAGCAAGCACTAACAAATGAGGTCTTTCCAAATTCCTGAACTGCAGCATTGTCATCAGAATAAAATAATTATTTTAAGGTGCTAAGTATTAAAGTATTTGTTATCCATAACTGGTTACTGTAACGCTCTGCCATCCCTCATCATGTAGTATCATGGATTCATAATTTACTATTAAAAATTCAATTTATAGAAATAAAGAGAGTTAAACCAAAATATTAAAGACCTGGTGTTTATAAAAATAAGTAGCACCTATGAGTATAGAGGAGTAAAAGATGCAGTCAATTATTTGCATTTAAATATAATGTAACTGCATCTGCAAATATTAACTGGTTACAAAGGACATTAATGTAAGTATTGCTTTTATCAACATATCATTAAATCATTTCATTGTCTTCCACTAAAGTGACAATTTATATATTATAAGCTTGTCCTATCAATAACTTAAATATAAATGCAGGGTTAGAATGAAGCTTTATAAATTGTGGACAAGCTGAGATATAAAGAATAACATATCAATCAAGCGTGTAGCTTCAGTTTTCCACAATACACAATGATTCATTAAATGATGGTACTGGCAATGTATTTTTTCCAGTTTCAAAGTTTCTAATAAAATACCTAAAATTAAAATGATTCCAACAATTTAAAGTAAAGACTACCTCTCCAATGTTGGAAATTACTGTGGCAGATGCTGATCCAGGATTTTTGGTAAAAGCATAGACACCAGTTTTGTTTTGTTTTGTTTTCCTAATAAACCAGAACCTTTACAAAGATCATAACATATGATCAAGTCCCAGTAGATACACAAAATGAGTGATTATATTACTGATTTATTTAATTCTACTATATGCAAACAATAGCAGGTTGTTGAGTTCTCTGTGATTTCCATTTATTTGCTCTATGAATAGCTCCTGTTGTAGTAATTACAAATGAATAAAGTATTCTAAGCAGACTGTTCTCATTGGTATGCACAACTGCTTTATTGAGATTTAGGTACATTTACAGAATTGAAATTTAGCTAATCTACATTAGCAGTCTTTTATTCAGGGGAAAATCCTACAGAACTAAGGGAAATGGTCAGGAATATTTATTTAGCTTGGCATATATATATATATGATATATATCTTGCTGCATGTCTTAGCACATATATAAATTTCAGGATATATATATATCATGAATTTTTATTTTTAAATGTGATAGATTGCTTTAAATTGCAACTTAAACATCAAATGCACAAAAATGCAGTAGCTAAAAGAAATCTCTCAACATGTTATGGAAAGTTTATAATAATAAATGTTTTGGAGAATACTTTACTATATGAAATAAAGTGTGCTATTTCTTCTCCACAAAGGATTCATGCTAAATGCACTCACATTTGGTAATCGAGTAATTCGTTCCAAATACAAAGAGGGCAATTCTGTGAACACTAATTAGACTACTAAAGTGTTCTTTCTGTAGTCATATAAAAATATTTTACTTGTTAGCTTCTTGTCAGAGTGTAATTTTATGATAGTCATGATTTTTAAGTTATATTTTAATAAAAGGTCACTGACAACCGAATTGCTCGATTGCGTATGCCCTCTGCGCAGGACCAGACGTGACCTTAAGACTTACTGACAAGACTTAAGGCTGTTAATCTATCTAAAGACTCAAGACATGTACTAAAATATAATTCATTCCACAGAGTTTGCTGTTTTTCATGAAGTTTTAAAAAATGTGGACTCTTTACCTTGAAAATATATAACTTCACAATAAAGAAAACAAGTTAAAGAATGATGAACTTTAAACTTTATTGTCTGTATGTTCTAGTGCCATCAAATATACATTTCTATTTAAATCTATTTTAAGAACTATTAGCTGAGTAACAGAGTAGATGCTCATCTTATACAGATACATTTTATCTATCTCATTAAGAGAGTGATGGAGGTACTGGGCTGTTGCAAAAGAAATGTTTATTCGGAGACTAACATGCTAGTTCAGTCTTTATTGGGAAAGTGCATCGACATGGGAAAAAGCTCTGAGCAACCACGGCTGCTCTCCCTGCCAGGGCTGAAGGACTTAATGTGAGGTTTGTGTTCTGTGTTTTTCTGTACATCAAAAGCTAATGCACAATTTGGAGTCTGGGATACGGGACAGTGAGCCTCAGGTTTTAACTGAGTGAATGAAAAGTTATTAAGCAGAGTAATTTTCCAGGGATTTTGACAAAGCCAAAGAGATTAAAAAAAAATAATAATATCACAAATTGATGGATCACTTGTGTGAAGAGATTAATTAGCTTCTGTGGAGGAGCAAAATAGCATCTAAGTGCTTTAGAATATATAAATGTATGAATATATTAGCAATAACCAGGAGTAATTCCAATCAAGATTATAAAACCCAGATAGCTCTACCAATTACACCTTAAAGTTTTTTGTAAAACAACTTTCTTCTCTTTAATGATCTGAAAAACTGCTCACAGAAATGGCATGAAAAAGGTAACAATGGCATGCAAGCATTAATTCTGCTCTCATTTAGCTTTGAATGCTAAGGCGCCTCTTGCTTTTCTGACATGGGGGAGTAGATCAAGTTATTTGTCGTCACTGACATACTAAGTCACTTGCCATAGCAACATGAAAATGGTTTAAAAAACCCAGCAGCTAAGAAAATAACAAGCTCATTCAAAAAACAAGTGTCTAAATTATACATTCCTATTGAAACACAGAAAAATAAACAGTATTCAATAAACTTAACTACTTATCATTTTCATCAGAAAATGTCTAAGAGTTTTAAAAATTGTTTTGTAAGAAGTTTCTTTTCCTCCTGTTATTGTCCTTAGTCTGCAGTTACCCTCCCCATAGGCAATTATTTCTCGTACATTCTCTTTCATGTTTATTCTTTCAGAGATATCCTTTGCCTGGGCAGTCAGGCAAAGTCAGGCAATAGTATTAAAAATTGTAATAATAAACAAATTAAAGCATATTAGCTAAAACCATCAAGAATAACAAAAACAAGTCCTTATTTGTACTTTATGTCTACCATGGATTTTATCTAATTTTTTGAAAGTGGAAAGGTTTTATTGATTTGGTTCCTCAAGATTTGCATTATAGATGTCCCTTCTCCAAAACCAGTATCACTGTACCTACAGCATTCACTCATAAAGTGATCATGTTTAAGACTTAAATGGCATCCGAAATCATTGACTAATGATATTTCACTAAGGCAATTATCCCACGTTGTCTTCCTATTTTCTCCATTCTCTCCCTCTTGGTTTTTCTCTCTAATATTCATGGCCTTTTATTTCCACACGTTATTTTATCTTCCTTTATCCTTATTTCTATTTTTTTTCCTCTCTTTCTCCCTCCCAATCTGTCCTGATCAAATGTTGCATTTAAGGACATGGACTCCTAGTCAATTCCACTGTTTCCGCCTAGGGTTCTCTCAGTCCCAGGCCTTTTCCACCTCAATTTCTGAATCTGGAGGAAGACTCTAAGCTCTCCCATTACACCTGCATTACAAGAGCCAATGCTGGCCTGAATTCTTCTCTGCTTCAGTGGCTCACGGAAGAGGTGAGACTGAGAGAAGGTGAGGTAGTAACCAAGAGGCAACACATTCCCTCAAATATTGAGATTCTATGCCTCCCTTCAGTGACTTCCAGAGCAATTATTGAGTAAATTGGTTTTCTAATTATTTCACATCTGTCTAAATTTTTTATCTCCCTCATTTCTCAAATAACTAACTATGAACTATAATATCTATTGGGAAAAATGAGTGCTTGATACAAACAATCTATATTAAAACTCTGGTTCCTTTTTTTGAACTGGGTACCGATTGGCAAGACAATTTATTTTACTTAGTTTCATTTTAAATGCCTTTCAAATAAAAAAAATAACAATTAACCTAATAGTATTGTTATAAATATGCAATGTGATTAGGGAATCAAGTGTTAGAACATAATGAGTGGACAACATATGTTAGATTATCTCTCTTCTCCCATTCTTCAGTTTATTTTTAATACTCACCTCCTCCAATAAGTTTTTCCTAGCTTGTGGCCTAGATAATTAATATTCCCCACAATCCCTTATAATACATAATTTATCACAGAATGTTATATGCTCTATTTAACATTATCAGTATTTTTCCCTAAACAATTAAAAAAACAGGAAAATATTTTTCAGGTGATTCTATTGTGTACAACTCATGCAGACTCAGTCTCCTTGAGGTGAAACCATAGTTTTAACCTTTAAAGCAGTAGACAGTAACATAAATTCTATTGATGGGCAATCATATTTCTTGAAGATAACCATTTTTAAGGTGACCATATGTTTCAAAGAATATAAACAATATAAAAACTTGTGGTGGGGGAAAAATGGAGACAACTGTGCTTGAGCAACAATAAAAAAAATGTGGAAATAAAACCTTAAACAACAGAATTCAAAATTGACCCTGATTAGTATAGTGTTTGTTTTCATTTTCACTTTTTACCAGAATACATCAATGTATAAAATTCCTTTTGTAAGAGTATTTAACATAAAATATTTTAATAAAATAGGTACTTCTTCAAAGAGGACATACAGATGGCCAATAGGCATATAGAAAAGATGTTCAGTGTTATTAATCATCAGAGAAATGCAAATTAAAACCACAATGAGATATCACCTCACACCAGTCAGAATAGCTATCATGAAACAAACAAGTGCTGGCAAGGAGGTGGAGAAAAGGGAACTCTTTTGCACTATTGGTGGGAATGCAGATTGATGCAGCCATTGTGGAAAGCTGTATGAGATACCTAAAAAAATTAAAAATGTGTCTGTCTTTTGACCCAGCAATTGCACTTCTTGGAATATATCTGAAGAAATCCAGAACACAAATTAAAAGAACATAAGCACCCCTATGTTCATTGCAGTATTATTTACAATTACCAAGATATGGAAGCAGCCCAAGTGCCAATTGGTAAATGAGTGGATAAAATGACTATGGGACATTTATACAATGGGATACTACTCAGACATTGAAAAAGAAGAAATTTTTACCCTTTGTGACAGCATGGATGGACCTGCGGAAAATTATGGTAAATGAAATAAGCCAGTCAGAGAAAGACAGATACTATGCAATTTCACTCATATGTGGAATCTAATGAACAAACTGAACTAACAAGAAAAGTAGAGACAGTCTCTGGATAGAGAACAGGCTGATAGCCCTGGGTGGGGAGAGGGGATGGAATGATTGAACAAAAAAGAAAAAGAACTCATGGACCCAGACAACAGTGTTGCGACTGCAGAAGGAAGGGAGGTATAAAGGGAATAAAAGAGAATGTGAAAAATACAATTAAAATGGTAAACAAAAAACAAACTAATACAAAGTTTCTTTAATTATTAACATTCTGAAATTTGATGTAGCTATTCAATGAAAAATTTCTGCTTCTGGAGTCTTTTTCCCTCTTTTATTTTTTTTCCATAGATGACATAAAAAATAAATTTAAAACAATAATGACAAAAATAAGGCAACAACAAGAGCTGTAACAAAATAACAAGAAAGTCTCCATTTTCTTCACATAATAAACAAATAAGGGCATTTCTTTTCTAAAAAAAAAAAGAATAACAGAGTTTACATTTTGTAGCGCTTTTACGTTCGAAGCAATACAGAGCAGAAGGTACAGAGATTCGCCACCCTGCCCCACACATGCACAGCCTCTCCCATTCAAAATCCCCCTCCAGAGTCCAATGCTTGTTACAACTAATAAACCTACACTGATAAGTCACAGTCATCCAAATTCCATAGTTTACATTAGGATTTGCTCTTGGTGATGTGCATGCTACATGTTTTGGCAAATGTATGACGACATGTATCCGTCCTTTCTGTATTATATAGAGTATTTTAATTGCCAGAGCAAATGGGTCCTTGCAGAGTCACGGGAAAAGAATTTCAAGGGACAGATATATGGAAAACCTTAAGTAAAAGGCAAGATTGATTGGGGTGAAAAGAAATAATACACCCTTGGGGAGGTAGAGGGTGGACAGGTTCTCATAGCAACTGCACCGAGGTCTTCGCTAATCCTCCATATGTTTCCTGGTTTTGGACACCGGCAGGCTGCCTTTTAAACTGTCCAAGCTATTTCCTGGGTTTGCCCAGCACTGTGCTAGTGCCTCCCCCTATGCAATCCCCTTCCTGGGTTTTGTGCCCTTAACCTGTCTTTTACTTTTCCTACATTTCCCCAGGCTAACTCCTTCCCTTTATGGTTGCACACGCTTCTAAATTCTTTATTATTGGGCTTCTACTGTGCACACGCTTAGCAAAAGGACCTTCCCTGTACCTTCTTGGCTTCTACTGCACGCGCCCAAGAAAGAAATTTTTCCCTCAGGAACATTGGAAATCCAATCTTTCCTGCCTGCTCAGGGATTAAATCCTTTTGGCAGAGGATGTGTCTGTGAAGTTGCAGCTTCCTAACTAATCAGTCTTGATATCTTATTCCATTTGATCCCTTCTTTGTTAATAACGACTACACCGCCTGAAAAATCTTCTGAGCTCTACTTATTTATCTCTCCCCCCCCCCCCCGCCCTAACTCCTGGCAACCACTGAAAGCATCTCTTTACTGTTTCCATAGTTTTGTTTATTCTCAAACATATATTTGGAATTATATGAGGGTAGTATATAGTTTTTTAAGATTGGCTTCTATCACAGAGTGATATGCGTTTAAAATTCCTTTATATTTTTTTCACAACTTGATGTCTCATATCTTTTTTAATGCTGAATAATGGTCCATTGTCTGATGTACCACAATTTTATTTATCCATTCACCTACTGAGGGACATCTTGGTTGTTGCCAAGTTTTGACAATTAAGAATAAAGTTGCTACAAACATCCACATGCAGCATTGTGTATATATTTAAAGAACAATGAGCACAATTACTGGATCATATGGTAAGAGTATGTTTAGTTTTAAAAGAAATTGCCAAACTGTCCTTCAAGGTGGCTATATCATTTTGCATTTCCACTATTAATGAAAGAAGAGGCCTTGGGGGTCCACATCCTTTCCAGCATTGGGCATTGACAAATATTCTAGATTTGGGCAAACTTTAGAGTTTATAGAGGTATTTTGTTATTGTTTTCATTTGTATTTTTCTCAATGATGAAGAATGGGGAGCATGCTTATTATATGTGGGTATGTTTCTTCTTTGATGAAACATCTGTTAGGGAACTTGGTTCATTTTTAAATCAAGTTGTTTAAATATTGTTGAGTTTTTAAAATGTACTTTATATGAGTCCTTCATCAGGTACATCTTTTGGAAACATTTTCCCTAGTCTATGATTGTATAACTTTTTATTTTGGTTTCTTATATTTTCAATATGTTATCTGATGTTGAAAATCAGTGACGAGAATATCCTTTTCTTGTTCTTGATGTTAGCTGTAAAAATTCTCACTATTAAGTATAATACTACCTGTAGTTTCATAGATTTTCTTTATCAAATGGAGGAATTTCCCCTTTATTTCTGGTTTTACTGAACATTTTTATCACAAATCATTGTTAGATTTTGTCAAATTCTTTTTATGCCACTATTGATGAGACCATGTGATTCTGATTGTCCCATTTTTAAGATATATCATGTTTAGAAATAATGAACAACTCAGGCAAAACATAATACTATAAAGGAAACGTGCAATACAACTTTGCAATGTAGACCTAAATCTGAATGCTGGCATTCAAATTCAGGTATCAGTACTTATTCTCTGCATAGAACTTGCCAAGTCACTTGATCTCTCTATACTTCAGTTTCCTGTCTGCAAAATGATGACAACAGAGTGACAGCCTCATAGGGTTACAGCGTGATTAAATTATTTAAGATACATGAAGTGCTTAAACAAGTGTTTGGCATTGATACACACTATAGAAATGTGTTTTTCCTCCAGATGATAATGTAAACACCAAAGAGGCTTGATTATTCAACCTATTTATTCATCACTCTATCTATTATGCCTGGAAGGATGTTGGTTCCTAGTTGAATTTGAATATTACAGGTAACACTAACCACTAAATTATAAAGATACATAAGGACTGCAAAACAGAACTCTAAGCTCACAATGATATTTTCATTCCATAAATAAAATACATATTATAAAAAATGGATTCATTAGCAAACAAGGCAGTTGCTAGCACACATGGGAGACTTTGTGCAGATTGATAAAAGAGAGCCCATTCCTTTAGAATTGCAATTTCAACCAATGTGCTGCAAGACTTTATAAAACATGCAATACTGACTATTATTCAGGGGCACTGACCTCTTTTCCTTTAGATTGTCAAAAAAAAAATCAGCAGCCAACACAAAATTAGCAATTTGGTGTGAATGAATCAAAATTATAGTTATTTTGCGGGGGTGTTAGTTTGGTGTACCACAGAATTTCAGAAATTGCTTTTTGCATACCATGAGATGAAAAAAGTTGAAAATTGCTGCTTTTAGGGCAAAGTAGCACTGAACCATGGAAGATGGCTTAGTGAGAAAATACTCTCTATTATGTGAGAACAATCTTCATACATAGCACAATGGTCCTGAACATTTTTGACACCAGGGACAGGTTTCATGGAAGACAATTTTTTCACAGATCAGTGTGGAGGGGACGGTTTGGGGATGATTCAAGCACATTACATTCAATTATACCTCCTGCTGTGTCACCCAGCTCCTAACAGTCCAGGCCTGGTACCAATCTGAGGCCTGGAGGTCAGTGACCCCTACTATAGCAGACCCTTCTCAATAGATAAATAGCACTGCATATGGAAGGATCTTGCTAAATCAAGAAAAGATAGAGAAAATATGGTTAGCAATAAAATCAGTGTCTAAGTTAGGATTAGGCTAAGAGAGTACCAAAGAAGTTAGACCCAAGGAAGCACACACCAAGACACATCATAATTACATTACCCAAGATTAAAGATAAGGAGAGAGCCTTAAAAGCAGCAAGAGAAAAATAGACAGTTTCCTGCAAAGGAGTTCCCATAAGACTATCAGCTGATTTCTCAAAAGAAACCTTTTAGGAAAGAAGGAGCTGGGGAGAAGTATTCCAAGTCAAAAAAAAAAGCAAGGACCCACATCCAAGATTACTCTATCCAGCAAAGCTATCATTTAGAATAGAAGGGCATATAAAGTGATTCCCAGATAAGGTCAAGTTAGAGTTCATCATCACCATGTCCCTATTACATGCAATGTTAAAGGGACTTATCTAAGAAAAAGATGATCAAAACTGTGAGCAGTAAAATGACAACAAACTCACAACTATCAACAACTGAACCTAAAAACAAAAACAAACTAAGCAAACAGCTGGAACAGGAACAGAATCACAGAAATGGAGATTACATGGAAGGTTATCAATGAGAAGGGGGAGGGGAGAGAATGGGGGAAATGGTAGAGGGAATAAGAAGCATAATCGGTAGGTACAAAATAGACAGGGGGAGGTTAAGAATATTATAGGAAATGGAGAAGCCAAAGAAATTACATGTATGACCCATGGACATGAATTAATGGGGTGGGGTATGTAGGTGGGAGGGGGGTTGCAATGCAGAGGGGAATAAAGGGGGAAAACTGGGACAACTGTAATAGCATAATCAATAAAATATATCAAAAGGCCTTTAAATTGGTATTTTCTACTACCATTTATTGAGTTATTTCTTTTAATATATATAACCTCAGGATAGAGACAAACAGGAGAAAAATAAAAGTCTGTGCAAGTGTGTGTGTATTTGCATGTAGGTGCCCTGTAAAACATGTATAAGTCCAGTCCTTTTGCTTAAGTTTTTTTTGTTTGAAACAATAACTTTAAATATTTACTGTGTTTTCTTTCAGTAAGCAGATATAGTTTCATTTCACTATATCTGAAAAAATACAGGTTTTAAGTAAATTTATAGAATTAAACATTTTGCTGTGTTCATTGTCTTTTGACTTAAGTCCTACCTTCTTTTTTTCCACTTTTATTTCCATCAGCTCTAAAAACATGAATATTCTTTAACATGACCCATTTCCTTTCTACTGCATGTGTTTTTAAGGGTCTACCTCATTTTCTTTGACTATTAGGTTCTACTTATTATTACAGATTCAGTTGTATTGTAATTATTTGCTTATTATGATGATTTATAAACTTTTCTCTGTTGTAAACATATATTTCCCTACAATAAGTGTTTTATCCTATTTCTTATGGTGGTTTATACAGTGATAAAGTACAAATAATTAAGTAGATTGTATACTTGTTTGTCATGTAAAAATAAATAAATATGTTGCTCTATCACCAGTTCTATTGCCTGCCTAGAGAGTGGTCCTGAATTGAAAAAAGAACCGTACATACAGATTAAACATTTATTAGAGGCAATTTCATTAAAGTTAAGAGGCAAATACATTTTAAAAAGTTATTATGAGATATTTGACCAGGTCACATGTGATAAATGAGGAAATAGAAGATATTTGCTTATAAAGCTTTACATTGGCTAAAATAATTCACACTATGATACCTTTTTGGCCTAAGGGCCCAGGGCATTAACAATTTAGCTGTTACATCTCTATTTTAATGCTGTGAAACATTACGCTTACAAATATTATGTATTTATATGCCTAAGAAATCATTCTAGATCAACACTGTTTATGTCCTAATGTAGTATGAATAGAGAATTAAAACAAATCATAATTACATAATCTGCCACATGTTATTGAAATATTTATTAATCATTTATTATCACTAGAAGCACTGGGTTAGCTGTGGTGCTACAGAGATACATAAAACAAAGTGTATTCTCCTAAGAAATTCACAGTTTTGAGGGAAGATTGATAGTAAAGTATATATTCACTCATTTATTTAATAGATTCTTTAATTTGTGGGTTTACAACTGAATCAGAGTGGAGAATGCATGTGGGTGGAGGGAGTCAAAGTTAATAAATTCTAAGTCCTTGCATTATTCAGAAATAAGCTAAAGATATCAATCAACATTTTATAAAGATAAACAAAACTAGAAGCATTTCTATAAAATGTGGCAAACAATTAAACACAATGTTAAATCAATAATAAAGTATAAACTTTCCAACATGTCACAGAGAAAAGTGTTTATGAGTGTAACAAACAGCCAAATAAAATATAATGGTCTTATCATTTGTTTTAAAAATGCAAGAAAAAATGAAGGAAATGTACTCACACAAATACACAAAAAGGAGAGGAAAAATCAGTACAAATTAACATGATAGAACTAGAAAATAATTAAAACTGTCAGTAGCAATATCATTACAAGTCGAATTTGTATAATACAGCTCAAAGAATTAGAAGGAAGCCCTGGCTGGTGTGGCTAGGTGGATTGAATGCTTGCCTGAGAATCAAAGTGTTCCTGGTTCAATTCCCTGTCAGGGTACATGCCTGGGTTGCAGACCAGTTAACCATTTGTGGGTGTGCAAGAGGTAACCATACATTGATGTTTCTCTCTCTCTCTTTTTCCTTCCCTTTCCCTTTGTCTAAAAATAAATTTTTAAAAAATCTTTAAAAAAAGAGAATTAGAGGGAATTTTATAGTCCTAAATGCTATGGAAAACTAAGGCTGAAATCAGGAAGTTACATAACTCAACTTTAGAATTTTTAAAAAATGGTCCCACTAAATTTTTAAAAAGTATAAAAAAGAAATTAAGAAAAGATATTAAATAAATAGAAAACAAGAAGTCATAAGAAGAGTAAAGAATAACAAAATGTGTTTTTTTTGAAAAGCTTAAAATATTAAACAAATATTAGCGGAACTGATGGAATAATAACTAGGAAAAACAAACACAATTAAGTAGAGATGTAGACATCTAATCAAAGATGAAATAGAAATGACAATGATGAAAAACTTCTTTAAAACTTTATGCTTAATTTAAAAATAAATGTGAGATGCATGAATTACTAAGAATATAAATTCTCAAGTTCTTAGTTTTTGTTTTTTGTTTTTTTAATGATCAAGTAGCATTTTATTATACCAACTAGACTTCCATAGGTCAAGGGAATTAAGTGGAAAAGAGAATTAAAGCCTTAAAATCATCACACACTAATGTAATCTATACTATACTCATGATAATCTCTAAAGGAAACATTAGTAACTTTCTTGGATCACACTCAGGTGATTTATATGTAAATACTATGCAAACATTCATGGGACGATAAACCAAATCATAAGTAATTTTTAAAAAAATATGAAGAACAAACTCAATTTAATGTCAATGATTAAGTATAGAAGAATAACACAGAAGATAAATTATACTCCAATGCTACTGATGAATACATTGCAGTTCTAATAAAAACATAACAAAGAATACAGAAATATATTAAAAGTAATTATCAAAAATATCAGAAGACAAATCTCTCAATGAGGGAAAATAGTTGCAAAAAAACATAACTAATACAAGACTATTTTTCAAAATATACAAAGAACTCTTAAAACTCAACAAGAAAAAAACAACTTTTTATATATGGGGAAATTATTTCAACAGATATCTCATCAAAAATATATGAAAATGGCAAATACATGTATGAAAAGATATTTAAAATAATATGTTAAGAAAATTTCTAATTAAAACAGAGAGATACCACTAAACACCTATTAGACTGGCCAAAATTCAGAACACTGACAATACCAGAAGCTGGAAAGAACGTGGTTCAAGAGGAATTCTTATTCATTGCTTTTGGGAATTCAAATTGATACAGCCAGTGTTGAAAACATTTTGGCAGTTTCTTACAAAACTAAATATTATCTTAGTCTACGATCCAGTAATTTTGCTCCTTTGTATTTACCCAAAGTTCTTGAAAACTTATATCCATAGAAACACTTGCGCAGAGATGTTTATAGCTGCTTTATTCAAAATTGTCAAAACTTCGAAACAACCAAGATCGTTTCAGTATGTGAGTTTACAAATAATGTGGTACTTTCAACTGTAGAATATCATTCAACATTAAAAAGAAATGATCCATCCCTGCCCAGTGTGGCTCAGTGATTCGGAGCATCTTCCCATAACCAAAAGGTTGTGGGTTCTTTACTTAGTCATGGCACATAACTAGGCTGCAAGTTGATCCCGGGTCGGGATGCATATGACCCCCCATCCAGAAGCCTACTAGATCCCAGGTTCAGGGGTGTACAGGAAGCAACCTGTTGATGCTTCTCTTTAGCATTGATGTTTCTCTCCCACCACCCCTCTGTGAAAGCAATGAAAAAACAAGTCCTTGGGTGAGGAATAAAAAAAGAAGAAGAAATCAGTTATCAATTCACTTAATTCACTTACATGTGGAATCTACAGAACAATGTAAATGAATAAAGAAAACAGAAATGGATTGAAAAATAACAGAAAATAGAGTGGTGGTTGCCAGAGAGTGTGGTGGTTGTAGGACTTGGTGAAAAAGATGAAGAGATTAACAGGTAGAGATAGGTAGTTACAAAATACTCATGGGATGTACAGTAATACAGCATAGGAAGTGTAGTCATAATACTGTAATTACAATGTACGGTGCCAGTTGGGTCCTGGAAATATCAGGGAGCCCACTTTGTAAAGCATATGATTGTCTAACCACTATGCTGTACACCTCAAACTAATACAGTGCAATGTTTAATGTATACTATGATTTTTAAAGTTTTTCAAAGTAAAAAAAGATTTAAAAAGTAGGAAATGAGCTATCGAACCACAAAAAGGCATGGAGAAATCTTAAATGCTTATTACTAAGTGAAAGCCAATTTGAAAAGGTCATATACTATATGAATCCAACTGTCTGACATTCTGGAGACAGTACAAAATCAGTATTTTCCGGTGATCAGGAGTGGGTGTAGAGAGGTGGTGATGAATACGAGAAGCGTAGCGGATTTTTAGGGCAGTGAAAACACTGTGTATAGTAGAGTAGGGATGGATACATGTCATTATCCATGTGTGTAAACCCCTCTAACATATAATATCAATAATGAACCCTAATGTAAAGTCTGTAATCTAGGTGATTATTTTTTTATTTTTAAGTTTTTTTATTTTAATTTTTTTATTTTAATTGCTATTCTTGTACAGTTTTCTGTCTTTTACTCCCATTCCAGCCCACCACCCCAGCCCTCCCCACCTCCCTCCCATTTCCACCCCCGCTAGTTTTTGTCCATGTGTCCTTTATACTTGTTGTTCCAAACCCTTCCCCTTTATGATGTGTAAATGCAGGTGCATTTTTGTAACAAATGCACGACTCTGGTGAGAAATGTTAGTAGTAGGAGGAGTGTGCTGTGCGCGTTTGTGGGCCCAGGAGTTATATCGGAACTCTGTACCTTCTCCTCAAATGTGCTGTGAGTCTAAGGAGACATAACAGCTCAATGTACTGTATTCTAGATGATACCTTGGATCAGAAAAATGGCATTAGGTAAAAACTAAAGATACCTGAATAAAATATATATTTTAGTCATAATGTATCAATATTGATTCGTTAATTGTAACAAGTGTACCACCATAATATGGGATGTTAATAAGGGGAGAATTTAAGTTATTTGATCCTTGCAACAATCTTAATATGTAGATACTGTTGTTTATAATCATCAACATACACAGGAGCTGAGATATAAAGGCTAAATTATTGGCTCAAGTTTACAATGGCTAATGTGATGGAACAGCCAAGATTTAAATCAAATCATCTGGGTTAAAAACAAATATGTGTGTGTGCACGTGTATATATGTATATGCACGCATATATACACACATATATATTTATATGTGTGTATATATACAAAAATATGTTTTATTGCAAACATTAAAAATATTGTAAAAAGTAATTAAATAACAGATAGTGTTTTATCATTTAACCCCTTCTCCTCCAAAATAGCATTCAAAATAAAGAACAAATTAGTAGAAAAAATCAAACACAACAAAAAGTTTGGAATAATGTACAAGAATTCACATCATAGAAAATATGAGTGTTTAATATACATATGCATATACTCTAAAAACAGCATCTCCTATAAGGAAATTTCTTTTTTGCAATATAAGCCTTTGGACAGAATCTATGTTATTGTGAAATTTTTTTTCATTACACTGATTTTATCAATACATATTAATAATACATTGTACCTGTTCCTTAGCATTTTCTCCATGATTCCATCAATGAATTTATCAATAATAATTATTATTTAGTTTAATTGCCTCTCTTCTTTTATTATGAATATTGTGAAGTTAATAATTCTCTTTTTAACTTAAAAATCTGCATATAATAATGTATAAAATGTTTTTGCAAATAGGTAAATGTCAGTTCGGGTTTTCAGTGTTGTCAGAACAGTAGGCACTCATCATAAATTATTCATCAGCACAATTTTTTTCTTTTGGTTTTCTATTATCATCCTAATGTCCTCCATCAGCCTATGCCTTCATTTTACCAACACCTACATGATTTCAGTAGTATACGTATTTTGAATCAGTTAAAAACCTTTGAAGTGCTTTCACATAGGTTATATCATTTAATTTAGTATAAAAAATGTAATTGTTATTGCAAGATAATGAAAAGAACGGATGGAAAGACACTAGCGTATTAAATGGTTGTCCAAGTTTATGTAGGTTGTAAATGGGAAAGCCAGAATCTAAACCAGAACTTCAAATCCATTGCTCTTCTGATTACGAGTAACTGCCTCTTTATGTTGTGCTAATTCTGAAGTAATAGGGTGCTGGGTAATTGAAAGTTTTTCAGTAAATAAGGTGATAGAAATATGATCTAATACACTCTTCCTTTTCACCACTATCCAATAAGTACATTAGGGAAATAATGAATTTTACCAACTTAATGAGAAAAAGGGTACTTCGAAACTATTTCTGCTATAAAATCAAGAGGGTATGACTTTACTTTGAAAGATTTAGGTTCATTAGACTTCTGAAGAAATTGTATATATTTACAATATTCTATGTGTGACAGTTTAGAAGATGCTGCAGAGATTTGTTATTTCAAATGTAAAAGAGTTCAACCACAGTGAAGAATATGAAGAAATGGGAAACGGAGCTGCTATTTGGGAAGAGGCTCGATTTTAGCAGATTAGCAGTGTCCCAAGAAATTGCTCTCCAAATAGCCTTTGTAGTTTTTAGAACTTTTATACATACATGTGTGAAATAGTAAATATTAAAATTAGTATTTTATTGTTTCAAATAAATATTTCAATGTGTGTTATTTTTTAGCATTCAATTTAAAATATTAAATTTTATTTCATGTAATTGACTCATTCCAAGTCCTTGCACACACTGGAGGAAAAAAAATGATACCTAGTGCTGTTACTGTATCATTTCCTTTAATACTGTCTTTCTATAAATATGTAAAATCCTGCCTACTGGCTTTCACTGATTCAAATTCAATTCAGCTACTTGAGTAAATCTATAGTCACTTACACAAAAACAAAAAACCCTAAAAACTATACATAAAAGTAAGATAATGTTCACTGAACTAATGAAATTTGCAATGTTTTCTCTCTCAATTCAAAAATCACTCTGGCTCCAGGAAATAAAACTTGGATTGACTATTGGCAAAATCTTCAAGTAATTAAAAGAGACATTCTCTTTTCTATATATACAAAAATGCCTTTTTGTGATAAGATGATTATGGGCTATTTTAAAGGTCTTTTTCCATCTGCTGCTTCACAATTCAATTTCCTCAAAGTGCTCGAAGTGGAGGCTTAATATTTATATTTAACAAATGATTTAATCTCCATGTCTTCTTTAGTGCAGAACTTAGATAAGAAAAAAATCTTTTAATATAACTTTTATTCAATTAGTCAATGCAGCAAAAACCAAAGAATTCTTTTTTTGTGGTATTATCACATCTTTCTTAGCTTTGTTATACGTAACACTTAAATTTATGCAATACTATGATGGAAGTTTTATTTGATGGTTACTATTTTTGAATTCATGTTATTTTTATTCATGAATATGAGTTTTCAGAGTGAGTGATGAGGAGGCATCAGCTCCAAACCCATTAGCACTCTGATCTCTAGAAACATGTTTCACAGTAATTTTGTTTCTGTTCTTTTGGGTATTTGGTGTGATATTATTGAACAGATTAGGAGGAAGAGTAGCACCAAGTTCTGATGAGTGAAGAGATTAGAAAGGCAAAGACAGAGAGTGGGGTCGTGTTTGTTTACATGGCTATGTGTTTCTTTTATCATATTAAAATTTATGGGAAAGATAGGGGAAGGGGAAGTGGTGGAGGGAAATGGAGATAACTGTACTTGAACAACAATAAAAAAGATAAAAAATTATGTGAAAGATATATAAAATGTTTACTTATGTATCAGAATTAGAAAATACAGAGTAACTTGGGTGACCAGGCTAGTTTAGACTGTAGGTGTGAGTAGAGATACTTTTATATTTATTAATATGATTTGTATATATTTCCTATTTGACTTTCAACACATGAAAAATACATGAGTAATTCTAAACTCTTTTATTTATATGGTGAAACCGATCACCATTAAAAGCAGGAGATAAATTTGAGATTGAGATATTTGGGTTATCTTGGTAGTTCACTAAACTTTTAAGAATCTGAGATGAAAAATGGTTAACATCATCAAAGCCTTTGAAGACAACTGTATCAAATTTAATGAAATAAATTATAACAGAAACTCTAGCTATCCTTTCAACTACTAATTATAAGCTTACATTTATTTTAACCAAATATATATGGACATTATAAATGCATTATTTTATTTTATTGTATATTTTATTTATTTATTTTTAGGGAAAGGTGAAGGGAGGGAGAAAGAGAGGGAGAGAAACATCACTGTGTGGTTGCTTCTTGTGTACCTCCCACTGGGGGCCTGGCTTGCAACCCAGGCATGTACTCTGACTGGGAATCGATCTGGTGACCCTTTGGTTCAGAGGCCAGCACTCAGTCCACTGAGCCACACCAGCCAGGTTTAAATTTATGTGCTTAAAAGAGTTATTTTAATAGTGGTTTTTATTCTCTTTGTTAGCAAAGGAATCACAAATTTATTTTCTGTGAACTACATAATTAATCCAGTATTTTCCATTGTGGCAACAGCATACTTGTCTAATTATTTTTTTTCATAGTGGTGAGCTATGCCACCTCAAAGCAAAATATTGAAATCAGAAATGCCTCTTCATAGCATATGTCTGTCAAGAATGATAGCTGAAATGAGCCGAATAAAAGTACTGCCAAAGAAAAATTGAACTGAAAGTAAATAGGCAAGGGAGCATTTATTCAAAACTATTAAAACTATTGCAATACAGGAGGGAAATGGAACTCAACTCTGCAGAAGCCGAAGTTGAGATGATTTTTTTCATTTTACTGAGATATAGTTGGCATAAATTGTATATGTTTAATATGTACAAAGTGATTTGATGAATGTATAGGTTGTGAAATGATTACTTCAATCAAGCTAATTAACATATATATCACTTCTCATAGTTACTTTTTCTCTCTTTTTTTGGCGAGGGCAGTTATGACCTACTCTTAGCACATTTCCAGTGTATAATGCAGTGCTGTTAACTGTAGTCACCTGCTGTATTTGAGATCTGCAGACTTACTAATCTTATAACCCAAAGTGAGTGCTCTATGGAAAGCAAGTCCCCACTTCCCCAAACTCTCCACACCTGACAACCACTATTCTATTGTCTGCTTCTATAAATTTAACTTTTTTAGATACCATATATTAGTAAAAGTGAGATCATGAACTATTAGTTTTTCTGTGCTTGGCTTATTTCATTTAGCATAATGTACTTCAGATTTCTCCATGTGTCACAAACAAGAGGATTTCCTTTTTATGGTTGAATAATATTCCATTATACAGGAGGGTTTTAAGAGATGTTATGAGCTAATGGAAAGTATTAAATTAGGCCATCTGTGTTTGCTAACTGTCACTGAATTTAGGCTCCTATTCCCCTAAAGAGCCTGGAGATAGAGTCTTTATACATATCAATGATTATGTAGGGTCCAGCACAAACTATGACCTTTTTTATTACAAAGCCTTTTATTACAAAATCATAAGCATGTAACTCTGTAACATAACAATATCACACTCCAGAACATCATATGACATTTTAGGTGAAATGTTCAAGTTAAAACTATAAATTATTCACCCATATTATCAACCTACCAATCACAGTCAAGCAGGCCCTACTGTTACAGGGTGTAGCCAGGGCCCCCTCAAAGAGGGGTTTTTAAATGGGGTCCAGAATTCAGGGTGTCCAGGAAATATAAAAATACAGAATATCCTCACTCCTACAAGTCTGGACTGGGGAATGGAACACCCCAAGCAGGGCCATTCAGAGTTCTTTTGTATATCAACAGTTGGCCAGCTTCATACCTGATATACAAAAATGGTTATTTCACATATCTATAAGAGCTGGCTAGCTTCATAGATAGGTTTAGCTATGGCCAGGCTTTGAGCCAGGGAGATGGGAGTGACTTTGACTCAGGACTTAACTGGGAGGCAACTCCCCCTGGTTACAGCACTTGTGTGAGAGCTTGGAGATGGTTCACTCCCTGTCCTGGGGCCATGCCTACCCAGACCTAATACAGAAGCCCAGAAAGGCTTGAAAAAAATATGGGAGTGCTGGTAGGTGCAGCCAATTGTGGGAGGAGTCAGAAATGGGGATGCAGAGGGAGATTTAAACCCAGGCACAGCAGTCATGCGGATTAGAACCATGCAGTTTTGGGGATCCCTTTACTGTGTGATTTAGGAAGCAGGACAGGTAATGCAGGACTAGGGATGGGGACAATGTGAGACCTTTCAGGGAAGGAAAAGGGTGAAAGGATTCTTGCTGGTGAACCATGAGAAGGTGCCACATGGGTTTCAATTAAGAACTGGAGATCACTGCAGAGACACAGCTGATGGTGCTGGGAACCGCTGGAAGCCTGCCAGCCTAGCACAGATTACTGGGAAGAACCAGGAGCCAGCCAAGCTTCAGAATTATGTTTTTTCCTGAGATACCATACGCCTGACTGGCCTGACTGGGCAAAGGTGGGGAGGAAGGGCTGTTTGTGTTTGTAGGTGTTTTAAGGGATTTTGAGTTTTTAATGGGGCATTCTGCCATTACTCTAAACCTGTATAACTTTGGAATAAATAATTCCAAGGAAATAGTTCCTTTCCTTTTCACCAAACTCTGGCATTGAGAGCCATAATTCCAATTCCCTGGAGGCAGGCAGAGAATCCACAACGACAGAAGGACCTTGAACCCCAGATCCATTCTGTAACATTACTCCTGCGGGACCCTGTATTTCAAAAGAGTATCTCCTAGTTCCTAGGAAAGATATTCCTAGGTAATAAAATTGGCAAGAGCCTGGGAGAGAATTTACAATTCAAAGGGACAAAGATATAACGTGCACTGCAAGTTTTCAAAAGGAAATGCTCCTAATAAAGGGGAGGTCAGGACCCTAGATTCAGGCAAAAGCTTGTGTCAAGTTCAGTCAAGCTTAGAGAACATCAAGGCCAGTTTAGTCAGTACTAAAAGTTAAGAAGCATGCCAAAGTTATTCTTTGGTAAGGTATACTAGGTTAACAATCAAGAATAAAATGACAAATTCCAAATATATGAGTATAGAATAGGAATAGAATAGGAATAGGAACAGAATATGAAAGACTGTTAGAATAAATTTCAAAAATCACAATTTCTAGTGTATATTTATACAGTCTGAATCAATGCATAGATTTTGATGGGACAAGCCTAATTAGAGTCTCTACTAAGGTAGAAAAATATTCATATAAATTTTCTTAAAAACAAACTCTATCTTTTACAATTAAGCCTTACAAATGGGAAATTAGTTAATAACTGAGATATATTTTCGTGTTAACATTTCCAGAATTTTGGTTTTATATAGAAATTTGAAGTCTTGATTCCCTACTGAAAGATATGGGGGAAAAATTGTTACTCTAGAGTCAACTAATGACATAAATATATAAATTCTAATTTAGAAATTGAGAGTTATTCATACACACACTTAAATATACAATTATCAAACCTCAAAGTATGCCTTGCATTGAATTTCAAATGGGAATTTCTGGGCCCAAAATGTATTATCTAGTTAATTGGGCAATGAACTAACAGGGATGCCATGTTATATTAGGCAATTTAACAGTACTCAAAGGGCGATTTAAAATTTCACTGCTTAAAATAAATTATAAATTATAACTAAAAAGTGATAGCCTATGCCTCATAAGATCTCTTTATTATTATATCATTGACTTTCGTAAATCAAAGACAATTTTGAATAAAGTTGTCTTAAATTAAAGAGATTATATTTTGCAGCAGTATATATATCTATAACATCATATTTTTGTCCATACATATTTATAAAATTGATTCAGGGGGCATGGTTACAAATTTCCGTAAAGGAAAAAAATGAACTTTAAACAAGTTTAGGGGACTGACACTTTAAGTATTCAAATATAAGGGCTGAGTTTTATTGAGGGAAAAGTGTAATGTTTAATCCTGCATCGTTCAAGATTCCATTAGACTGCCCTTGCTACAAAAGAAAGACTGAGCAAATACCTGGTAATGCTCAGTGTGTATGTTTGGCAGGATATTGGGGAGGGTGTGTCAGAAAAACAGAAATTAGCAGAGGGAAGAAAGACAGCAAAAAAGGAGCAAATGCCCAGTATTGCAACAGCACACATGATTCTTACTCATGGAAACTTTCACTGGGGAAGACTTCTAAAATCAGATAACCTCAAGCAATCTATTGTGGGTGAAGGAGAAAGACCAGTCAATTTGTTTCCTCCTTTCTGTATCCTATCTTTCAGCTTTGTGGCAATGAAAAAAAATCATTCGAAGACTCAAATCTTGCTTTCTGGAGATGGCAAGCTGCTTCACCTCTTGTTCTCATCTCCAAGCTGTTTTATGCTTGGAATTGTTCAAAATACATTCAAGTGAAGAAAAAAATAAGGACCCTGAGAAGCAGTAGGAATCTCTGCCACAATCATTTCTGCTTCCACTTTTGCTTCTCTCAAATCTTTTCCTTATAGGAGCCACAATAATCTTTTAAATATGTAATCTGTTTATCTTTTTAATCTTTCTGCCATTTTTCTAAATAAACCAAGCTCTTTCAATGGTTTTCCATTGAGTAAAATTCTTCCTTCTCTCTCTCATCCCCCACCTCCCTCTGTCCTCTCTTTCTCTCCCATGTGAATAGGGAACATGATAATAGATTAGTTGTAGTAGGATAGTGAAAAACTGGAGATCATACTAAACAATCATACTAAAGATATTCAAAATGAAATTATTGGAAACAGTGAACACATAAAACAAGGCACACCTTTCATTTAATTTTGACTTCAGGTTGCGTTTCTGTGTTATTTACTACCTTCTTGCCACTTACCTGCCTTTCATGCTTCTCACCCTAAGTGCTATTATGTCTGGGGATGGAGGGGGCACTGCTTTTGTTTTCTACCTGGTATCCCTGCTTGCTGATTGTTTCTCCTCTTCGAGGACTCAGCTGGAATTCTATGCCCACGAAGAAGACATCTCCCCCAAGCACTTTAGGTAATATGAAGCCCTGTCATAATTCTCAATCACTGAATTGTGATACTTAACTCCAGAGCACTTACTATGATTATAAACATTTTAAGTCTTTCCTGAGCTCCGGCTATTTAATTTATTTTTTACTTTCATAACATTCCAGTCAGATTTAATTTTAAACACACATGTAGTATATACATATATGAAATATTAAAGAATAAATTCTACTTTTTTATGAGATTTGATTCATGGAGTTTATATCTGTACATCTAAAATAAATTGTACTAATATTAGGAACTTTAGGAGAAAATTCTAAGCATAAATCAGCTAGAGAAAAAAAAATTAGTTGTTTTTTATGTTTTCACCTCTCCATAGCCTCAAGAGATCTTTGATTATTTTAATTTTAAATGAAAACAAATATTACATCACATATGTAACAGGATAACAGTGTGGTGATTGTAGGAGAAGCAGATGGGGGGAGGAAAAAGAGAGTATGTGAGGATAAATAAATGGTGACGGATAAAATAAAAGAACAAAAGTAAATGTGTATTAAAATAATAAATAAAATTATGTAAAATATTTTAATGTTTTTAAATAATGTTATCTGAGTTTTATGGTTTTTAAAACTTAAATCATAAAATGATATCAGGGGTTATATGAAATAAATTTTTCTCACAGCTTTTATAGTTCAAAACTTAAGTTTTCTTGGAAACCTAATTGAAACACCAATGGCTCTTTTTGGTTGTGAAACTAAAATACAACATATGAGAAATTTACTTACGTAACAGAAAACAATGTGATTTGGTAAAAAAAATCTGCTTTTGGAAAATACAGGTAAACTCAATATTTTTAAAAACACAAGTAATTTTAAGTGGTCATTTATGCATTTAAATGTCAATATAGTTTTATAGACATGAAATATTATTCCAAGAACAATGACCATATCAATTTTTAAATTACTTTATTTTTAAAAAAGTCAAAGTTTTTTTTAATCAACTTTCCCTTTTCTCACTGAGCTTCTGGTCACCAGTGTCTCTGGCTCACTCTTCCACAGCTTGTACATGGACATATTTTGACAGAGCCCTGGTAGAATTAGTCTGCCATTTGTGAGTGAAGTTCAAAATCATTTTCTTCTTACTGAGTGTTTTGGAATGCAAATCCTTATACCTCCACCTGTTTTATAATGCAAAGTCCTGAACATTTTTTTCTCTAACATGAACATCCGTACTTGACGATTCACTCTTGATATCCCCATATTCTACTCCAATGTATGTATAGAGGATTCTCTCTGACAACTTGTTAAGAGTTGAGTGTGACTTTGAATTAAATACAACACTCATTTTTACATTACGGTGGCATTTACATCATGGAGACTAACATTTAAGTGTGAATTGTATTCCACCCACAGATTCAGGCTCAGAGTTATTATCCACATCTGTGTCCATGTGTTTCTGTGCATAGAGATGTTAGTAGGTGCTATCTAATCTGCCTTTGGTATTAATAATATGAAAAAAAAAACTTTAAAAACTTGGTTCTCTGAGATTCATGTATGCCTCAAGACAGGTTTTTGAGATTTATATAATTTTAGGTTGTCTAACGCAATTATGAAACTTGCAAAAGATTTGCATCTGTGAAAGTTTTAAAATAGATCTAACGTTTCCAAACTATTATATTTTTACAATTTTTTTTAAATGTGACTTTAAGGATCACTGGTTTGATTCCAGTCAGGGCACATGCCTGGGTTGCAGGCCAGGTCCCCAGTAGTGGGTACATATGAGGCAACCACACATTGATATTTCCCTCCCTCTCTTTCTCCCTCCCTTCCCCTCTCTCTAAAAATAAATAAATAAAATCTTTAGAAAAAATGTGACTTTATTTTGGCTAGAAAACCCACTTTATTTTCTTCTTAAAATTTGAAAATTGTTGTCAAATAGACAATTTATATATTCATTATATATTTATGGTTGTATGTATGAATTTACTCTTAATGATTATATAATTATATGCCATATATTTATATACATAAATTATTATACAAAGATCACAGAATTTGAAGAAATACTAAATACAGGCAACTTACAGAGTATCTATAATCAGTAAAATCATCACTTTGTCTTATAAAATTTATTTTATTTAATTACTTTAAGAAGTAATATTTCTATGTTTTCAAAATTATAGAAATAGTATTTTAAACATGAAGCTCATTCTATAACTAGTAAAACTATATTGACAGGGCCATACATAAGTGAGTAAATGAGTGTTATTCTTCACATGTATCTACCCTTTTAAAAAAAGTACACATTACTTTGCAAGGAACATGCTGACCTAGGTAGGCTGCCTTGAATTTGTCATCTCTGCAAATCCATCTCTGGAACTCATATCCAGATTCAATTAGAAAAGAACAACTGTGAGATCTTCCCTAATCTTTTAGACTCCTCTGTGATTCACTATACTAAAGCTTTTAAACAATCACATGATTAATTTATTTGGTACTATGGTAGTTTTTCATTGATGTAGGTTTTTTTTTTTGTCTGTTAGAACATTTATTTCTATGCATCCTAATAAAATTCAGCACTTAAAGCATATGTTGGACAATATGTGATAAATGAACTATACTTTCTGTAAGATATCTATGTCAAACCATACTTGATCCCTTAAAATGAATGAAGGAACAATAATTCCTTCTGTATAATATCCCTTTCTGTTAATGTTTACATTAATAAAATTCAATTTAGAGTAATCAACATATCCAAGTATGTGAGCTACATAGTAGAACTCATACTTTATTTGATGGTAGTTATCATGGTAGTTATCATTGAAATTCTATGTCTAGCCCTTCAGTTTCCTTCCTTGAATAAAAATGAGAGATAAAATAATTTCTCCTAAGAATTTTCATGAGCACTAATGAATTCCCATTTGGAATATGATTAAGATAATTCCTGAGAGTTTTGGGAAATGTTTTTTAATATTGCCGTTAGAACATTAAACTATGTTTCTCTCACTTCTATCTCTTTAAAATGTTTTTATCAGTCGGAAACAAATTCTGGGCAAACCCCTATTTTTCTTCAGGATGGTGAAGATATTAAACCCCTGTCTTCTGCTTGTGTTATAATGATGACTGACACTACCTTAGTCTTCTTATTTCGGTTCTGCAGACTGTAAATTGCATCTGGTTCAGGATCTCAATTACCTCCTTCTACACTTTCTTTTAGATTTATGAGCAGCTTCAAAATCTATCCTACATGTCTCATACCAAATTTCTGTATTTATTATAAATTCTTCTTCTGTCTTATGGTTTTTGTAATTGCCTGAGCATCATCTTCCAACTCACAATTCTCTTTTCAATTGTATGTAGGTAGAGAGGAGTTTTATCTTAGCATGGTGTTTTATTTCCCAGGATTCTGTTTTCATTCCAAGCCTGCTCATTTTTTATTTGAAATTCTACCTCTTCTTTTTTTAATGCTTATTTACCTTTGTTTTATAGTATTTTGCAAATCGTGGAAGAAGACATTCTATTACAAATAACTGATATAAGTGTTTGATGATCAATCAACATAACTAAGCATCATAGAAATCTTAAATAGTATACAACTTTATTTACAATTTAAAAGATACAGGCAATTATGGGACAATGCTTTAGGTCCTTCCTTCTTTCCTGTTATATTAAAATGCATCTAGTCAAGATTTGTGATACATGTGTTATACACTTTAAACAAAAGAAGATACTCTAATTACAAATATCTCCAGTTTATAATCTGATAATTTCATAGGTGGTACTGATGTTTTAAGCTGCTTCATCAAGCTATAAATTCCAGATTTGTACACTGTTAACAATCTAGAAAGAAGTGTATCCTGCTAAACTAGTTGATAAAATCATACCCTTCATTTAGTAATGAGATTGAGCAGATCTTTGTTTTTTTTTTTTTTTTTTTTCTTTCCTCGGGGCAGCCAGGAGGAAGAGGAGAAAGGGAATAACCCTTTCATTCTGAATTACATGCAACTCCTTAAACATATTCTTATAAAGATTCATCAGACATTTGATGAAATTAGTTTCTCTAAATATCTCATTAGCATTTACCTTGATAAAGGACATTTCTAGGTGCCTTTATCTAAGCAAGAATCAAAATCTCTATTTATATTCCTAGAGACCACCCATATTTAATATTTTATGTTAGCTTTATTTAAAATGTGCTATTCTTCAGTGAAGCTCTGCATTTATTTTTTTCTATTTGTAAATATTATCTATAACAAATATATATATATATTTATTTATTTATTTTTTATTTTAATTGTTGTTCTTGTATAGTTTTCTTTTACTCCCTTCCCAGCCCACCCCCAGCCCTCCCCATCTCCCTCCCATTTCTACTCCCTTGCCTTGTTTTTGTCCATGTGTCCTTTATACTTGTTCCTGCAAACCCCCTTTTCCCCTGAAATTCTCTCCCCTCTCCCCTCTGGTCACTGTCAGCCTGTCCTCTATTTCAGTGTCTTTGGTAATATTTTGTTTTGCTTGTTTTGTTGATTAGGTTCCTGTTAAAGGTGAGATCATACAGTATTTGTCTTTCACCACCTGGCTTATTTCACTTAGCATAATGCTCTCCAGTTCCATCCATGCTGTCGCAAAGGGTAGGAGCTCCTTCTTTCTTGCTGCTGTGTAGTATTCCATTGTGTAAATATACCATAGTTTCTTGATCCATTCATTTACTGATGGGCACCTAGGTTGCTTCCAGCACTTGACAATTGTAAATTGTGCTGCTATGAACATCAGGGTTCATAGGTTCTTTTAGATTGGTGTTTCAGGGTTCTTAGGATATAATCCTAGCAGTGGAATTGCTGGGTCAAAAGGTAGACCCATTTTTAGTTTTCTTAGAAAATTCCATACTGCTTTCCACAGTGGTTGTACCAGTCTACAATCCCACCAACAGTGCACTAGGGTCCCCTTTTCTCCACAACCTCTCCAACCCTTGTTGTTCGTTGCTTTGTTTATGATGGCCATTCTGACTGGTGTGAAGTGGTATCTCATTGTGGTTTTAATTTGCATCTCTCTGATAGCTAGCAATATTGAACATCTTTTCATGTGTCTCTGGATCCCCAGGGACACAAGGATGGTTCAACATTCACAAGTCAGTAAATGTAATACACCACATAAACAAAAGCAAAGACAAAAATCACATGATCATATTAATAGATGCAGAAAAAGTATTTGATAATGTACAAATATATATTTTAATTAGAGTAATATATCAACACAAAAATACATAGGCCTAACAATTTATTAATCACTTATTTTATTTTTATTTTTACAATTAAGGAAAATCACTTCAAATTTAGATATTACTTCCCATAGTGTAAATTGCTAAAAATACCAATACTTAGAAAATATAATTGAGTTATTTACCCAATTATAAGAACCATTTTAAATGTATTTATTTACATAAAATGAAGGAAATCTGGAAAATAATTTTAAAAATTAAAAAAGTATGATGCTTTGATTTTACAATGTATTTTCTAATTTTAGTATTTAGCACTTAGTGTTACATTTTAATTAACTCCTAGATCAACAAAAACAATTAATTTCTTTCTATGTGAAATGAGGACAGCTTAAATTTATCATGGTCAAATATTCATCCACAGGAAATAATATATTTGGGTAAATGTGATGTGCTGGAGATATGGCAAGAACATACAAATTGAGGCTCTTGGATAATGGCCTATGTTTTTTTTTTAAATAACTTTTAATCAACTCTATTCAACTTACTTTGAATTATTTTGAATAGGCATCCTTATGAACATATAATTTTATCACTTAAAATTATTGTTTGGTATTAATTCTTATTTATTGAAGCTTACTATATGTCAGGCACTAAGTTAATAGCTTTATAACATTGTTGGCATTTTATAACACTCAAGCAAATTAGGTTTATTTATGACCCATCTTCCAAATTAGAAAATTGAAGATTTGAGTATGTCAGAAAGTGTCACAGGATTTCAAAACTAAACCCCTATCCATTGGCTATATTATCTTTTTAATCATATTTAATGATCCTATTCTATATCTTTTGAAACCTTTAAGCAGACCTAGAATGATTCCAAAATGTAAGAGGTTCCATCTAATAATTTTTGGTATATAAGTATATCTGTAAGTTATTTAGATGCTTAATTTATCATAGAGAACAATGTTAAAGCACGTCAAATAGAGAAAAAAACTGTGTTGAAATATCTCCTTTGTGCTTATGAGGGAAAAACATCAAAAAATACATTAATGTATATCATTTTAATTGTTTTTCAATATAGAATAGAAGATAATATAGGTAGAAATCTCAAGATTAGCTATGTTATTTCTCAAGGCTAAAGAACAATAACTGGAAATAATACATTTGTTCTTGAAATTTCAAATAGTATGTATTGAATTAAATTTCAGACACACTGTTGATAACATAGTAAGATGTAACTCAAAATATTTTTACAGGTCTGAGTTGAATTATATCCACTAAAAATGACTTAAAAACCTAAAAAAATATTAAAAGCATCATTAGTTAGTATGCTTACTTGACATGTAAAAGACAAAGGTACCCTTACTTGTCTGAACTCTATTTTTATCTTCTCACCTTATTTGTAGCCTTAGTAAAATGATGATAAATAAATACATTGAGTTTTAATTAATTTACAAGAATTAACTTTTATTGTGTAATCTATATTCTGTTAGGTAATTAATACTACAATCTGTTCAGATAGTGGATAGTAAATCATTTTCCATATAAAAATCTATAGCATATAATGCACTACTGAACACTTAGAGGTTTTTATGGAATATGTACAATGTACTATCAAAGCACAGACCTCATCTGCCCTATTCTTACTACATGCACAAAGTCTAGTCAGAAAACTCTTTTCTAAATGTGCATAATAAATATGCATTGTATTAATAAATCTTGCATTCAAAAGCAATTTTAAACAACATACTTTATCAATGTATGCTACCTTTAAAAATCAATATGATGAAAAAGAGAAAGGAGAAATTTTATGAAAAACAGAATCATATATTGGCAAAGAGATTTTCATAATCATTGAATAATGACTATAGCAAATTTTAAAAAAGTATAACTATTCTTTAATTAACTTTCCTCCATTAACTCAAGTCTTTCTGGTGATGGTGTTGTATGGCTGATTTTTCATAAAAGCTAACGCTATTTATGTGCATTACATGCTGTTGAGTCAGCTCTGACTCATACAATCCTGTGAACGAGAGATGTCCACAGTGTCTTGTCCTCAACTACTCTGCTCAGCCACTGTAGACTCATGACTGTGCTTTCCTTTGTAGAGTCAATCCATCTCATTTTTTTCTTGTTTCCTGCTGCCTTCTATATTTCCCAGAATTATTGTCTTTTCCAAAGAACCCTGCCTTCTCATGATGTGCCCCAAAGAGGACAGCTTCAGTTTTGTCATTTTTGCCTTCAGTGATGATTCATGCTTGATTTGCTCTGGTACCTACTTATTATATCCTTTTGGCAGTCCAGGGTTTCTGCCCAGTTCCCCACCAACACTGACATGCTCAGTGTTTCATTTTTTTCTATCAGCCTTCTTCACTGTCCAACTTTTGCATCCATACATAGTAATGGAGAACACAAGGGTAAGGATAACCTTAGCTTTGGTCTCTAATGACACGTCTTTGCTCTTGGTGATCTTTCCTAATTCTACCATTGAGGTCCTCTGAATCTCAGCCTTCTCTTAATTTTGTGGCTGCAGTCTTCATTTCAATTGATGACTGAATCAAGCCTGCTTGTTGGCACTTTCTTCTTCACTTCATCAAAAGTTGTTTCAAATCATCCCGCCTTTTTGCCAGTGAAGTGGTGTCTTCTCTAAGTTATTAACATTTTCCCACCAATTTCCATTCCTACCTCCTCTGAGTAAAGGCCAGTTGTTTTAATAATGCATTCTGCTTACAGATTGAACAAACAGAGAGATAAAATGCACCCTTTGTCCGACACCTCTACCTGTAGGAAATCATTGTCTGTGTCTGTCCTGGCAGTGGCATCCTGTCCACAGCACAGGTTGTGCAACAGGACAATTGAGTGCTGAGGCACAACTATTTCTTTCTTAGCAAACATAGCTTTTCAGGATCCACAGAGTCAAAGGCTTTAGTATATTCTATAAAACATAGACTAACCTTTTCCTGAAATTCTTTGGAATTCTCCAGTATACAATTAATATTCACAATTATATCCCAAGTACCTCTTCGTTTTTGGGATCCAGCTTGAACATCAGGCGTTTCTTGTTCCATAACATGTAAAAACTTTGTTGCATCAGTTTGAACATCACCTTACCTGTGTGGGAAATTGGAGAAATGGGTCTATGGTTACCTCACTCTTGGTGGCTCCTTTTTTGAAGACTTGGGTGTGTATTGATCATTGCCAGTCTGTAGACTATTGTTTTGTTTCCATATGTGTTGACATATTGTAATGAGGAATAAATACACTATAATTTTATAAAGCTACCCATATTAATCTTAGTAAATATTAAACCCAGCTGTTACTCTAACCTGAATCATGTAAAACATTTCTTATCTAAGTATATTTTAGTAGAATCAACAGGTTCATTTCCTGTGTACACCTAAGAAATAGCCAGATTTTGTAGTCCTTCCAACTCAAGGATGCTGACCATAAAGATCCATATTGGGACCAGCAAGGACAATGCCTGCATGTTCACGGCCCCTCCCCTGGATCTCTTTGTTCTGTTTTCTCTCTGCTCCCTCCACATAAAATCCTCTCCCTGCCCTAAAATTTAAGTTGTAATCACAATTTAATATCTCCCAGCTACTAATTAAGCTACATATTCTGTAACAAATCAAAGTATATAATCCACCTTGTGTTTGTACCTGTGGTCAAGTTCTCACTGCAGTTGTAAGAAATGTTGACTCTGGCAATAAACCGCAGGTGTCTGGGGGAGGGAGGAATACTAGTACCAGAAGTAAAACCACAGAAGCCCAGCTGAAGCAAATTTGAAATATAACATCAGAACGACGGGAGTAAGCCTGAGCAGGAGCTATGAGATTCTCCTTCAGCTCCTTTCTCTTACTTCCACATCCCTCTCTCAAGATAAACTGCACATCTGTGCTCCCTATGGGAAGTTTCTCCCTTCTGAATTCCCACCAATTTCCTTTAAGAACCACAGGTTCAAACAAAGGTGGGAAGATGGGTTTTTGAGGACAGCAGTCTTCTTAAGATGCCACTTAAAGAAACCATTTTTTTTTTTTTCTCACCGACACCTGTCTCAAGAATTTGGCTTTCATTGTGGCAGAGAGTTGAACATGGTTTTGGCTTCAGCTTGGTTTCAATATTCTTGTTGAATAGGATTTTCACAGGTTCGGTCTCTGTGGCTTGGAGTAATTGTATCAGTGTGCCATCTATGCCTGATGATTTCTTTCTTCCCAATAATTTTAGAGCAGCTTTTACTTCATTTTCTAGAATTGTAGATTCTTCCTGATAGGAATCTTTTTCTGAGGTATCTGTCATCCTTTTGGCTCTTCTGTATAGATTTTGAGTGTACACTTTCCACCTTCTCTTTATTTTCTCCTGTTTAGATATTTTGTGCCCTTGTTGGTCATTCAACATTTCTAATCTAGGTTTTAGTTCTCCTTTTATTTCTTGAATCTGCTGGTAGAGATCTCTTGTTTTTCCTTTTAAGTTGTTCTTTTCTATCTCCTTACATTATCTATTTTATAGTACTCTATTTCTACATGATAGTCATTGGAAAACTGCATTCTGCATTCTAACCCTGTCTTGTCAGCTTTACATGTGATCTCTTGCCTATAAACTTTGTCTATAATGCAATATTTTTTAATTTCTATTTATAGATGTAGAAACTAATTTCAAATTTGTGATAAGTAACTCATTAGCTCACATCGCTGCTATGTAGTAAAATATCATTTTAATATGGGTCACCTGTTTCTAAATCCCCAAATGTATAAACACTCATATTTACTACCTGCCATTTTGTTTGGGAGACTTCCTGGAAAGCAATGACTGATTGACACAGGTTTTGTGGAAGAAATGTGCTTCTGAGAGATTCAAAGCTGATAAACTCCTTAGTAACTTTGTTGAAAAAAAAAAAAAAAAAAAGAACACCTCTATATATCAGTCAGTGTACTCATGCAGTCAAAAATTTTAAAAATCATGTTGTATCAGTCATACATTGCAGCTGGTTTCATTCCGATTAATGTGGATAAGATTTAGTAGGGTTGTGAATTTTTGTCTAATACTGTTCAGAATCTTCCAAATTATTAAGATAAAGTTGGCATATTTGATAAATATAATTTCAGAGGGCATGCTAGTCCATATTTACTGGTTAGAGTGTGTGTGTGTCCATATAATTTAAGAACATTTATCCTGAAGGCAAAAAAAAAATTCCTTTATGCAATGTACATTTTTCAGATTCTTATAAAGTGGACATTACAGGTTATTCTAATGTGTTACATGATAGTTAAAAAGAGATCAAGAGCCTCTTTACTCTCTTTCTTGACATTGGCTTTAGTAAATTAAGCAGCAAAGGTTTTATATAAGAATAATTAGTAAGTGCTGCAGACAGACTCCCCCATGAGATGCCTGTCATCTTGATTCATTATTTATATACTTAAAAAGTAGGACAATGGAGTCTGATTCTCATCTCCAGGTGGTCCTTTCCACTGAACAAATTATGTACTCAGAGCAACTGTATGTAACAAAATCCAGGCATAGATTTAGTAACCCTTTACTATATTCTAAGAGCTTTTACAGGTCAAAATCATTTATTTTTTCAGGTAAAATTATGATATTCACTTATCAATACCCAAGTTTTGACATAGTATTAGAGAAACAACAAAAGAATGTAAAGGTTGAGTAATGATCTTTTGGAATTAAAAATCAAACAGCTAGAGAATGAGGAAACATTGGATTTGATAATTATCCACTTTTGCAAGAGAAAATATCTTCTTTGGAGCAATTGTATTTTTCTTTTTATTGTTAGCATACATAATATTATGTCTTCTTTAAATGCGGAAAAAAAGATTATTGAAATAATGAGATTCTGGAGTGTTCATACAAATACAGACATTCCCTGGAACTCTCACTAGAAATAATATGAGCATGTGGACTCTAGATAAGGTGTATTAAATGAATATGTATAGGAGGTATGACTGATGGGTTGTAAGAGCTAATCGAGATAACATGAAACTCACTTTATATTCTAATCAAATTACATTTTAATTATTTTGTGTTAAAGTATGATTGAAATTTATAATTTTATATGTCTACCTATTTGCTATGTTTCTCTAGGTATATAATCCTATATTTACTAGGGATAAAAAGTTCCATAAATTTTCAAAACATCAGCATACATAAATCTAAAGTAGGACAGAAGAGGAGACTGTGGAAGTGTGAGGTATATGCAAGGGGAGGAAAACCCCTATGAGAAAATCTATGTTGAAATGAACTATGAGGATTTCAGTACCTTACATTTAGAGAAGAATTCAAGGTAATACACACTCTCAGGCCCTGGATCTACTCCTACACAAAGTGGGCTCCAAGGAAGCCTCTGGTTGATGCTTTTTCATTTCCGTATCCACTAAAGGAATCAAAGGAATAGGACTTAAGCTAAAGCATGCAATGCTTGGATAAATCTATAAAAAAGATCTGAAGATATTGCATCATTTACTGAAGAATGAAATATAGTTCTGTCCTGTACAACTTTGAATTTCTGAATAACATACTATGAACTTAAAAAATTACAACAGAGAAAATTAGAAAATAGTTATTTATGATAATTTACAAAATATTTTCTTTAAATATGAGTTCTCTCATTTTTTGTTTTTTCTCTAATGGATGTTGAAATTTGAAACTATCAGATGGTTTCTCCCTTTAGCTTTTGTGTATTTTCATTCCAATTAAATATATTTAAAATAATATCTAGATTAGATTTTTTTTAAATGGGACATAGCATGAAATATACCAGGTTTTGCAATGAGTTACTATTGGTATTGCTTGGACAATGTTAAGATATATGATGTGGATGCAAATTAAACACTAATATATCAAAACATTTTTATTTCTGTCTCTCTTGCTATTCCAATCCCCTTATCTTTGACATTCTTTTCAATGAGTAATCAGAAAACAATTGATTCTGATGCCTAACAAGTGAAATATTGATTCACATTATTTATTAAAATTTAAATGCGATTTTCAGAAGCATGGATGTTAATAGGTATGAGCCTCCAAAGAATTTGCAAGAAAAAATCATTAAAGGCGTATTTCCCTATCACTTACTTTGGGGTTGACATTATGCTATAGAATATTGTTGAGAACTTAAAAACACAAATTCTAGATGCAGATTAGAAACCAAAATCTATAGCATACTATGATTAATATTGTGTTATAACTTTGCAAAGTAATAAATATAAATGTTATTATTATTCTGAAACATCCCATACTTCACAGAAACTCTATAAGGTGAACATAAGTTTAGACTTTATTATTTTAATTTAATTTTGGATCACAATTTACTTGCTTATAATTTACTTACTAGCATATATGTGTTTTGCTGATATAAAAAATTACTATGAGAAGAAACTCCTCATATTAATTGTATTTTCATCATTAACGCAATTGCTGCTGAAACAATTGTTCCAAGACTTCATCTTCCACACTTGTGTGGCTCATGAGGAAAATCATATAATGCAATTACCATATGTTTGTGACATCACAAGGTAATTGACACCAAGCCTGCTGCTTCTCTCCCTCAGGATTTTCCCAGAGACAACAACACTGAAGCAAAGCGGTCTCCTGTCACACAAAGATGAAGAGTTTTGCACTTTTTACAGAAAGCTTCTCTGAAAATATACTTACTTTTATGTAGGGAACTGATACAATCTATGCATAAAGTATTATTGTTAATATAAACTAATAAATTTTCAAAATGCCATTATAACATGTTTTTTTATTTCATCTTTATTATATTGTTTCCCTTTACCATTTAGTCCCCTTACATACATCTCCCCCCACCCAGTAATCATCACACTGTTGTCCATGTCAATGAGTCATTTTTCCTTTTTGTTCAATCCATTCATCCCCTCAAATTCCCACCCCCAGCTGTCATCCTGTTCTCCATCTATGAGTCTGTTCCCATTACATCTGTTTTTTGTTTTTTTTTTAAATGAGGTTTCAGAATAGAAATCTGGTGTCATCATTTCTATAAAATATCACTAGCTATGGTACCAGTGCATGAAAATAAGTGTAACTCAGCCCAAAAAGCCATTTAAAGTCATCTTAAAATGCAGTGAGATGTTTTAAAAAATGCCTATTCAAATCATAACAATTATTTGAACATTCAGCATGCACTATTCTCAAAAGTCATCTTTGGGCCAAATGAACACATCTTTAGTTCAGACTGTGTGCTAAAAAGCAGTTTATGTATTCATACATATTATTTGTGGCTTAGCTTAAAAGTCTTTTTTTTTTTTCAGCAGAACTTTTCAAGCTGTATTAACATTTCCTATAATATGTCATCTTACCACTTCATTTTTTGTCAGCAGTCATCATAACTTTTAATTATAGCCTCATTAGCTTAATATTCATTTCCCATTAGAGTGTCTGCTTCATGAGTACAGGACCCATGTCTGCCTCAGGTCATAAAAAGCATTTTCTGAATACATAAATGAAAGAAAGAATTAATAGAAGTGTTTTAATTCTGATGTATCCAAAAGGTTTCTAAACATTAAAAAGACATCCCTACTCAAAAACTGCACATGTTTTTGTAGCTAATTAATAGATGGCATATTAAAATCCTTCCTCTGTCAGTATGTTTTGACAACAATTATAATCCTATAATCCAAATCACTTTAAAATAATCAAAAGTTGGCCTAGAAAAAATGGTATCATTTTTTCTTGTTCCTGATGTTTAATATTAGGTTCCAGGGTGAAAGATTCTAAAGGTCAAGAGCATCATTTTGGAAAAAATGTAGCTTTATATCAGAATATGCCTTCCTCAGGACTCACAATTTCTCTATTTTATTGATTATAGTAAAAAGTAGAAATATGTTTCAGTTGACTCTCAAAATATCATTTTATAAAATAAAGTTTATCAATATAAAATTTATACACAATAAAATCTACTATTTAAGTGTTACTTCTATCAATTTTGACAAGTTATACATTTTTGGATACAGTAATGTATTCATCACCACAATCAAGACACAGAGATCATCACACCAATATCTTCCTTTTAGGCCCTTTCTCAGCCAATTACTCCCACTGCAGACCAGAGCACCAGCTGCTGAGCTACATGGTGAAAGTATGTTTAACTCCATGACAACTGGCAAACTAAGAAAAAGGGATAACTGGAAATAAAAAGGACATATTTTTATAAGTAGAGTTAATAAATCTAAAATCACACATAAAATCAGTTAAAGGCTGACCTTATCATCTATAATCATTGGGAAATTTAAACAAACAAAAATAACACCAAAATTAAATATCGTTAAACCAACAGGCTCCCTATGACTCTCATCGAGGACACTTCTATCTGTATCTTTAAAGGACCTGTTCTTTCCATCCTTAGGAAGTCATAGATTGTGTCACTGAGGAGTGATTGGCAAAAGGCCATGGTAAAATCTCCACAAATACAACTGGTATGTGGTTATTTAGCTGAACATTATAAGAATACTCAGAACTTCCCATTTATCATTAGCAACTACAGATTGCCTGTCCTCACCAACCAACAAATCAACCCCTACATAAACTAAAATCCGTCACTCTCTTGTTCTAGAAAACAACAGGAAAATTTTGAGCATTTTAATATCATCTAAAGTTAACTTATGAGGTACACTTGATGGTCCTGTATGCAAACAAGAGGAATTGATCTTTACGTCTTTCCCAACAAAAATACCACACATTTCAAATAACAAGAATTTCATAATTATAGCTATAAAAGATACTAAATGAAAGTTCTTTAGAAAATCTTCATGAGTAGACAATCCTCAGATGTCTGCAGACTTAAGATTGGAAAAGGCAGCAGGATCCTCCTAGATACCTAAAAACCTTAATTGTCACATTTTCAGTTGATTGCTTTTGTCTTATTTTTCATCCTATTTTTTTTTATATTTTACACTTTCAATATTATCTGTTATGTACCATTTACTGATAATGATAATATCCTTGGGTCTGAGCTTTACTAAGAATTCTCTTTATTCTAAATCTACAGTTTATCTTTTTTAAGTTATTGTTAGTCCCGCCAATTTAAGGAATTATGGGATATATAATCACATTCAAACTCTTGAAAAAATGCAAATAATGTAATTATTTTGTGTGAAAATGAATTTTTCTAAAAGATCCTTTTATCAACAAATAACTTTAAGAAATCTTTCGCTGATACTTATTAGTAAACACTCCTGACATTATCACTGTACAGATCAACTACATCTGCTCAAACCCTAAATTTTATCTGGAAACCGGAGAAGACACCGGTGTTTGTTCTGCTTGTCACTACCAAACCCAATAAGCAGAAACAGGGGTTGAATCTTTGTGGGAGCTTTATTCAGATGGGCGGTGATCTGAGAAGTTGGTGGGTTCATACCCTAACACAGCGGCTTACATATTCCTTCCCAGCCAGAGATTTTACAACAGAACAAAGTACAGTGAAGGATTTTGTAATTCAGGGAATGTTAGATTTAAAAATCTGCAGTATTCTTGTCCTGGGCAGCTCACTGTTCCCAAGGGCAGGTGGCTGTCTGTCTCTCCCTGAAGCACAATAGCTGCATGTCTCCACTTGTTCCCCAGGTGGTAATCTTTAGCAGCGCCTCAGGAGGTCTGCTGTGTCTCCCAGGAGCCAGGATGGGCCTTATCTGTAGTTTCTGAAACAAAAGCTTTAACGTATGCCTTAATTACTAGGCTTATAACTATTTACCTTAAACAAAAGTTTTCCAACTCATGAGTGCCCTATCAATCTCAGATGTGATAGAAATTCTCATCCATATTGTTTTTTAAACAGTAAAATTACAAATCAATATGTCTTAAAGTTGAAAATGTATTGTTTTTTGACATTTTTAGGAGCCTATAGATGTTAAAATATTTTTGTAATCAAATTAAGAATGATATTTATTTCTATAGTGGAGAAAGTACTTGCTTTTGAAGCATAACACTGGAATCTGAGTCTTAAATAAACACAGATTCATTTTCATTTTAAATAACTTGATTTTTATTCTTGCTCTCAGTAGCTAATAAAGAAGATCAATGTTGTTCACAGTTGGAACTGCAAATTTTTGTTTGTTTTTCAGTCAATGTGAGGATTCTCCTCCTTCATGGAAACCTCTACTTTACCTAGGGAAAAATCAACAAATCAGTGTACAGTATTTAGTACACAATTAGTCTGTATCTCACAAACTTATCCATCTTCTCCCAGAGGAAAATTCTCTAACCAAGGAGGAGATTCAGGGAATGGGTTTTTCGTCCACTTATTCACTTGCGTTAAAAGAGAGAGAAAATACCGTTACATCTTGTTTTTCATTCCTTCCAGGCAATTCTCAATACAGTTTGAGAATGTCTGATATTTGTTTGCATCTCCAGCCCTAGCATCCGTAGTAGCATATCAAGAGTTGAGTCTACAAAGTAAATTTTTCAAAGACCTTTCCCTTTTTAAATTCAAGAATCTTGTCACTTGAAATAAAAACATGTATCTGGGGTGTCACAGAAACTTATGCAAATAGCTCAAGTGATACAAAAATATCTGCTAATTAGGCTACTTCCTCTAGATATTCTTCATCTTCAAAACACTTTGGAAAATATGGCCTCTCTTTTTTCTGAAAATACTCTTACAATTCATCTTTTAACTCAAACATTGTAGTAACTTCTTGATGAAGTTAACTTCTTCCTCTCATGAGCCACTGATGTCCACATATTTCAGGACACTTAGGTTCTCTTCAGGCTTTTGCACAGTTTTTTTAAACATTCTTTAGTGAAATTTTTAAAAGTAAAGTTAACCATTTCTTCATACTATCTGGAACTATTCTTTACAACTGCGAGAGTTTTAGAAACCAGCATCTCACTGGGAAAGAAGCAGTGTCTTGTAATAAAGTCAGTAGTTTCTTTTCTTACAAGGGGGTAACACTTCATGAAACCACATATTTTGTAGATACTGAGGGGAACAGAGTTTGCTACCCCAAAATATTTTTATGACATATTTATTATTTAAAACTGGTTATTTTTAAGATACAAAAGACTCAAGAAGAGCCTTTTATCCACCCCACCCCATTACTTCAATAAAGAAATTAAATAGAAAAGACTGTTTCAGAAGGGTGATGCCTTAGTATGATATGAGCTAAGTGTGGTAGACAGGGAGGAACCTAGCCAAGTCTGTTTGTTAGACTACCTTCTGTGTCATTGCGTCTGACTCTGGTGTTCTGGAAGAATTTGTTTACCAAAGGTTTGTTCCTTCTCATCTACTTATGAATTGCCTACCTTCCCTTTGAAGTCCAAACCACTAACCTACTTTTTCCTTAGCTCAAAATGGCAGATAAGTCTCATAACTGCCCCATTTGTCCTTGAGCCCCTATGATGGAATGTATGTGCATGCATAACAAATTTAGTTATTTTCTCCTGTTAATCTGTATTATGTCAATTTGATTATTAGACTAGCCAGAACTATGATGGAAAATGCACCTCCCCCCCCCTCCAAAATACAATCACAGTAATTCTAGACAGACCTTTTGTTTCCACACAGGAGGACAATATATATTGGTATTTGCTTGCTTTAGGGAGTTACTCATTACAGACGATGTTGTTCTGAATTTCGCAACTATTTACAAATCTGACAAACTCTACGGCATGATGTTTATTGGTGAAATCTGTTGATTTATCAACCTGGATCGAGGAGATGTTGTTTCCAGTTTATTATATGAAACCTCTTCCATCTCAGGTGGCATGTCATCAATACACGGATGTTTAAGACTATGAGACAAACCTTTTCAATTTCTCAATCTGCATCCTGTGTCAGCATTCATTGCTACTGTTTTACATGATGGAACTATGAGGTCCTCACTAGCTTTTCTTTTTCACACTTGAGTTTTTTTTTTCTTTTCAGGCCATTAAATTCTATACTTAAAAGATTTCTTTCTTTAAGCCGCTCACTAAATGTCCCTTTGTTTAAATAAAAGTTTTCTTTTACTTTTTGAAAGTCTAATGACTGCATAATGAAATCAAACATTTTAAAACGTTGCAAAACCTTGTAAAATGTTGTGATATTTAGCTATGTGTCTGATTAATTGTTGGAGCCATTGCTACTCTTTTTTTTTTTTACAATGCAGAATAAAGTCTAAAAACTTACATTAAAAATTTGATACTTATAGACAACTATTCTGAAAACAATGTACAAACATAGATGAAAATTTAGAGAAATAAATGAATAGGAAAGACAAATGTAAATGCCTCTTAATAATATAAAATGATGTTCAAACTTTATTTTTTGATAAAAAGCCAGTCATCCTTCATATTTTTGTTCTTTGCAGTTACATCTTTTATTTTTATGGTTGCATTCTTATTTTTGTTTCAGTGACTCAATTATCAAATAGCTACTTATAGTTCTCTTAATTTTTTTCTGATTGTAGTTTGCTGAACTTCCCTGATCTACAAAGCTTTTTAGTTTTTAAAGTCAACTTTCGAGAGTTTTCAGTTTTTATTTTTAAATCATTTTTCTATCTCAATAGTTACTATTATCTATCATGACTCTAATTATATTTATGCTACAGATTTATGATATTGTTTCATAGGCCTCTAAAGCTCCATTTTTTTCAATATTGCTACTCTTTTAAACTGTTTGCCATGTATAACACAATAAAATAGAGCCTCTTTCTTTTTCCCCATCATCCTTTAACAACTAAGATTTTCAAATTGAATTTATTGGGATGACATTGGTTAACACCATTATAAAGATTTTAGGTTTATAATTCTATAACAGAGTTTCTTTTTAATACATTATATTAATTATGCTAATACAGTTGCCCCATTTTTCTCTCCTTTATTCCCCTCTGCCCTGCACCCCCCCTCCCACCAGCATTCCCCCACCTTAGTTCATGTCCATGGGTTCTACATGGACATATAAGATCTTTGGCTTCTCCATTTCCTATACTATTCTTTTTTTAATTTTAATTGTTGTTCTTGTACACTTTTCTGCTTTCTACTCCCATCCCAGTCCACCACCCCAGCCCTCCCCACCTCCCTCCCATTTCCATCCCCCCTAGTTTTCGTCCATGTGTCTTTTATACTTGTTGCTCTAAACACTTCCCCTTTTCCCCTGGAAGTCCCTCCCCTCTCCCCTGTGGTGACTGTCAGCCTGTTCTCAATTTCAGTGTCTTTGGTTATATTATGCTTGAATTCTATGCAGCACAAAGAAAGAAGGAGATCCCACCCTTTCAACAGCATGGATGGAACTGGAGAGCATTATGCTAAGCAAAATAAGCCAGGAGGTGAAAGACAAATACCATATGATCTCACCTTTAACAGGAACCTAATCAGCAAAATAAACAAACACCCATTTCCTATACTATTCTTAACATCCCCTGTCTATTTTGTACCTACCACTTATGATTCTTATTCCCTCTACCTTTTCCCCATTCTCCCAGCTCCCACTGATAACTCTCCATGTGATCTCCATTTCTATGATTCTGTTCCTGTTCTAATTTGCTTAGTTTGTTTTTGTTTTAGGTTCAGTTGTTCATAATTGTGAGTTTGATGCCATTTTGCTGTTCATAGTTTTGAGCATCTTCTTTTTCTTAGGTAAGTCTCGTTAGCATTTCATATAATAAGGACTTGGTGAACTTCTTCAACTTGACCTTATCTGGGAAAAACTTTGCCCTCACATTCTAAATGATAGCTTTACTAGATAGAGTTATCTTGGATGTAGGTCCTTGCCTTTCATGACTTGGAATACTTATTTCCAGCCCCTTCTTGCCTATAAGGTTTGTTTTCAGAAATCAGCTGATAGTCTTAGAGGAACTCCTTTTCTCTTGCTGCTTTTTAGATTCTCTTCTTTTCCTTAATCTTGGTTAATGTAATTATGGTGTACCTTGGTGTGTGCTTCTTTGGGTCCAACTTCTTTGGGACTCTGAATTTCCTGGATTTCCTGGAAGTTTATTTCCTTTGCAAGATTGGGGAAGTTCTCCTTTACTGAGTGTTCAAAAAAGTTTTCAATTTCTTGGTCTTCCTCTTCACCTTCTGACACCCCTATTATTTGGATGTTGGAATATTTAAGGTTGCCCCAAAGGTTCCTAAGCCGCTCCTCATTTTTTTGAATTCTTGTTTCTTCATTCTGTTCTGGTTGAATGTTTATTTCATCCCTCTGCTCCAAACCACTGATTTGAGTTTCCTTCACTGTTAATTCCATGTATATTTTTTCCTTATTTCACTTTGTATAGCCCTCACTTCTTTGTCTATTTTGCAACCTTACTCAACCATTTATGTGAGCATCCTAATTACCAGTGTTTTGAACTCTGAATCCTAATAAGGATTCTCCTTGTCACTTAGTTATTTTTCTGTAGTTTTAATCTATTCTTTCATTTGGGACATATTTCTTTCTCTTGGTGCACCTATTATATTGCACTTGTTAAGGGGCAGAGCCTTAGGTATTTGCCAGGCTGAGGTACCCCACATAGCTGCATTGTGGCATTGTTTGTGGGGGAGGGGTCTGAAAGCAATGCTGCTTGCCTGGCTGTAGGCCGACTACAGGTCTATATAACAAGAATATAGTGGTTTATTTTTATAACTTATCATTCTTTCCCCAGAGCTTTATCTACCAGGTACAAATGCCACAAAAATCTTGTAATTAGTCTATAATTTCCCTGTATTGGTTTGTGTGTTAGACATCATTTTGACAATAGATTTATATTTGCCAGCTTCAAAAAATTAATTCACTAGTTTTCCATTTGATATATATTCTGAATCCATTTTTAAGGCTTACAAATTTTGTCTCACTAAAAATGTGAGAGAAAATATTGAAGAAACCATCTGGACTGGGATAATTATAAAAATAATATTTTATTTTTTAAGAAATTCCTGATCTTAAAGTTTTTCTCCTACTTGAATAAATATTTACAACTTACATTTTGGAAGTTTATCTATTTCTATCATAGGATAGAATTTATATTTTAATTATAAACACTTAAAATTTATATCTCTTGTCCTTATTGTCTATTATTGTTTTCATTAATACAAACTGACTGTGAAATAAGCCCAAAATGCATTAGTTATACTCAAATATAATGATTTTATATTTTGAAAATAGATTATCCAGTGCATACCACATGTACATTTAAGTGTTTCATGTACTTAGAAGCTAGCCCCATTTTGCCAAGAATGAGACAACAGATAAAAACTAACCCTGAGTATATTATCAAATAAATATAATTATGACCCCTTCATGACAGGACTTTTGAATCCTGACATTACCTACACACACTGGGAAGAAGTATTTTTATGCTCTTCAAAGCATGAATGATATATCACATTTTACATTCTTCAGTACCTGATGAATGTAGAACTGAAATATTTACTTCAATTTTTGTTGCTTTAATGCATTTCTGACCACCAATGCCCTTTTGCTTATTTAATTTCCTACACAATAATTTAATTGCTTGCCATGTCATATGATGTTCAATAAAGCAAAGCACTGAAGCAAAAAATAGCAAGACCTCTTAGAAGGGTTAAAAGGAAACCTGTACCAGGACAAGAGTAAATAACTCCTTCATGCTAATTACCTTCGAAGGGTTGAGGCATACAAATAGTGAAAACTCTCACTAACTGTATTAATAGGTATGTTTATATTTCACATGGTCAGAAAAATGAACAAAATTTAGTAGTCATATTACTACTTCATGTGAACTTCTCCTAATTATTAGATTTTATTCAAAAGATTTTTCTCAGGAATGGAACTGTATGATGCAACTTGATGTTATAGAATTATAATATAAAGAATGCATACTATTGAAAAATATCACAAGTTAACAATTTCTAATCATTGTTTCAGGAAATTTCCTGAAACCTTGTGGACATATTGTTTTAAAAAGATTAGAAGAAAAATTATGTTTTATTATACTTCATTTCCTTATTCTCCTCCACCTTTTTTAGCCACATTGGTTTTATCTATCTATCTATCTATCTATCTATCTATCTATCTATCTATCATCTACCTGTTTATACCTAATTTACCTATTTAGTTATTTTTGCTTATTGTCCACCCTCCCAGCAGTCTTATTGTCCAAGGTTAACAACATCACTTGTCAGTTTTTAATTTTTTTCACATCAAATTTTCCTGTATTTACTCTCATGTTTAATGTATTTACATTTAGAAATAAATGGCATATTTATCACAGAAGTAATAAAAAGTCATAAAAGGCATCATTTTAAGTATCTGTATGAATAATCTGTAAAAAGGGTGGGCATTTTAAACTGTGTTGAAACATGGGTACAGTTCAAGTATTCAAAGAAGGAGAAAAAATTGATTTGGCAAAGTGGGTACACATGAGAAAGCACTTGGAGTTGAAATTTTAAATGGCATATAGATGAAAGACAGTGCATGTGAGGTTAATTAACTTTTGTGGAAATTTGTATTGTAAAATGAAGAAAGATAATTTTGAACCTATAATTGGGAATGTAATCTGTGTTGAATATTAGAAATAGCTTGCATTTTATTCTGTAATCAATGATTTAAGTGATTAAGTTACTAAGAAGTAAAAACTAAGAATAAAAAGTGTATTTAATAGAACATATTTGGCCACTCATGCTGAATGTTTTAACATAATTAGTTCTCAGTCACTAAAAGAATGTGTACTTATACCTTCTGCTAGAAAGCAAAGGCAGAGACTGATGCGATGTAGCTAAAACTTCTCAATATCTTGCTATGTGAGGATGTTTTGATCTTTCTTTACCATATTAAGTATATCATTAAGTAAATCCATTGCCCAGAAATATTGGTAAGTTCTTCAATATGTAAATTACTTTAGTCAACATAGCTTTTGTAGTACTTGCCTATAATGATATAAATTAATTACAGAACTTCAAAATGTTAACCCATTCTGGATGGGCTAAAAAAAGCATTAAAGACTAACTTTAAATTTTGAAGAAATGTATTGACTTCAATTATTATGGTTAAATTTTATGTGTCAACTTGACTAAGCTATTACCAGAGACTGAATATGTATACCCTACCACCCAAAATTTCTATATTCAAGTTTAATGTCCAATGTGAGATTATTTGGAGGCAGGACCTTTGGAAGGTGATTTGGTAGGGCCCTAATGAATGGGATAACAATACTAATAAAAGAGGCCTCAAATAGATCCTGCACCCCTTCTGCTATGTGAGGACATAGCAAGAAGACATCTTTTTGTGAATCAGGAAGCAGGCTTTCACCAGAGACCTATCTGCCAGCAGCTTGGTATGAGACTTCTCATTCTCCAGAACTCTGAGAAATAAATTTCTGTTGTTTGTGAGCCAGCCAGTCCATGGCATGCCTCATAGCAGATGCAATGGACTAAGATAGCTATGGTGCCCAGCTCTTTGATCAAACACTCTTCCAGATGCTTCTCCAAAGGAAATTTGTAGATATAATTAATGTCCATAGACAGTTGCCTTTAAAGAAAAGAGAGTACCCTGGGCACAGTGTGTGAACCTCATTCAATTAGTTCAAAAGCTGTAAGAGAAAAGACCGAGGTTTCCCAGAAAAAAGGCATTTTGCTCACCCATGTAACATAGAAATCCCACTTGTGTCCATCCTGCCAGCCTGCCCTATGAACTTCGGTCTTATGAGCCGCCACACTCCCACGATCATCTGAGCCAGTTTATTAAAATTAATCTCTTCATACACACACACATGCACACACATGCACACATGTACACACCACCCATACATACTTTTGGTTAGGTTTCCCTGGAAAATATTGATAGACAAGTGTTCACTTAAAATGTCTTAATAAAAATGTTATTTAAACTATAAACTAATAAGAATTTTTATAGGTTAACAAAACTTTTCATTAATCCTCCATGTTGATTTAAATTATCCATATTAAGATGCTACTTTAATATGTATAAACAAAAACCTCAAGATAAATTCTGTCATAATAGCATAGAAAGCTAATTTTATAAATAATCAAATAAAATGTAATTTATTTAAAATAAATATTTATTGTAACATTTTAGTTTTATTAAAATAATGGCAACATTAGAATGTACATATACATTTATAATATTTTATATATCTAGGTAATTCCTCTTAATTGAACAGTACTTGATTTGTGTAATCATATCTTTTTACATGTAAAAATTAATTTAAGCATAGACCAGTATTTGACACTGATACTCGTATTCTGTGCCTTGATTCAAATCAAAAGGCCACATATCTCATTAGCTTCCTTTGGTTTATAATAGTTTCTTCATCCTTCATAGCTTTCATGACTTTGATGACTTGGAGGAATACTACCAGTCAGATACTTTCTATAATGTTTTTTCAATCATGTCTGTCTGAGATTATTCTGTCATTGCACTGTACTTCACATTCATCTTCTATTTTTTTCCCGCTGCAGACTAATATCAGCTATTTTTCCAAGAAGCATGATTTATTTTGTTGGAGAGTGATACTTAGAAACCAGGATCTGGGTTTTGGGTGTGCTGATTGCTATTGGAGTATCATATGTTCTAGACTGTCTTGGTGGACAGAGTTAGTAAATATATTACATATTCTCTATCAGTATTCTGTTTTTGGCCTCTCCTTATACTGTACCAGAGGTCACTAAAATGTAAGCAGAAATTTGTGTTTCTATTGTTCAATTAACATGAGTGTCAGTAGCAAAATTCTAGAGAAAAATGAATATTAATTATATAAAATGTTGTTTTATGGATATGGATAGAAGCCTAATCTATGAATGTATTGTTTTCTATAATGCAATGTGTGCCTTGAGAGATTATGTACTCTAGAAAATTATGTAGTGCGATGAATACTTAAGTCTTTACTTAGTATGGTGCCCTAATTTCTGTCAGGAAAACACTTTTATCCCATTTTTGTCTCCAATGCATATCTTGTGCTAAAAGAAATCGCAGTTGCTCATCGTTTTGTTTTTAATAAAAAAATGCCTGAGCAAGCACTTTTAGTGCCTATTTCATATTCTCAGATTATAGAAACCTGAGCTCTGAAGTGAAAGTTTATGAAGAGAAAGGGGAGAGCCTGATATGATCTCCCTAATGAGGCAACATCTCTGGTAAGAAACTGAAGCATCAAGTCCATTATTTGCCATATAATATAAAAATACTATTACATTTATTTTAGTTTTACTGAATTAATGTAGTCAAAATAAATGTGTTAGCTTTTAATGCTTCTCAGGTGACATTTAATATCCTATATTAGCATTTTGTTAAATAAATTTTGTTTTAATAATCTAAAAGAGAAAATGCATATAAGTAATCTCACTTGAACAACCTTCACTGGTTTCCAGGGATAAATTAATACAGAGAGGTCTATTACCCCAATCTGACAAAATAATATTCTAAATACCGCCTAAATATGTCAGAAATAAATTGCCTTTTAGAATTATCCTCACAATAAACTTTCAACATACCTTTAAGGAAAAACAGTACTTTAGATAGTCTAATGTATTTTCTAGAATGTCACAAGACACAGTTTAAGTGCCTCTAATTAATAACTTTGTTCAGTGGACAACAATGGATAACTGAATGACATTATAAAAATGTTTATCATTGCCTATCAAATTTAGGAAGCAAAACTGGAGACAAAATTGTTTGTTCCTGTCTTTCTCCATGTCTCATCAAATCATGTCTGATTATAGCTGGATTCCCTAGTATTTAACTATTATTGAATGCAGCAATGAAAGAAGCCATGGAGATACTTAATTATCCACACAGTAGGTGCCCGATGGAGGAGCTTCTTTTTAACCTTTTTTCTCTGTGATAAGATAATTACTGTCTGGTGCAATTGCTACTAATATAAATATTCACTGATTGCAAGCTGTGGCCTAAAGGCTGTTACTGAGAAAGATTCTCTGTGACCCTGTGGGGGTGCCATTGCTCATTTCTAAACAAATAAGGCCTCATCAACTAAAGAACCATTAATGTTTCCATATCCAGAAATTTAAATAAAATTAGAACATAATTTCTGGTGAAGCATTATGAATCCATTTGACTAAATCAAATATTCACTAATGTTTTTTTTTTTAAATAGACCCAAATCATCATCCATGAGAATATGAATCTGAGTTAGGATGATTACCCTATTATATTTTCATAAATTATTTTGAAAATGTAATGTAGAGTCTTCTTTCCAGGTAGCATTTTCACTATCTACATTGTGTAAGAGAATGTTTCCTTACTTGGAATAATGGAATCAATTAGAATTTTAAAAATATAATGCACACAAGAAAATATTGATGGTAAATGCCAACAGATGGGATGTGTATGTTTCAATTCAGTGATGAGAAATATTAGTTTTTGACCCTTACAGTTTTCATGGTTCTTTTCAACCAACAAAGATAAAAGCTTGTTCAATTTGGATCTTCTGTAGCATATACAATATGCTCCTCGAATTCCTTGAACATTGCTAGTTCATATGTCTTAACTTGTATTCCTTTGATAATTATAATGTGTGATTAAAACTCCCTATAATAGAGCCCAGCTGGTGAGAAAAATATTTCAAAATACAAATATTTTTGTTCTCTGACATTTGGTGCAGAATACATGTTCAAAATAAACATCATTGTTTTCTGTATTCATAGGCCAAGCATGCCCAGAATCAAATGCCTGTGTAGTTCCTTTGTGGTAGGCAATAGGAACTTAATAAGGTCTCACTATATAGAAATATTAAAAATTTCCCTATTTCACAAATTTTCCTAATGTGACTTTTGCAAGTGTTATTTAAAATTTAGCAAATTCAACATTTCCACACAGCTCATCTTGTTCAACTTAAAATTTGAACCTATTTAGAAGGTACCACTGTCACTGCCATCCTCTTGAGTTGTGGTATCTTCTTGTTTTCCCATTGATAAATCCAGCAAACAAACCAGCAACTCTGTTTTGGGGATGGAACCCATGTTCTTCATATATAGTTTTAATGTTTCAATATAAAACATTATTATCTACTGATCTCCACTTTTATTTGTTGATTTCCCAAAAAGTATTTAAAATGCAGAGCTTGATTCAGTTTTCCTCACCATCCATTCTTGACATGATCATGAATAATTTCAACATCATGGACTCTGAGTTGCTTGACTTATTTGTGATTATTTTCTCTTTTATTGAATTTCAACCGCTCCTCTTTCTAGAGAAACTATACAATTTATCATTATTAGTAGTTATTATTTTTCCTTGCAAATCCAATAATTTCAATATTTCACTCTTTGAGTATTTCCACTCCTTTTAGATCACTTTTTCAACTACTCTGTTGTGGCCCCAACTAAGTTCATGAGACTTTTTGTCATTGGCAGGAATAATTAGCACCACCAGTGGAAATTCTCTTTTCTTCATGTCCTACACATACCAGTTTTCACAGTCAGGACTTTGAACAGTGCTTAGAGTCTATTTTCTTTTCTGCCATTCACTAGCTGATCTGATGCAAACCCAACCCTAGGCTGACCTAGCAATTGCTTTGGCTGTGCCGCCACACAGGTGTTACTGATTCTGGGAGAAAGTCATGCAATAGGGCCTATACGTTTCATATAAACTCAAAACAACTAGAGTTCTGAACTAAAACGTATTCTATAGTTTTCCAGCCATTAAACCACATTTCCAAAATATATATTTTAAAGTATCACCCTTTTTTTCTTTAAACCTGTAATTCTTCCCACATGCTTGCTATCTCAGCCATTTCCTATATTCTTCTTCTTGGATGACTTTACTCCATAAATGGCAGAGGAAATAAAAGCTCACAGATTACCACAAACATAAAATCAAATAATCTGTTACCATTTTCTTCTTCCTCTGAGGAGATTTTTGTACAGTTTTTGGTCATGCTGTTAGGTAACAGAGTATGTTTGTTTTCTTCAAATTGTACAACTAACACACATATTTGGTTACATCACAAAATAATATATAGTATTTTATTTGTAGCAATTTCCTAGTTTCAGATTTATCTTTTCAAGTTGTCACTTCTGGTCAATTTGAGTTTTCAACTCAGTAAGTTCAAGCTTATTTTTCTCCTTTACTTTCCTTCTTCTTTCTCTCTGTGGATAATTTAAGTTCCTGGATAGGGAGAGAGGATTATGTTATTCTAGAATGGGGACAAAATAAACTAGGTGCTCTTAGCTCATCTTGGGCAGTTGTTGCTTGTCAGCCACCAAAGGTGAAGTTGTTGCCCAGCTAAAATTTCCGATCACAATGGCCATGTACTGTCCACTTTCTTGCCTTAACTTGTGGGCATCCTTGTTCTCCATCAATTTTCTCAGCATTTTTATTTCCCTTTTCTTTTTAGACAAAATTAGTAAATGATATAATAAGTTACCACTCTTTCTCATCCTTGATACCAAATAGCAGTCCTTCTGCTCAGTGGCTTCCAAATTCTTCTGGAGTTTCTTCAATATCTACCCTGGCCTCCATCTCATGCATCTGCACACAAACAGGAACACACACACAGCCAGCTACATTTGAAGACACCGAAAGTGATGACATATAGGGGCTTTTCCTCAGGCATCTACTGCTCTGTAAATTATATTTATATCTCTAATCTATGATTTCCTGTGTTTTCTTGATGTGCACCTTTAAATTCTAAAAGTGGTTAAAGCAAAGCTACACCTTGATTTTTTATTTAGTACTTTAGGTATTTTCAGAATGATAATTAAGCATATACTTACCTCTTGAATAAAAGATATTATAGAGTGTTGCTTGGAATATGTTAATTCTCAATTCTTAAAGAATATGTATTCACTTTGTCTGAAATTTTCACTTCAGTATCTTCATCTGCCTATAGATTAAATATTCAGCTATATCAATATAACTGTTACCTACTATTCTACTCCAATATGGCACTTGTTATAATCACCTGATTTTAAACAAATGCATTCTATTTCTGGTTTATCCAATTATATGTGCAGAGTTCCAGCTATGTAGATTACTGATATAATGTTAAGTAAGAATTATAGGGCACTATGTACTATGTGTGTGTCCTTAATTATGAATTAATTTTTTGACAATTTTTTTCTTTATTTAGATGCATTTTATTGATATTCCTTTTTTGTTGACTATGTCTAAGTATTCCATTGTTATTTTTAATAATAGTAATGAGAATAGATATTCTCATTACTTGACATGCTCTTGGTCTTAAAAATGTTTTCAATATTTCACAATTGAGCATTAAGTTAGCTGTGAAGTTGTTGTATACAGCCTTTATCAAGCTGAGACCTTTTCTTCTATTAGCATTCATTTGAAATTGTTTATCAGTAATGCATATTTAATTCTTCAAAGGCTTTTCCTGTATCTCTCAAAAAATTATGATCCTTGTTTTTGCTTTTAGATGTAATAAATAGCATTGATTGTTTGCTAATTATTGAGATATACATGCATCAGTGGTAAAATACACAACTGATGAAGGTACAAAATCATTTAAAATTTTTTATTGAATTTGTTTTGCCAGTGTTTTGTTGAAAATTTTGACCTGCACATTTATCAACAATATAGGCCTGTAAGTCTCTCTCTCTCTCCTTCTCTCTCTCTCTCTCTCTCTCTCTCTCTCTCTCTCTCTCTTTCTCTTCTTGCAATGTCTTTGTGCACTTTTGGTATCAGAGTAATGCTGGCCTTGTAAATTATACTTGGTAGTGTACTTTCTCTATTTATTTATTTTTTAATTTTATTTTAATTGTTGTTCCTGTACAGTTAGAATTCCCCTGTAAATCTATCCAATCCTGGGCTTTTCTTCATTGGATGTTGTGATTACTGTTTAAAATTTGTTGTGGGTAATTGTTTTGTTAAGAATATGTAATTCTTACTGTTTTAGCATTTAAAAGGCACATTTTCTAAAATCTCCCCATTTTTATTATATTTTATTGATTATGCTATTACAGTTGTCCCATTTCTCCCCCATCATTCCCCTCCACCCTGCACACCCCCTCCCACCCACATTCTCCCCCTTCAATTCATGACCATGTGTCATAAGTTCTTTAGCTTCTACTTTTTCCACACTATTCTTGCTCTCCCCCTGTCTGTTTTCTACCCATCGTCTATGCTACTTATTGTCTGTACCTTTTCCCCCTCTCTCTTCCTCCCACTCCACTGTTGCTAACCCTCCACGTGATCTCCATTTCTGTGTTCCTGCTCCTGGTCTAGCTGTTTGCTTAGTTTGCTTTTGTTTTAGGTGTGGTTGTTAATATCTGTGAGTTTGCTGTCTTTTTACTGTCATATTTTTTACCCTCTGTTTCTTAGGTGTGTCCCTTTAACATTTCATATAATAAGGGCTTGGTGATGATGGACTCCTTTAACTTGACCTTATCTAAGAAGTGCTTTATCTGCCCTTCCATTCTAAATGACAGCTTTGCTGGATAGAGCAATCTTGGATGTAGGTCCTTGACTTTCATCACTTGGAATACTTCTTGCCTGTTAGGTCTCTTTGGAGAAATCAGCTGACAGATTGATGGGAGTTCTTTTGTATGTGACTCTGCCTTTATCCCTTGCTGCTTCTAGAATTCTCTCCTTCATTTTAATCTTGGCTAATGTGATTATCATGTGCCTTGGTGTGTTCCTCCTTGGGTCCACCTTTTTTGGGACTCTCTGAGTTTCCTGGACTTCCTGGAAGTCTATTTCCTTTGCCAGATTGGGGAAGTTCTCCTTTATTACTTGTTCAAATAAGTTTTCCACTCATTGCTCTTCCTCTTCCCCTTCTGGTACCCCTATAATTCATATATTGGAACATTTAAAGATGTTCTAGTGGTTCCTAAGCCTCTCTTCATTTTTTTGAATTCTTGTTTCTTCATTCTTTTCTGTTTGGTTATTTCTTTCTTCCTTCTGGTCCACTCCATTGATTTGAGTCCCAGTTTTCCTCCCATCATTTTGATTCCCTGTGTGTTTTTCTTCATTTCACTATTGTACCTTCCATTTGTTCCTTTAATTTGTGACCAAAATAAACCAATTCTGTGAGCTTCCTAATCAGCAGAGGTTTGAACTGTGCTTCTGATAGGTTGGCTATCAGTGCTATGAGCTCTGCATCTGATAGGTTGACCACCTCCTGGTAGCTCAGATGAATTACCTCCAGGGCCTCGGTCTGTTCTCCCTTTTGAGGCATCCCTGATTTTTTTTTTTTTTTTGTCTGGTTGCGGCTGTTACATATGAGGGGCAGAGCCTTAGGCATTCACCAGGGCAGGGCAGCCCAGTAGCTGGTTTGTGATGCTGGGTGTGGGGGCAGGGTTCAAGAGGGAACAATGGCACTTGCTCCACTCTCTGCCAGATTTTAATCCCTTCCGCCACTTCCCCCAAGCAAACTGGAACCCTCTGGTGCTGATTCCCGGGTGGGTGGGCCTGCGCACACTCCAGGACCCCGTGGGTCTCCCCAATGAACTCTCCTGTGAGGCTGGGACTCCCTCCCGGCACCTCAGCCCCTACAAGTAGTTTCAATGGGTGCTTTTAGGCTTCACTTCCCGGTGCTGGGGCCCTGTGTTTCACAATCTATCTTGCTGCCCGTTTTCACCTGGTTTATCTGTGCTCGAATGTATGTCCATGGTCCACCACCTTTTGCGCACCGCCTGGCCTCCCCACACTCAGCAAAGCCGCCGCCTGTGCTCCTGGAGTGACTATGCATCTGGGAGCACCACTGGCTTATCCTGCCACAGTCCAACTCTGCTGGCCACTGATTCCACCCCTCTTACCAGTCTGGGTGAATCATTGTTGTCGGACTCCCACACAATTCAATTTTCTCTCTGTCCTGGTTGGATTTTCTTTTTTTTTTGGTTCTATATTTTTGTTGTCCTTAATCTTGGCTGTGAGAGGAGGCACAGTATGTCCAGCTACGCCTCCATCTTGGCCGGAAGTCCATCTGAATTAATTTTTTTTATGTTTTTAAGTCTAACTTTACAAACTGTTTTATCAATAGTAACCAAAATGTTAATTTGAGTAAAAATAAAATATTTTTTCTCAAAAATAAATTTAAAAAATTAACTCAGCTGCTTTAATTAAAATCCAGTTGCATTTTAAGTTTTTTTTTATTCTATTGCATATTTTTATGTTGGAATGATTATATGAATCTTAAATAGGAAACTGTATAGAAAATAAGATTTTTTATTCTTCAGGTATAATTAATACATTTACTTTGTCTTCAGAATATTTATGTCTGTTAACTTAATGACATTTTCCAGAACAAAAAAAGTTTAACAATTGATAGAGTATATATGTTATAGATGAATTGTGTCCTCCAAACTCCATCTCCTAAAGCCCTAACCCCATATGTGCCTACTTTCAGAGATAGGGCCTTTTGAGAGGTAATTAGGGTTCAGTAACATCATAGAGAGGGGCCCTAATCCAAGGAAGATATGCCATGAGTACCCATTCATGGATGGAAGGTAATGGGGAGTACACAGCCAGAATGAGAACCTTAATGAGAAACAACTTCACCTACAACTTGACCTTGAATATACAATGTCCTGAACTATGAGAAAATGAATTTCCCTTGTTCAAGTAACTTAGTATGTAATGTAATCTCTTTGTATGAAAATATTCTAGAAAGAATTTGCAGTAAAATGTAAAATCAATTTAATCTCTAAATTCTGAAAATTTAGTCTTGTTCTAACTTAGCTCTAGACATATTTTGGATACCCAATGATAACCAAAATAATAAAAATATGATTAAATAAAAGGATGAATAATAATATGTTCTCATTATCTAATTTAAGCTATATCTGTACCAGTGAAAGGAGTTAATGAATTTTTGCCTAATTCAGCCTAATTGAATAAAGATATTTTTATTAATTAATTAAATGTATTTGAAATTTGTCAGAAAACAACTGCCATGTCTCTAAGTACTATAAAAAACAAACAAGAAAGAAATAAACCAAACCAAACCAAAATAAAATCAGAAGAAAAGCTCTGTTCCTGAGCCATCACAGAGTATATGTGAGAATAATCACTTTCTTAGGGGCGCCTGTAACTTCCCTGCCAAGTTGCTCCATAGCTCAGAAGTGTTGCCTAAAGGAGATTTGTAATTTGGACTGAGTTGCCCTATTTGATGTGTTAGTTAAGTAAAGTGCCCCTTTTCCATGAGAGAAATGTAACTTAATTTAAGTAAAACACGAGTGCCATCTCAGTTCCTAGTCCTTGTTTCTAACTCATAATATTCTCCTCTTTGCTTAAAACTTTTTCTCATTACCTTAATTTTGACTATACATACAGTTCAGGTTTATGACAATATTGAACAACTTCAGGTTCTCCTTTAATTTGGCCGCTTCACGTGTTGAGTCTAATATGCAAATTTTATACCTGCTCTCCTTCCTGAATTAACTAGAATATGGATTAAAAAGGGTATTTGCATTGTACCTCTAATGACAGAATAGATAGATGTTGGACACTGTGGGCAATGAAGACAGACAGCATGGCTTTATCAGGATGTCCCAAGGTTAACAAAAGGCATGCTGCCAGTCATCCATTTTATTTCAAACTAAGTGATTATGAATTTTAATCATGTATGCAGAAATATTACCAGCAACACCTAGATTAATGTTTAATTAAATATATGAACATTGTACCAGCGCCAAATTGACACTATGAAAGGTCACCATACTTTTAGTGTATTTAGGTTAACCAAACATAAACTAGTGGTCTAATTACCATATCATATAGTTTGCACCTAAGGGAAGAAACCAGTTACTAATCATGTTAAAAACTTTTAATATTAGAATTAAAAGAATTTTGCTTGTTCCCAGATTTGTCATCTCATGTTTGCCTCTTAACATGCCAGATGAGTAAGGATTCCTATTTACTAGTGATGCCAGAGCCAGAGCAAGAACCCATGCCTACAGGAGAGACATAAATATGACTGCTACTGACATTGTTCTTACACAAGTGAACTCCAGTCATACAGGCCTGCTTGCCATGGCAAGTGCCACCCAACTTTGGATTTTAGTCAGTTGCACACATAAGTACCACGTGACTAGAATGATCCCATACTTAGAGGCTTATCTAAGGATTATAAATGATAGGTTTTAAACCTGAGCAATAGTGCCTAACCAATTTGGACACACCACAAGAAACACATTTCTATTAAAATCTAGATAGACATACTGATGATAGCCATTCTGGCAGGTGTGGGGTGATATCTCATTGTGGTTTTAATTTGCATTTCTCTGATGATTAGTGACATTAAGCATCTATCATATGTCTATTGGCCAGGCATATGTACTCTTTGGAGAAGTGTCTATTCAGGTCCTTCATCCATTTTTAATTGGATTGTTTGGGGTTTTTGGTGTTGAGTTTTCTTAGTTCTTTATAAATTTTTGATATTAATGCCTTATTGAATGAATCAGTGAATATGTTCTCCCATTCTGTGGGTTGTCTTTTTATTTATTTTTTGATGGTTTCCTTTGTCATGCAAAACTTTTTAGTTTGATGCCATCCCATTTGTTTATTTTTTCTTTTGTTTCCTTTGCCTGGGGAGATATAGTAGTAAAAATATTGATATGAGCAATGTCTGAGATGTTACTGCCTATGTTTTCTTGCAGGACTTTTATGGTTTGGGGTCTAGTATTTAAGTCTTTGATACACTTTTAATTTATTCTTGTGTATAGTATAAGAAGGTGGTCTAGTTTCATTTTTTGTACATATCTCCCCAATTTTCCCAACACCATGTATTGAATAAATTGTCTTTAGCCTATTGTATGTGCTTGCTTCCTTTGTTGAATATTAATTGACTATAAAGCTGTGGGTTTACTTCTGGGACTCTCAATTATCTTCCATTGATCTATGTGTCTGTTTTTATGCCAGTACCATGCTGTTTTGATTACTGTCACCTTATAGTATAGCTTGATATTAGGTAGCATGATTTATCCAACTTAATCCTTCTTTCTCAGGCCCACTGTTGCTATGTGAGGCTTTTTGAAATTCCATATAATTTTTTGAAATATTTGTTTTTATTTTGTAAGATATGTCATTAGAATCTTAATTGGAATTTCATTAAATCTATAGATTGCTTTGGGTAGCCTGGACATTTTAATGATGTTAATTCTTCCTATCCATGAACATGGCATGTGCTTCCAATTACTTGTTTCTTCAATTTCTTCAGTGTTTTTTCCAAGTATAGGTCTTTTACATCCTTGGTTAGATTTATTCCTAGGTATTTTATTCTTTTTGAAGCAACTGTGAATGGATTCTTTTCTTAATTTACATTTATGTTTGTTCTTTATTGGACAATTGCAATATAAAATGCAATTGATTTCTGGATATTAATATGTATCCTGCTACTTAGTTTAATTCATTTATTAGTTCTAGTAGTTTCTTGGTGGAGTCTTTGGAGTTCTTTATGTACAATATCATGTTATAGGCAAATAAAAAGTTTTACTTCTTCATTTACAATTTGGTTGCTTTTTTTCCTTCTTCTTGTCTGGTTGCTATGGCTATCATCAATAAATTGACAAAAAAAGTGCTGGTGAGGATGTAGACAAAGGGGAGCTATTTTGCATTTTTAGGAGGAATGCAGGTTGGTACAACCACCATGGAAAGCAGTATGGAGATAGCTAAAAAAGTTAAAAATGGATCTATCTTTTGACCCAGCAATCCTACTTCTAGGAATGTATCTGAAGGAACCCAAAACAGTAATTCCAAAGAACATAAACTCCCGTATGTTCATTGAAGCATTATTTACAATTGCCAAGATATGGAAGCAGCTCAAGTATCCATCAGTAGAGGAGTGGATAAAACAACTATGGGACATTTACACAGTGGAATACTACTTGGCCATAAAAAAACAAGAAAGTTTTACCCTTTGCAACAGTATGGATGGACCTGGAGAACATTAAGCCAGTCAGAGAAAGACAAATACCACATGATTCACTCATATGTGGAATCTACTAAACAAACTGAACTAAGAAGGAAAATGCAGACACACTCATAGATAGAAAGCACAGTGACAGCTAGTGGAATGGAGGGAGGTTAGGGGATAAAGGGATTAAGCAAAAAGGAAAAAGGACTCATGGGCATGGACAATGGTGTGGAGATTGCTGGAGCAGGGGGGATAAGGAGACTAAAAAGTAATTGAAAAAATAAAAAATAAAATAAAATAAAAATAAAGATAAAATAAAAATGATGGCTTTTAGAAATAAAAGAAGTCTCAATGTATAATAGTGTGAGTTCTCCAACTTCGCTCTTCATACATGTATTTCCATATCAGCTTTGGAATCATCTTATAAATTTACATGCATATGATTAAAAAATGCACACACATACACATCCAAACACATAGCCACAAACACTTCTTTGTAAGGATTGTTATTGGTGATGATGAATTGAATTGATAGCAAAGAGATCAATCTGGAGAGAATTTACATTTTAATATTGTTTCCCCCAATGTAAGACTGTATATTCTTCCATTCTTTCAGTGAAGTTTTAAGATTTTTCTCAGTAATACTTTTCAGTTTTCTGTATAGTGGTCTTATACATTTTTCTCAATTTTTTCCTTGGTGGTTGGCAGTATTTTATGTTTTGAAATGATATTTTTAAAATTTTAACTTTTACTTACTTGTATTGGCATGTGAATAATACAGTTTTTGTATTTACATTATAGCTAGTTTTTTTTACTTCACTTATTAATTTAATCTCTGTAAAATGCATTTGCATCTAAATAAAGATCTCACTGGCTCCAACATCTTTGTTCTTTCAAATGTCCAATAGGACTTTTTTATAAACCTTTGTCACACCATTACTTCGGAGTGTTGACAGGTATATAGTAAATGATAGAGTAAAATAATAGTGAAAAGGTTTAAATGTTCAAGTGAAGGTTAAACTATCAACTTCCCCAGTTAGTCATTTCATTAGAGGACATTTTAAAGTGGCACTACGATAAATCAAAGGAATGGCTCTGTCAAAGGGACATAGAGAGAAGCTCTAGGAGATATTTTCAGGAACCTCAATTACCCCTCAGATTACATGTTCTCAGTGACAATTCATTGTACCTATTTATATAGCCATCCCCTATTACACTGGACTGGACCTATGTGAGCATCCTAATAACCTTAGTGACTTATTTCAAGTAATGCAACACACAAAAAATGTACACTGTTACTATTTAACTTTCAGATTAATGTTACCCTCTCCAATTTGTCAAACTTTATGTTGAAATAATGAATAGAGTATCACATTGTATTATAAAACAGAAAGAGGCAATGAACAATACCAATTGCATATTTCAGAGCAACTAAAATTTAAATGCTTTCAAATTAGCTTATTCATTTTCAAAATGTGCTCCCTTAACCATCAGTGATCTTGTTACCAGAACCAAGTAACAAAATGTCAGTGGTCATTAAATGTCTCCCTGGCAATTCGACTATTTCATTTACAGCTTGGAAAATACTTAGCACTCTAATGTTTTGTTTTAGTAGTATTAATATGTACTGATTATAACATTAATTTTATATTTTGTTAACAGATTGTTTCAAGTTGTAATGTCAAAAAGATGGCAATTATTTGAATAGAAGATGAACTTTCTGAAATTTCAAGATAATTCAATTTCTTGGTATTCATCAAAAATAAATTGAAAAAAGTTTGAATCCATTAATACACGTATCCCCAGTGCAGTTCGGAAAGTAGTGTCCTGCCTTCCTATTTCAGCTCTCATACTGTAAAAAAGTGTGTGTGTGCATGTGTGTGCATGTGTGCAGTCTATCAGTACACTCTCTTGCAGTTTTGCACTTTTTGTTGCTGATTTGATGGTTTTAAATGATCCCTAGGCACATACTAAAGTACTCGGTCAATAACCATTGTTATGCTGTGATGTGACTTACAAAAACACATGTGTGTTACAGAAGCTTCCTTCAGGTAAGAGTTATAGTGCCTTGGCCATAAGTTCATTGTTAATGAATAAACAATATATTTTAAGTAAGGTGAACTGGAATGCACATAAAACAAGGTTTTGCATTGATCAGTTGATAAAAATGTGACCAGAGACTAGCAGAAACTTAACTCTGTTCTCCCTCTCCTAGGTGCGATGGTTCATTATTCATTAATATATTGTTTTCAATAATTGTATAGAAAATAGTTAATGAGAATAAAATAAAAATTGCCTGTAGGTAATTGAAAACATATATGTAGGTAGAAAGTCAATAAGAAGAGAATTTACTAAACATCGTTAAAGGTTCATGCATGTCACAGACCCATGGCATCATCAAAGAAAATAACATAAAGTGTATTTCAGAAAGTTCAATAGGTAATTTACTAAAAAGGTGCCATATAATATCAACAAATTTACACTAGTGTAAACAAATTTACACTAATTATTTACACTAGAAATACAAACATATTGACATTACAAAGTATAAAAACTTCCCTTAAAACCTTCTTTAAAATGTAAAATATAATCCAAAGAGTGCTTTTAGATATAGATATAGCTATAATCTTAATAATTATGAACTACACATCTGTAGAACGTTGCCAGCCCTCAGAAAACTTGAGGAGCACCTTCCAATCATCAGAGCCTCTCTGCTCTCCCTGCAACTAAACTTCATCTCAGTTTTCACGGCAACTAAATTTGGCTTCTGTTTATACCTTATCTATTTTCTCAAAGTCTTTGAAATGTTAAATAATTGTGATGACTCCTTTTCTTCCACTGTAAATTGAGAATTCCATCTCACTTTTTATTTGGTGTTTTCTTTAAGATCTTTATTATTTATTTTTAGAGAGAGGGGAATGGAGGTAGGGAGAGAAGCACCAGTGTGTGGTTGCCTCTCATGCTCCCCCTACTGGGGACCTGGCCCGCAACCCAGACGCGTGCCCTGACTGGGCATCAAAACAGTGACCCCTTGGTTTGCAAGCCGGCACTCAATCCGCTGAGCCATGCCAGCCAAGGTATATTGTGGTGACTTTATATGTATTCTAACATTCATTCTTAATTTAGTAAAGATAAATTTATTCATCACTTTCACACTATATAAATTACAGGAATCATTGAACATTTGAACATTATTATTTGCCTTCCAAATTATGTGGTGCTTCGGTGACATTGTGATTTATTTAAATTGCATTTGTGTCTGTGTGTGTTTAACAGCACATACCATTAAAATTTAATAAAATGAGTGTAATATTTGAATTCAACCACATATTTACCTTTTGTAACTTTTCATTCTTCCTGCCATTTTATGTGGGATATTTTTTTCTGTTCCAGGAAACTCCTTTATTACTCCTTTTGTGAGGAGCTGGTTATAGAAATTTCCAAATATTTTTGTTTGTCTAAAACTATCTTTTACTTTAATACTAGATGATTTTTCTCTAAATTGGAATTTAGAGTTGTTTGTTTCTACATAATGTGGAAAATAGTCTATTATCTCTGGTTTTCATTGTTGCTGACAAGAAGACAACCTAGCAGTTAACCAAGGGAAATTTACCAGTTCCAAGGCAGTTTTCTTTGCTTTTCTGAAATTTCCTGTTATACCTGTTTGTGGATTCTTTTTGATCTATCATGTTTGAGATTTATTGTATTTCTTACCTTTGTGGATTGATGTATTTTAATATTTATTAAATTGTCAGATGTTATTTGTTTTTCTAATTTTCTTTCTCTCTAAGGAGTCAGTCTTTGTAAGTTCACAATATATCTTCCATGTCTCTTATCATCATTTCTCAATTTCCTGGTTTTTTTTTTTTGTTACCTGTGCTTCATTTTAATTAACTTTCAAAATCAGCAGCTTTTAATTCTAGAAGTTTTGCTTATTTTAAATATCTATGTGATGGTCTATACTTTCCAGTTCTATACTAAAATCCTTTACATTTATGTTTGTCATCTTGGTCATCGTAATTGTGGTTTTGCAGTCTCAATCCGAGTCACCCCCTCAGTACAGTAGTGTTAATGGTAGCATCAATACTGGTTTTATCTGTGCTTGTGTGGGGGTGTGTTTGCATGTACTGGATCTCTTCAGGAACCTAGTTATCTTGGACTGGGCTCTAAATATTGAATATCTCACTTATAAAAATGGCTCGTGGCTTCTATTATTTCTTTATAAGTATACTTTTACTTGCTTCTTCCAGACACCAGAGACACGCTTATCCGTGTTTCTCATTATTCAAATTGTAGGACTGATGTTTCATGGCCCATCCAATCAACCTGACTGATTAAGGAAAAGTATATTTCCAGTTTGCTGTTATCCCTGAAATTCTAACATAAAGCACATATTATTTTATGAGACCATCCATCTTTGTAGACATCTGAAATTCAAATATTGATAAATGCATTCACAATTTAAATTTAGAACCACCACACCACACCCTATATTTGGGCAGATAAAATGTTAAATGTGACAGAGTAAACTCAATGTTGTTTCCAAGGTTTTGTCTTGAGCAAGTGGAAATATGTTGTTACCATGAACAAAAATGGAGATGGTTAGAGATGGTTGAGAGGACTTGGATGATAAAAAGTAAGAATTGTAAATATTAACACTCATGTATCTAAAAGATATACAAGTGGATATGTTGAGCAAACAGTGGTATAAAATGTCTGGAGTTCAGGCAAAAAGCTAAAGATGCAGACACAAACTTGGAACTTAGTATTGAAAATGTTTATTTAAAGCTGTGGGAGTAAATGCAACTGAATGAAGACACAGAAGAGTACAAGAATGCAGTGTTAAGTCATTCCAATGGGAAGATGTAGGATGAACATAAACAACAAAGTAGACCCTAATGAGGTAAGAGGAAAGTCTGTAATCTTAAAAATTACATAAACAGCCCTGGCTGGTATAGCTCACTCGATTGAACATGGGTCTGCAAACCAAAGGGTCAGGGGTTCAATTCCCTGCCAGGGCACATGCCTGGGTTGCAAGCAAGATCCCCAATAGGGGTTATGCAAGAGGCAACCACACATTGATGTTTCTTCCCCTGTCTTTCTTCTTCCCTTCCCCTCTGCCTAAAAATAAATAAATAAATAAATAAATAAATAAATAAATAAATAAAACAAATAAATAATTACATAAACAAGTGTCCCATAAAGGAATCATTATAATAATTAGAAATACCACAAGTAAGTCAAATAGGAAAAACATTAAGAATTGACAAAATATTTATAAAGATAAATGTTACTAAAACCTTAACATAGGCAATATTGGTAGAGCTGCGAGATTAAATTCTGATTGTGGTGACTTCCAAAAGCAAATGTGGTGAAAAGAATGAGAGCAGCAGGTGTACACCTATCACTGGAAGAATATGTTGCAAAGAGAAACCAAGAATGATACACAGCCCAATATAATAAAGAAAGGGTTTATTTTATTTTATTTAGAAAAATTAACATGGAAGAAATAACCTCAGGTTTTGAAAAAGTGAAAATTGATGTGTTGAAAAAAGAAGAATAAATGGCTTTAGACATGTCCTTGAGAAAGCAAAATAAAATAGGATATACTTTACAAGTGGAGAATTAGTCCAAGGGCACAAACAGTTCAATTCCTATGTCAAAAAGAAATGTACACTATTCAGGGTCAGCTGCTAGTTATGTCTGTAATGTTGTATTGTGAGATTCTCTGTAAGTCCTTATGACTGTGATAGTTTTTGTTGTGAAGCAGGAAGTGGGTTATTATCTGAGTGCATTGATAAGGAGGTGGCATTCCTAGTTTGAGAAAAGGCTAGAAAGCACAAAGTAAAATTTTAAAAGTGCTGCACCATTAATGCATTAACAGAATACAGTTGATTGCTCAGCAACACTGAGAACTCACTTGAAATTAATAATTATGAAATAAAAGTGAGGACAGGATGATTGAGCATTAATTCTGTCAGTGATAAGCTGAGATGGACTTAAACATTTTGAAATAAATATGAATAAACCAAGGGTTGATCACATATAAAAAAGGTATCATTTATAATGACCTATAGTGGAATTTAAGTAGAAACAAGAACCTTGAAGGGAGGAACATAGGATAAGTTTACTGATTACAAACCCAGTGAGGCCTGAGGTTTGTAGCAATTGAACCATTAGGAGGAGACAATTAGAAAAAGAGATGGAGGTAAGAGCAGCATTCTTGAAATACATTGTGGGAGCTTGGCATCATTAATAAAAAATGTAGGGTATGTCAAACGAAAAACAAATACAGATCTAGTAAGGAGAAACTTCTTTTGAAAGAATGATTGCAGAGGAGTAGGGAGGAACTGTTGAGTAGGGAAAGGGGCCTATCACAATAGAGAGAAGCTATGGTAAGGTTTGCAGGCATTTCAGGGTTAAACAAAAATATTTTCTAGGGTGTGTGCAGCCCGCAGGTCATATGGCACCCAAGATGGCTACTATGAATGCAGCCCTACACAAAACCATAAATTTACTTTAAACATTATGAATAATTTTTGTTTTCTTTGGTATTTAGGTATTTACTGTGTGGCCCAAGACAATTCTTTTTCTCCATGTGGTTCAGAGATGCCAAAAGTTTGGACACCCCCGTTAAGGAAGTGAACAAGGCTAGAAATAACTGGATCAGGAAGTGAGATGAAAGAGAGGCATGGTTGGGTCAGAGTTCAGAGATCTTTGCCCTGAGGTCAGCCTCTTTTGAGGGTGAAGGGATAACAAGCTATTTGCTGTCTCAGGCTGAGGGTGGGTCAAGTTTGGGGTCCTCAAGGAAGGAGGGAATCTTAACCTGAGTTTGGTTAAAAGCATTTTGTTTCTATTGATTGATGGGGATAAAACAGTTCAGCTAATCATTTGTGAAGCAAAGGATAGGAATTTGGAGCATCTGTGTCTGGCCACCTCATAGGTAAATAAAAGAAGTATCCATAAGTCTTATGTAAGTCACATGGGAAGTGTGGTTCTTTGAAGAAAATCTTTTTCCAGTAAAGGGGAGAGGGGATGAATTCCTTTAACCTTCATTGTTTTGGGGGAGCACAAGGTTCAGGTAAATTTATATTGTCATCTATAACAATATATAAATGATTTATGATAGAGAATAAAATCATTAAATAAAAGCAATTCAAGATTCTGAAGAAAGGAATAGTGTTGGCAAATTAAAGTTTTCAAGGAGTAAAAGGAAGTGACTCAGGTGTTGATTGATCACTGTTTAATCTGAAAATAACAAAGTTGATAAAAGCAAACATAATTAGAGAGGAAGTACATGAAAATAAGCTTCTCAAATTAACAAGAGAAAAATGAGACTAATATAATACCTACTTGTTAATGGTTTTAATCTTTAACCTGCATTTGCAAAATAAAACAATATTTTCTTATATTCATGACTGAATTATTATATAGTCATTTATTATCCTATCTTTAACCAAAAGAAGTATATGTTACCTTCAGTTATTCGCTTTCAACCCTAAGAACAGCTAAATTGGGTTTTGGAATGTAATCAAATAACAGCATTTGGTAATATGATCGTAAGGCAACAAAGTTGAATTTCTCACAGATACAGAAATTCTGAAGTTCTAATACATTTGTATATCCTTATGAAAAACAATGTTTTTCATCTCTGAAAATTAGAGGGAAAATATGTTAAATAAAGTTATATAAAACTAAGATAGTGTTTACCCCTACATGTTAATTTTGTCAACATTTATCCGTGGATGCATATTACCTCTCCATTAATCAGAATATCTCATTCTATGAATATACCATGAAAAATAATTTTTTTTGTTATTTTCCTGATATTTATGAAGGTCATGACTTCATTGAGGCAGATTTAATACAATAATATCAGTCACCTGTGTGATTGTTTCCAATGTAATCAACTGGAAGATCTGTTTCAGTTTTATAATAGAAAGAAAAATTAAATCAGCCAGAAGCAGTTTTTCATCATGAAAACATTGTCTAGAAGCAGACTCAAGTTCCTTTCTTTCTGAGTTAAGATGAAGATGCTAGTTCTCTTCCAGATCCTACAGTTATTATCCCAATTGTTGCTCATGAAGTTTGGTTTATACTATTTTTATGAATATATAATCAATAAGATCTATTACATGAAAACATGACCTGAGATTATTTTTGTTCTTTTTTCATAGACCATGCAAACAATGCCTATTTTTATCTTTTAAACATAGATTATTTTTTTCTTTGACAGAATGTAGTTAAATAAATATTAAACTTTAAACAAATTAATGGGTTGTTATTATTACTTCCTCTTCTATAACAAACCCCATTTATGTGATATGTATTAATATAATTATATCAAAAAATTAAATATATTCATTTTATAGTATGGCAATCCAGATGGTTACAGAGTAGCTGGAAGCTCTGTCTACTAGCTCCCAGACCTGAACCAGTCTTGCAGCTAAATCACAGAATAGTCAACTCAAAAGTCCAGCAGCGTGAGTGAGAGCATGTGCGAGTTAGTGTGTATGCGGATAAGAGTCAGGGGAGTGTGTATGAGTGGGCCAGAGGCTGCCGACTTGTAGGGCATTTTGAGTGGGAGGCCTGTGTTCGCCTACCCGAGCAACTGCCAATGCTGCTGCCCAGCCCACACTTCTGGCTGTGCAAATAAACAAATTAGGAAAAATGCCATTTACTATAGCAACAAAATAAATAAATAAATAAATAAATAAAGAGGAATAAATTTAACCAAAGAAATAAAAGACCTGTACGCAAAAAGCTATAGAACATGGGATAAAGAAAATAAGGAAGATACAAATAAATGGAAGCATATACCACAGTCATGGTTTGGAAAAATTAACATCATTAAAATGTCCATACTACCCAAAGCAATCTATAGATTCAATGTAATCTTTACTAAAATAGCACTGGCATATTTCACAGATATAAAGCAAATATTTCAAAAATTTATATGGAACAAAAAATGACTCCAAATAGACTCAGCAATCCTGAGAAAGAAGAACAAAGTAGGAGAGATCATAACACCTGGTATCAAACTACACTACAAGACTAACATAATCAAAACAGTCTGCTACTGGCATAAGAACAGACACATAAATCAATGGAACAGAAAAAAGAAACAAAAAATAAGCCCATGCCTCTATGGGTTAATTAATATTGACGAAGGGTACAGAAACATAAAATGGAGTAAAAATAGCCTCTTCAAATAAATGGTGTTGGGACATCTGAACAGGTACATGCAAAAAAATGAAAGTAGATCACCAACTTACACTATATACAAAAATAAACTCAAGATGGATAAAAGACTTAAATATAAGTCATGAAACTATAAAAGTCCTAGAGGAAACCATAAGCAGTAAAATTTCATATATTCCCCACAGAAATAATTTCATTGATATATCTCCTAGGGCAAAGGAAATAAAGGAAAAAAATAACAAGTGACACTACATCAAATTAAAAAGATTCTGCACAGCTAAAGAAAGCATCATCAGAATGAAAAAAGGATCCAACGTATGGGAAAACATACTTGCCAATGATACCTCAGACAAGGGTTTGATCTCCAACATATATGAAGAGCTCATAGAACTCAACACCAGGAAGACAATTAAAAAATGGGCAAATGACCTGGACAGATACTTTTCCAAGGAAGATATTCAGAGGACCTATGGACACATGAAAGGAAACTCAACATCACTAGCCATCAGAGAGATGCAAATTAAAACCACTATGAGATACCACCTCACATTTGTCAAAATGGCCATCATAACCAAATCAACAAACAACAAGTGCTGGCAAGGATGTGGAGAAAAGGGAACCCTAGTGCACTGTTGGTGAGAACCCAGACTAGTGTAGCCACTATGCAAAGCATTATAGAATTTCCTCAAAAAACTAAAAATTGAACTGACTTTTTACCCAGTGATCCCACTGCTGGTATGCTACCCAAAGAATCCTGAAACACCAATTCAAAAGAACTTAAGCATCCCTATGTTCATCGCAATGTTATTTACAATAGCCAGGTGCTGGAAACAGCCTAAGTACCTATTAGTAAATGAGTGGAGCAAAAACCTGTGTTACACTTACACAATGGGATACCATGCAATGGAAAGAAAAGAAGGAGTTCCTACCCTTCACAAATGCATGGATGGAACTGGAGAATATTAAGTGAAATAAGCCAGGTTGTAAAAGTCAAATACTATATGATCTCACCCATAAGAGTAACCTAATGAATAAAACAAACAAATGAGCAAAATAGATCCAGAGGCAGGGAAACAAGGAACAGACTGACAGAGTCTAGAGGGATGGGGGAAGGAGATAAGAGAGGAAAGAAGGAGAAGGAACTAGTCAAGGAACATTTATGAATGACCCATGGGTATGATCAACAGAGTGGGAACTGACTGGATGGGAGGGTGGGATTGGCAGAGGAGAGCAAAGGGGGAAAATTGGAACAACTGTAATAGAACAATAAAGTATTTAATAAAAAATTAAATATATTCTATAATATACATGAGTTAGTGTGTACATAATGGAATCCCAGCCTAATAAAAGTGACATTAGATATATTAATGGAAATTAATGGCAATGCTGTTAAAGGAAATATTTATTATAATTAATGCAACAGACATTACTTATGTAACAACAAAAGTAGTATAGTAATAATTGAAAAGTTACAGAAATGCAGCAATTCATCACTGGGTTGAAATATTGTTGAATAACAGAAATAATGATTGATTTTTGTTTGATGACAATATTATTTCCTTGTTACATTTTAAAGAATACACAAAACATTTTTGTTTACATTGTGGCTATAGCACTATCTAAAAGTGACATAATAAAAGGAAATTAGGAATTTAATTAATTAAGCTCTGATCCTAATGGTTTTTTCTCTTGCTTAAGATGAACAGGTTTATCTGATCTAAAGCACTTTTTAATATATGGGAAGAAAGTAGTTGAGAAGGAAGGCTCCAGAACCAGTGTAGGTTTAAATGCTACTGCCACCATTTAGAACTTTTTATTTTTAGTTTGTTTTTTGAGAGATAGAGAGAGAGACATTCATTTGTTGTTCCACATACTTATGCATTCATTGGTTGATTCTTGCATGTGTCTTGACCAGGGGGTAGAATCCACAGTCTTGGTACATAGGGACTGTTCTGTCCAACTGAGTTACCCAGCCAGGACCTGCTTAATGCAGATTTTAGTACTTGCTCCATTATAAAGTTTGTGAGAAATGAGAAAATTTATAAGATGTATTTCATGTACTTCTTGGACTAAAAGCCTCAGTAAATATTAGCTGTTATTAATGAATGAAATTATTTGAGGTTTTTGACAATTAATTAAAGAATGTGTACTCTGAATTAGATTTGTGAAAGGTATTTATAGGTTCTTAGGATGTAGTTGCTGTAGTTAACATATTTAAGATGTGTTTTATATATATGAGGATGAGCTAGATCACAAGATCTGGTAAGAAAGGGTAAATTTTATTTTTTTATTTATTTGACAAATATTTTTTCAGCCCCTACTGTGTACTCTGGAACATTTTCTTCTTCCTAGATTCCCACAGCTGCCTTTCATCTATTCCACTCTTGCTGGCCCTATAAACCTCTAGTTTATAATCTGCCTGCTGTTCCTTAGCAGTGTCCCACTATCTGACATGTAGGTGGCCATCCTTTAGAATAGAGAGTTGTTCTATGCTCCCCTGACCCACAAGCTTTATCTCTTCCTCCTGGTTTAATTGAAATCCTCTAATTCCTTCATTTTTCAGCTCCTGGTGCTTCTCTTCCCAACTATCCTATCACCAAACTTACCTACACAGCAGCCCTTGAAGAGAGCTAAAGGGGCTGAAACAATGTAACTCATTTGTCTGTGTAATCCAATTCTGTAAAAATAATAATACCAACAATAATACCTGGAACTTGAGACTGAGATTAGGGAGGGTTACAGTTATTAGTAATCACCAAGTCTAAGGACTGACCATGGGAGTAGGGGGAAGTGAGGCAGGGGCAGGGGAAGGTAATTGGAGAAGGGAATCCAAAGAAAACCAAGAGCAGATATTAAAAAAAAATAACCTATGAGGATAAAACAATCATCAAAAAATATGAGAGAAGTAGTGAGGGGGAGGGGTCTCTGAAGCTAAAATCGTAAGGAATGAGGATGTGTGTTAGAATAAAGAGGCAGTGGAACCAACGAGCTGGGATACAGTCTGATGACTTGAGAGTCAAGAGTTGGTGAGGAGATATGATGAGGGGAGGAAAAATGGTCTGGAAACAGTAATGTGGATATCCCTGTCTTTATCTGTTCAGGCTCCTATAACAAAAATAACCATAGACTGGGTGGTTTATAAAGAACACAAACTTATTTCCCATAGTCCCGGAGGCTGGAAGTCCAAAATCAAAGTCCTGGCAGATTCAATGTCTGGTGAAAACTAGCTTCCTGGTTCATAGATGGCCATTTTCTCCTGTGTCCTCACCAGGCAGAAGTGGTAAGGGATCGCTCTGAGATCTCTTTTTTTAATATATAATTTTAATTATGCTTTTACAACTGTCCCATTTTTTTCTCCCCTTTATTCCTTTCCACACTCTATCACCCCTCCCACCAGCATTCCCCCACCTTACTTCATGTCCCTGGGTCAGACATATAAGTTAATTGGCTTCTCCATTTCCCATACTATTCATAACCTCCTCCTGTCTATTTGTACCTATCATTTATGCTTCTTATTACTTGTACCTTATCCTTCATTCATCCTCCTTCATGTCCCTGATGATAACCCTCCATGTGATCTCCATTTCTGTGATCCTGTTCCCATTCTACTTGTTTGCTTAGTTCACTTTTGTTTTTGTTTTTGTGGGTTGTTTTTTTTTTTTTTTTGGTTTTTTTTTTTTTTTTTTTTTTTTTTTTTTTTTTTTTTTTTTTTTTTTTTTTTTTTTTTTTTTTTTTTGTTTTTTTTTTTTAGGTTTAGTTGTTGATAGTTGTGAGTTTGGTATCATTCAGCTGTTCGTATTTTTGATATTCTTCTCTTTCTTAGGTAAGTCCTTTTAACATTTCATATAATAAGGGCTTGGTGATGAAGACCAAAAGAAAATAGACCTTATCTGGGAACTCCTTTAACTTGACCTTATCTGGGAAGTACTTTATCTGCCCTTACATTCTGAAAGACAGCTTTGCCAGATAGAGCAATCTTGGATGTAGGTCCCTGCCTTTCATGACTTGGATTACTTCTTTCCAGCCCCTTCTTGCCTATAAGTTTTGTTTTCAGAAATCAGCTGATAGTCCCAGGGGAACTACTTTGTAAGTAACTGTCTCCTTTGCTCTTGCTGCTTTTAAGATTCTTCCCTTATCTTTAGTCTTGGGTAATGTAATTATGATGTGCCTTGGTGTGTGCTTCCTGGGGTCCAATTTCTTCGGTGCTCTCTGAGCTTCCTGGGCTTCCTTGAATGTTTATTTTTTCCTTTTGGTCCAAATCACTGATTTGAGTCCCAGGTTCCTTCCCATCACTGTTGGCTCCCTGTACATTTCTCCTCATTTCAATTTGCATAGCCTTTGCTTTTTCCTCTATTTTGTGACCATACTCAACCATTCCTGTGAGCCTCCTGATTACCAGCGTTTTGAACTCTGCATCTGAGATAGCTTTGCTATCTCTTCATCACTCAGTTGTATTTTTTCTGGGGCTTTGATCTGTTCTTTCATTTGGGTCATATTTTTTGTCTCTATGCACCAGTTACATGGTAAGGGGCAGAGCCTTAGTTATTCCCAAAGGCAGGCCAGCCCACTTTGCTGTGCTTTGGGTACTGTAAGTGTGGAGTCAGAGAGGGTACAATGTTTCTTGTTCTGCTCTCTGCAGGCTTTCAGTCACTTCCCCTGCTACCCACAAACAACTTAGGCCCTTCTGGTGCTGATTCCCAGGTGGATGTGTTTGTATATGTATACATTCTAGAACCCTGTGGGTCTCTCCAACAAACTCTCCTGCAAGGCTGAGAGTTTCTTCTGCTGCCTCAACCCCCACAGGTTTTTACAGTCAGAGAGTCTGAGGCTTTATTTTTCTGAGCTGGAACCCTGCATTGCGCAGTCTGTCTCGCTCCCCAGTTGTTTTCCTTGGTTTATCCCCATGGAAATGTAGAACTGCCTGGTCCACCAGTGGCTGCCTTGCCCTTTCCAGTCCTCCAGCTGCTACCTTGACTCATGTCTTCTCCACCCCAGCTGTGAGTCTCTGCATCACCTACCAGTCTGAATGAGTATTTCTTTTTCAATTCCTTGGTTGTCAGATTTCCATATGGTTCTATTTACTGGCATTTCTGGTTATTTTTTAAAATTTATTGTTGCCATTCTTTTGGATGTACAAGGAGGCAAAGTGTATCTACCTACCCCTCCATCTTGGCCAGAAGTCCAATTGTATTATTTTAAATTGATGTTTAATTTAATTAGAATGTTGTTATTTTAAATAGTTGAAAATTAATATTTTTTATTTTTAATATATTTTATTGATTATGCTATTATAATTGTCTCATTTTCCTCCCTTTATTCCCCTCCACCCTGCACACCCCTCCCACCCACATTACCAAACCTTAGTTCATGTTCATGGTTCATACATATATTCTTTGTTTTCTCCATTCCCTAGACAATTCTAACCTCCCCTTTTCTATTTTCTACCTATCATTTACACTACTTATTTTCAAAAATATAATTATTTTGTTATATTTTTATATTAAAATTTTATTTAGTGTTTTAAATCATAGTCCTTACTGAGTATACTACAATTCCATACACTTGCATGGTTTAACAAATATTAGGAAAATGTATTATTTATTGGTACTTTATTTTCTTACATGAATAAGTTAATTAATAGAAAAATAAATTATTTAAATCTGATTTAATAATTGATCTCAACGGCATTATAGGTAGACCAAAAAGTCAGAATTATAGTTTAAAATCACTGTATTTTTGTATGTGTTACTAATATTATGCAGCATATTTGTGCATCGTTCATTTGGACATTTACATATTCTTTGTAACAATAAAATTCAACCCTATCCTATGTTATCAGGAGCTAATAGTGTATTTACTCCTTACTTCAATTAGGTGAATTAGCAATAAAAATGTAAGTGATTATAAAATAGAGTTGACTAAGACAATTGTGTTTGATTTCACTTTGGTTATAAGCTCTATTTCAAAATTCCATTAGCTAAATTAGAGATTTATCCTATAACCCATTTCTCCTACATAAATGGCAATTCTGCATTTGTGCTGATTTTCACTGTATAATTTTATGAGTTGTCATTAAAAAAAATAAATGTAGTTGTACCATCTTATAGCAGAGACAATGAAGCTGCTCAACTCTACCCGACTACCTCACAGATATTCACATGAATATTACATATTTTTTCTACTGGGTGGTTGTGGATATAATGAGATTACACCTATTCTTAGTACTTTTGTGGATAATAAGAAGCTGCTACTGTATAAGATCATTTTCAAAGTCATTGAAAAGTAGAAAATGACTACCACATATCAATAATGAGGGCACAAGTAAAATTGCTATTAAATTTCTTCACTTTATAGCACCAAACTCTATAAAGAGTAATTGAGAGACACCCATTTTTTTAAACTAATGAGAAAATACACGGAAAAAGGATTTTAATGGCCATTTTTAGGAAGAAATAACCATGACTTTCACTTCAGAGAATGCTATAGAAGATTAACCCTTTAAAACAGAGTACCATTTTTATTTAGCAAATAAGTAACATGCTTTAAACTTGGTATGACTTCAAAACTGTAAATATGATAATATAAATCACATTTTATAATAGTAGTAACATTAATACACATTTTAGAAGCTAAATTCAGCACAGCAGTTAAAATTTGTACATTGAGAGAAAAAAATAGAATATTGAAAACCTTTATCAAAACGTTTCCCTTTTTCTCTATCTGCAATACTTAAAGAATTCAAGTGTGAGTAATAAATTCTGTCTTCATAAGAGGTATAAAAAACACATAGTATAAATCAAACCTTAATTCTGTTTATGATGTTTTGTTATTCTTTCTAAATATCAGTTTCCCAGATGACTTTCAAAAGGATGAAATACCTATTTTCCCATCTTAAGTCCCATTTTTTCATATCCTCCTGAAGTCCTACTGATTTAACCCCCAAATATCTGATAACTTTCCTTTTTCTATGAGTTGTACAACCTACCCGGTATTTGTTTATGAAACCAAATCATTCCAAATTCAACTGTATATCTGACTCTTCAGCATATATGTTAATGTAAATACTGAGCGTATCTATTGGGTTCTGACATCACTGGACACATTCTTTAAAAGACCTTGATTCAACCTGATTCAATGTCTGTCTCCTCTTGTAAGCCAGGCTGCGGCTCCCACAGTCCCAGCTGCAGGGCACATTAGCATCGTCCAGTTCCGACCATAAACTCTGCTGGGAACAGTGTCCACAGAGAAAATCTACTGAGAAATAAATACCTTCTAAACAGAAATGCTTACCTTTGCCAAGAAGGAGCTCTTAGAAAGCAGTTATGCCTGTGACCAAATGTTGAAAACTGTGACTCATTTTCAAAATAGCCTAGACATTACCTATGTTCCCCTTACGTTTAAACAGACAGTAGCAGAATTTTAAAATTTCCACACATATAAATCATCAGAACACTTTTGGATTCTCCTTTTTAAGCCTCTCAGAGATGTTCATAGGATGAATATTAAAATAATATCCAAATTATATCCAAATATAACAAGTTTCCATAATTATGGTTAAAACCTGTTTGTGATATTTATACTCTAAAATTACTTAGGAAATATCTTATGTGATTTATAGAAATTAAGCTAAAATGTTAATCTAGATGTCTATTTTGAGAATTATCTTCTCCATTTATAATTATTGACATTACCTTAGCACTAAAGTGGTTTTTAATTCCTTGAATGTCTATGGTCACTATGAATGCTTAAATTGATTTCAAAATGTATAAAATAAAATAAAAAATACAAGCAACTTCTTTTACTACTGGATGCCTGTCCTTGTTTTGGTTTATAACTAAATTTTCAAGATCTAAATAGTTACTGAATATAATTGCTATATTTAAAAACAACAAAGAAAATATTATTGGAATTTATTCAGTCAAAATCATTATAAAATGAATTATCCAAAGATTAAATTATTACTTATTAATAGACTTAAATATGACCCAGTAGGCAAAGTAAATAAATTATGAACAAAGAAGACAATTCAAAAGCTTAAAATAATTTTGGCATGTAACTTTTTATTAGACCCTAGATGATGCAGCTCTGTGGATTGAGTGCTGGCCTGTGAACCCAAGGGTCGCTGGTTCAGTTACCAGTCAGTATACATGCCTGGCTTGCAGGCCAGGTCCGCAGGAGGGAATATGCAAGAGGCAAACACACATTTTTGTTTCTCTCCCTCTGTTTCTCCCTCCTTCCCCCTCTCTATAGAAGTAAATAAATTAAAAAGTTTAAAAAAGAAATTCATGAAAAAACAAGTAAACTTTTTATTAGGGTTGAAATATTTTTATGATCTAAAATTATTCTTATTTTTAATCATGATTTTATCAGAAATAATTATATCATTAAAAGTATTTCAACTTTTTGGTGTCCACAGTGTGTTAGTGGCATTCTTCCATAGCAGCTGACATAAATCAGTTTAGAGTGAAATATTTTAACATAAAAAGATCCCCCTTTTTAAAAATAAGTTTAAGGTTCCCTTTTCTCCAAAACCTCTCCAGCACTTATTGTTTGTTGATTTGGTTATGATGACCATTCTGACTGTTGTGAAGTGGTATCTCATTGTGCTTTTAATTTGCATCTCTCTGATGGCTAGTGATGCTGAACCATCCTTTCATACAGAGGGCCTAGTGATCCTGGGCCCAGTGACCCTGGGCCCTCTGTATGTCCTCCCTGGAGAAGTGTCTGTTCAGGTCCTTTGCTCATTTTTTAATTGGGTTATTTGTCTTCTTGGAGTGGAGTTGTGTGAGTTCTTTATATATTTTGGTGATCATACCCTAAGGGAACCCTAGTACACTGTTCATGGGAATGCAGACTCAGGCAGCTACTGTGGAATCTCCTCAGAAAACTAAATATGGAACTGCCTCTTGACCCAGCAATTTCATGCTGGGATTATATTCTAAGAACCCTGAAGCTCCAATGCAAAAGATCCTATGCATGCCAATGTTCATAGCAGCACAATTTACAGTATCCAAGTCCTGGAAGCAACCTAAATGCTCATCAATAAATGAGTGGATGAAAAAACTGGTACATTTACACAAAGGAATACTATGCAGCAGAAAGAAAGAAGGAGCTCCTACCCATCTCAACAGCTTGGATGGAACTAGAGAGCATTATGCTAAATGAAATAAGCCTAAGCCACGTGGTGAAAGACAAATACCATATGATCTCACCCACAAGTGCAACCTAATCAATAAAACAAACAAGCAAGCAAAATATAACCACAGACATTGAAATAAAGAAGAAACTGACAGTAACCAGAGGAGATGTGGGGGGGGGCAGGGGCGTAATTGGCAAAAGAAAGGTCATCAAGGAACATGGATAAAAGACCCATGGACAAAGTCAAAGGGGGTTAAGATGAAGGGTGGGAGGTGAGGACAGGTGGGGAGGAGTGAGTGGTGAGGGAAAAATTGAGACAACTGTACTTCAACAACAATAAAAAATAAATTTAAATATTGTTTATACTATGTTTTTGAAATGCTCCAGGCTATTTCCAGAGGTTTTCCTTCTTCTTTTATTTTTTTTTTTACTTTTTCTTGTTTTTGTCATCACCCTTTTAAGTTATCATGTTTCCAACCTCAAATTATTTGCAAGCTTGCCCCAAAATAAGATCACTATTGAGCTACCACAAAAGTATAAATGAATATTTTAATGCCACAAATTTTCCTATTCTTGTGGAGTCTCTTCTGAAACAAATCAGCTTCTCTCTAGGAAGAGACAGAAAATGAAAGCATGGTGTTTGCCAGAATAGTGTGGGTGTAGATATTGATGTGTAAAAAGTTGACTTGGAATGCTGAATTTTCATTCTATTCTGCTGTTGCTTTTTTTTTTTTTTCCATATAAAACTTTAACTACCCTAGGCAGGATTGTTCAGTTATATCAGATTTTGTTTTATGAAGTGTCATGACTCTGTGGTCATAATTCTTTCTTATTCTTCCAATTGGTAGAACTTTCAGAGCTCTTACATTTGGAATGTTGGAAAGGCCAAGACATTGATATAGTGAATTGTCACTGTTTATTTTTTTTTTCTTTTAACTAAAGCTATATAAAACTTGTGGATTAAACAGACTAAATTTATAATTTTTAAAAAAGTATTTTTCACCCATTTGAGTCAAAACAGAAAAATCAATGTTTACAATTTAAAAGAATTTATGTTTCAAATAGAATTTTTTCCTTTATACTACTTTATTCTTAGTAGTTTTATTACTAACACTATGTTTTTCATAACCCACAAAGACAAAGCCATGTCCTTGTTAAAATGTATTTTTATTTACACATTGTAAGGACATGTATAGTCCAAGAGTTTGTCAAAAAAATAGTTGAAATGATATGTGAATAAATGTTTTATAATTTATTAATATTATTATCATATATGTATAGTTCTTTAAAAGTGAATGGAAAAAATAGCTACTTAAAAATATATAAAAATGAAATGAGTAATTTATGTACAAAAAATACAAATTGTTTTTAGGTATGAAAGTTAAACATTCTAAATAATTTTAAAAATTTAAAGTATACCAAACAGACATTTTTTTTTCCCATATCAAGGTAATTAAGAACCTAGACTTTAACTCTCATTTACAGTAAAAATGAAGAAGCTGAACTTTTTTGGAGGATAATTTGGCAATACCTATCAAACTTTAAAATGCATGTTACTTATTTGCCCTGGCTGGTGTAGTTCAGTGGATTAAGTGTGGACCTGGGAACCAAAGGGTCACCAGTTTGATTCCCAACCAGGGTACATGCCTGGGTTGCAGGCCAGGTCTCCAATAGGGGACATGCAAGAGGCAACCACACATTGCTGTTTTTCTCCCTCTCTTGCTCCCTCTCTTCCCCTCTCTCTAAAAATAAATAAGTACAGTCTTTAAAAAAGTATATAACTTTTGAAACAACATTTAAACTTAGAGCATCCACTAAATATAGACATTATAACCTGTAGGAAATTATTGTTACAAATAATCAATGACAGTACTATATTTGCTGAAGATAGGGATAAAAATCCTCAAAAGAATTATTCAACATCATTCTGTATTCTATGATGTGATACCATGTTATTCTTTTGGTGCTCTGCCCATATCTCTTTGACAACCAGAGAAACACATCCCCTAGGTTCTGTGGGTTTGGGATCCCCAAAGTTTACAATCTATAACAGTTTACAATGTTTCCAGTGAAATAGCTTCTGTAGCCTTATCACTTCAACTGGGAGATTATATTTCCAACTGGGAGTTACAAAGGCATTTCTTGCCAATTACTTACTGCTCCTGAAGTACAAAAATCAGGCCCACTGTCTTCAAGGTGAAATCATTTTGTGGTATCACTCATACTCCAGAAATCCCCATTAAATCAGGCTGAGGTTAGCCTTTAGCTAAAATGTATTTCCTTAATTAGCAATGACAACAAAACATGGCAACTTTATCACTTGTTTTCTAATTTATAAGTATACTTTTGTAATTGAAAACTGTCATTTCAATTATATTTTTTATTAAGGTTATTATTTAAAATTGAAGAAATAAAGAGATACCCAACAAGTAGATGCTGAAAGAGTTTGTTACCACCAAATGTTAAAAGCCCTGATTGGAGGAAGAGAAGAAGGAAAAAGAGGAGGAGGAGGAGAAAAAGAAGGGAGGAACATAGTTAAAAAATACAGCAATAAATAGGTACCTATCAATAACCAATTTAAATGTAAATGGCTTAAATGCTCCAATCAAAAAACATGGTGTAGCTAAATGAATAAGAAAACAAGACAAATTATATATATGTAGTCTACAACAGACCCACCACAGAACAAAAGATACAGTCTAGTAGTAAAGAGATGGAAAGGGATGCTTCATGCAAATAGAAATGTAAGAAGAGCTAGAACAGCAATACTTATACCTGGCAATACAGACTTTAAAACAATGGTTGTGTAAGAGACAAAGGAAGACATTAAATAATAATAAAGGGAGCAAGCCAGCAAGACAATATAACCCCTAAAACATGTAGGCAGCCAACATGAACACCTAAATATGTGAAGCTAATTCTGATAAACATAAAGGGGGAGAATGACAGTAATAATCATAGTAGGAGATTTTAACGCCCAAGAAGGAGAGGCCTTCTTGGCAGAAAATCAACAAGGAGACAGTGGCTTTAAATGATACACCAGATTAGATGGATTTGATTCATATCTTCAGAACATTTTACTGCAAAGCAGCAGAGTATGCATTCTTTTCAAATTCACCTGGGATGTCTACTAGGATAGATCACATGTTAGGACACAAACAAGACTCAGTAAATTTTAGAAGATTGAAATCGTATCAAGTATCTTCTCTGCTTGTAATGGTATGAAACTAGAAATCCATCATAAGGAAAAAATATAAAAAACACATAAAAGGTGCTAAATAATATGTTATTAAACAATGAATAAAGTAACAAAGAGATCAAAGAGGAAATCAAAGATTCCTTGAAATAAATTAAAATGCAAACACAATCCAACATCTATGGAACTCAACAAAACCAGTCCTATGGGAGAAATTAATAGCATTTACAGACCAATCCAGAGAAGCAAGAAAAATCTCAAATAAACAATCTAACTTTATACCTAAAAGAACTAGAGGAAGAACACAAACAGTTCCAAAGTGAGTAGAAGGAAGAAAATAATAAAATCAGAAAAGAAATAAACAAAACAAAGTCTAAAAAAATATAAAAGATCAATGAAACCAACAGCTGTTTGGTTCTTTTTTTTCTTTCTTTTTTATTTTTTATTTTGAAAGATAAACAAGATTGACAAAACTTTAACCAAACTCACCTGGGGAAAAAGAGAGAGGACCCAAATAAATAAAAGCAGAAATGAAAGCTGAAAAGTAACCTCTGACATCACAGAAGTACAATGGTTTCTAACAAAATATTATGAACAACTATATGCCAACAAATTTCCAAAACTGTGATAAAGAATCAGAGAGTCTGTATAGACAGACTACAACCAGTGAAATTGAAGCAGTAATTTAAAAAATAAAATAATAATAAAAAAGCTAGGAAGCAAAAGTTCAGGACCAATGGCTTCACAGATGAATTTTACCAAACATTCAAAGAAGAACTAACGCTCTTCCTTCTCAAACTATTCCAAAAACTTCAAGAAAATGAAAAACTCCAAAACTCATTTTACAATGCCAGCATGATACTAAATCCAAAGCTGGGTAATGACAGTACAATATAAGAAAATTGTAGGCCAATATCTGTGATGAATATAAATGGTGAAATTCTCAGCAAAATATTAGCAAAACATGATCAAGTGGGATTTATCCCAGGGATGCAATGATGGTACAATATCCACAAATCAATAAACATGATTCACCACACAAACAAAATGAAGGATAAAAATCATATGATCATAGAAAAGATGCACCCACTTACGATAAAATCTTGTAGGAAAGTGGGAATAGAGGGAATTTACCCCAATGTAATAAAGGCCATACATGACAGACCCCAAGCCGACATCATACTCAATGGGCAAAAACTACAAGTGTTTCCCTTAAGATTGGGAGCAAGATGGGGATGTTTGTTTTCACCTCTCTTACTCAACTTAGTAGTGGAAGTCCTAGCCACAGCAGTCAGATAAGAGGAAGAAATAAGAGGTATCCAAACCAGAAAGGAAGAAGTAAAACTGATTATTTGCAGATAGCATGATATTGTATGTGGAGAACCCTAAGGATTCAACCAAAACCCTACTATAACTGATAAATGAATTCAGCCAAGTAACAATATAGGAAAATAAATATCCAAAAATTGGTTGTATTTTTATACACCGTTAATGAGCTATCAAAAAAGGGAATTAAGAAAACAATCCCATTTATACTTCCTTCAAGAAGAATGAAATACCTAGGAATAAATCTAACCAAGGATGTAAAAGACCTGTACTCAGAAAATTATGAGATACTAAAGGAAGAAGTTGAAGAAGATATAAATAAGTGGAAGAATAACCATGTTTATAGATAGGAAGAACCAACATTATTAAAATGTTCATACTACCTAAATCTATTAGATTCAGTGAAATTCCTATCAAGATACCAATGGTGTATTTCACTGAACTAGAACAAATATCCCAAAACATTATATGGAACCACAAAAGAACCTTAACAGAAACTGTGATCTTAAAAAAGAAGTATTGTACAAAGTTAGAAGAATCACTAAACACAACAGCATGGTACTGGATTGAAACAGACCTATAAATCAGTGGAACAGAACAGAGAGCCCTGAAATAAACCCACAAACTTACAGTCAATTAATTATTGACAAAGTTGGCAAAAAAAAAAAAATGGAATAAAGAAATACCATATGACCTCACCTACAAAAGAAGAATCTAAAGAAAAAAATTAACTAACGAACAAAATAGAACCACTAGTATGGAACATGGAACAGACTGACTGTGACCAGAGGAAGGGAAAGGGGGATAATGGTGGAGAGAAGGGGAAGGGACTAGTCAAAGATCATGTATGAAAGACCCATGGGCATGGACAGCGGGGTGGGGACTGACTGCAGGAACCGGGGATGAAAGGGTGGAAGAAGAGAAAGGAAAAAATTGTGACAACTGTAATAAAATAACAATGAAAAGTGATTATTAAAAAAGATAGTGTTTTCAGTAAATGGTGCTGGAAATACTGGACAGATACATACAAAAAGTGAAACTAGGTCCTCTTCTTACACCATGCACAAGAAAGACTTAAATGTTAGACCCCAAACCATGAAAATCTTAGAAGAAATCTTTGGCACTAAAATCTCAAACATTTCTTATAACAAGCAATATTTTTTCTGATGTATCTCCCCAAAAAGGGGACTATTCAGTTGGACAAGCTACACAAAGACAGAAAGATATTTTATCACATTAATCAAAGTTATATTTCTGAAGCCAAAAGAAATGGAAAAGTTTTACTTTAGCTTATAAAATTATAATTATCATGGAATTACCATATTTTATAGAAAAATATTGTGATTAAATGATGATGTTCTAAGCACTTTATGTGTATTAAATTATCTATTCACAGAAACCATATTTAACATAGCAATTGCATCAGTTTTTCATGCCTATAACATGAAAAATGTCCATAATTAATGTGCATGTATTTAAATCAAATATGAAATTAATTTGAATATATTTTATATATCCATTTTTCCAAATCTGACTTCAAATTCAGTCAAGTACACATGTATATATCATATATATACATAAACAGTTTACTTTAAAACCTTTTACATTACAAAAGTTAATAAGAATTTATTGAATAAAATGTTTTTAAATTCTATCATAAAAATAGTACCACTATTTATCATCTATACAAATATATTTATTTAGTGTTCATATATTTGAGTGTTATTTATTCATTTGTTTAAAGATTTTATTTATTTATTTTTAGAAAGAGGGGAAGGGAAGGAGGAAGAGAGGGAGAAAAATATCAATGTGTGGTTGCCACTTTCATGCCCTCTATGGGGACCTAGCTCGTAATTCAAATATGTGCCCTGACTAGGAATTGAACCTGTGACCCTTTTGTTCGTATCCCATGCTCAATCCACTGAGGTACGCCAGCCATGGGTCCATATATTTGAGTTTTTAAATGGTAAATAAAATAGTCATGTCCTTGTTACTGAAGAATTTAATTTCCAAAGAAGCAGATTGGCATTAATCAAGTTATCAGAAAATATATAATGCAAAATGTGAATAGGCACTATGGAGAAGAAGGATCTATGAAGTACTTAACATGTAGCTAAGAAACATTCTAGTAGGTCAGATGGGTCAGAAAATATTTCCCTGCTTTCTGTTTGCTTTCACAAACATGACATATTTTAATTTTATTTTACTTTATTGATTATGCTATTACAGTTGTCCCATTTCCCCCTTCATTCCTCTCCATCTTGCACCCCCTCCCTCCCACATTCCCCCCTTTAGTTCATGTCCATGTATCATAAGTTTTTTAGCTTCCACATTTCCCACACTATTCTGGCCCTCCCCCTGTCTATTTTCTACCCACTGTCTATGCTACTTATTCTCTGTACCTTTCCCCCTCTCTCCTCCTCCCACTACCCTGTTGCTAACCCTCCATGTGATCTCCAGTTCTGTGTTTCTGTTCCTGTTCTAGGGGTTTGCTTAGTTTGCTTTTGTTTTAGGTGCGGTTGTTAATAACTGAGTTTGTTGTCTTTTTACTGTTCATATTTTTTATCTTCTTTTTCTTACATAAGTCCCTTCAACATTTCATATAATAAGGGCTTGGTGCTGATGAACTCCTTTAACTTGACCTTATCTGAGAAGCGCTTTATCTGTCCTTCCATTCTAAATGAAAGCTTTGCTGGATAGAGCAATCTTGGATGTAGGTCCTTGCCTTTCATGACTTGGAATACGTCTCTCCAGCCCCTTCTTGCCTAGCAGGTCTCTTTTGAGAAATCAGCTGAAGTCTGATGGGAGCTCCTTTGTAGGTGACTGTGCCCTTATCCCTTGCTGCTTCTAGAATTCACTACTTCACTTTAATCTTGGCTAATGTAATTATGATGTGCCTTGGTGTGTTCCTCCTTGGGTCCACCTTCTTTGGGACTCTCTGAGCTTCCTGACTTCCTGGAAGACTATTTCCTTTGCCAGATTGGGGAAGTTCCCCTTTATTATTTGTTCAAATAACTTTTCCACTTGTCGCTCTTTCCTCTTCTCCTTCTGGTACCCCTATAATTCAGATGTTGGAACATTTAAAGATGTCCTGGATGTTCCTAAGCCTCTCCTCATTTTTTTGAATTCTTGTTTCTTCATTCTTTTCTGTTCAGTTGTTTCTTTCTTCCTTCTGGTCCACTCCATTGATTTGAGTCCCAGTTTTCTTCATATCATTATTGGTTCCCTGTGCATTTTCCTTCATTTCACTTAGTGTAGTCTTCATTTGTTCATCTAATTTGCAACCCAAATCAACCAATTCTGTAAGCATCCTGATCACCAGGGCTTTGAACTGTGCATCTGATAGGTTGTCTATCTCTTGGTCGCTTAGATGAATTGTCCCCAGGGCTTTGATCTGTTCTTCCACTTGAGCTATTTTTTTTTTTTTTTGGTCTGGTTGTGGCTGTTATGTATGAAGGGTGGAGCCGTAGGTGTTCACCAGGGCAGGTCAACCCAGTTGCTGGGTTGTGATGCTGTTTGTGGGGGCGGGGTCAGAGAGGGAACAATGGCACTTGCTCCTCTCTCTCTCTCATATTTTTAGTCCCTTCTGCTGCTTCCCACAAGCAAATTGGGCCCTTCTGGTGCTGGTTCCCAGGTGGGTGGGCTTGTGTATGTTGTAGGACCCTGTGGTCTCTCCAATGAACTCTCTTGTGAGGCTGGGAGTCTCTCCTAGCACCTCAAGCCCCATAAGTGTTTTCAATCAGTACTTTTAGGCTTTATTTCCTGATGCTGGGGCCCTGGGTTGCTAGGTCTGTCTCCCCATTTTTGCCTGGTTTATCTGTGCATGAATGTATGACCACAGTCATCCTTGCACTCCTGGGGTCTGCCCGTTGCCACCGCCTATGCGCCATGGTCTGCCAGCCGCCTCCTGCATGCCTGGGACCACCAACCACAGCTTTTTTTCTGCCTCAACCCCTCTCTGCAGGCCACCAACTCCGCCCCGCTTCCCTGTCTGGATGAATGGTTGCCGAACTTCCTTACAGTTCAATTTTCTGTCAGATCTGGATTTTTTTTTTCTGTTTGTTTCTTTCTAAATCTTTGTTGCCCTTAATTTTGGTTGTGTGAGGAGGCACAGTATGTCTACCTTTGCCTCCATCTTGGCCAGAAGTACAAACACGACATATTCGTTCATTTTTGTGATTTAAGTCCCTGAAAAAATGCTTGAATTATAGTTCTCAAGGTCATTGATTTCACTTCTTTTTCTCCTTTTTCTGTTCAACAACGGACTAGGCTTATTGTTCAGAACTCATCCAATAACCCTTCAGCTAATTTAGAAACACACAGAATATCTTGAAAATAAGTGATTTTCAATAATCTCCTTCAATACCATTGAAGGCAATGCATTAATTTAGTGTTTATATATAGTATCAATATAAAAAATAATAAAATATTGATCTCCCAAAAATCCATTTCTGTGTGTATGTAAAACAGTCCCATGCACATCCTCATTTGCACAAACACAAGTACACACACATTATAAAATAAGAAAGAAGTGAATGTCTGTATTATCAAGTATATATCTACTTTATTTATAAATGCCTTTTTCATTATTGTCAACTGGTGGGACCATTGCACTTTCTTTAGATGATTTTAATATATTTTAATTAATAATATTGAGCTTGATTAATATTAATTTAACTTAACATGGAATTTATTTTTAAAACAGCAATCCTTGAACTTCCAATTATTTTAGTACAATTTATACTGAGAAATTATAATATCAGATTTGAAAGATTAGTGCTACAGTTAAAGTTTCTGTTGTAAATGATGGTAAAAATCAATGACTTTATCACAATGATACATTTTTAAAAAATGAAGAAAAATAAAATGTAATGTAGTTTAAAAAAAAAGCTAAGGTCTTTTGTTATATGTGTAATAGTTGCTCCAGATGTAGAATCAAACTGGTACAATTCCAAGATGATCCATCACTTTACTATGTGAAAAGAATATTTTTCAAAAAAGAATCGAACTTGAAGAGACATATTTGAAAACATCTTAAGTGTCACTTTGGCTCATTTCTTCTTACTCATGTCAATGTCACATTGAATTAGACAGTTAAGCTGTCAACAAAACAAACTGCATTTATATTCTATTTTGTGTGTTGGTCAGGGCAAAAAGCCTTTAGTCAGTGCAGGGAATGAGGGAAAAAGCCAAGCTCACATTATTTGGCTCTTTATGTAAAGTTTTTATACTTTCTTCACCCATCAACTATGTGGCATCTTTGTCAGAAAAATTTTAAATGATCTTTTAAGAAGATTGATGAGATATAATTATCAAATGTTCACATAATTACTTAAATGTGAATATTTAGGCTCTGTCTACTCCTACATATACTATAACAGAGAGTTATGTTAATTTAAAACACAGTATATAATATTTCATTAAAGTAGTAATATTGCTCAAATGTGTATTTTCTGTATTTATCTGGTCTGATACTCAGCTAGAATACTACTTAACAAAAGAAAATGCTAAACATTTATCATTAATGTACTTTTTATTTTAAGAAGATCAGGCTCATGTATTTGGGCTCTGTTCACACCACATAAAATGGAAAATGCGCAGCGCTCCCGAAGCAGCCCCTCCCATCTCTTCACTGTCTTCCTTTGTGCTGGCTTCTGATGGGACTTCCTGGGCAACAGCAACCAACACCCATATCTATCTGAAGGCCTGCCTTCTGTCACCAAAAAGCCTCTTTTTTTCCAGGGCAGAAAAAAGAAAAAGGGAATTTGTTTCTCTATGCACAAGTTTAGTCACTCATGGGTTCAGGAGAATGGAAACTCCAGTAACTTATCCTTGATTGGAATAACTCAGTGATAGCATCTAAATCATCTTTCTACTTTCTTGTAGATTCACCCAAGTTAGCCTCTGAGGAGCTGTGCTTGATACATCAGCCTGCTGTGTCTCACATTGCTACGTGACTACCAGTTTACCTTTCTAATAAATCACTTTCACTCAGATCCTCCCCTTAGGGCTTGTTAGTGGGGAACCCACATTTAGATATAAACCAATTAGATATTTAATGATAAGCAGCTTACATACATAAATGTGGATGTATAGACCATTGTTTTCAATAGCACTTCTTTAACTCTCTTCCTATTAAAATCATGATAAAAGTAATCCTTAACAAGTAGTATCCAACAATTTTTAACATTTGCATGATTAATTGTTGATATGCTAATTTCCATGTCAGTATTCTCTTCAAATTAAGTAACTGGACATAGTGTTGTGATGTTCTGGACAACATCATATAGAAGATAACCATAGGGCCATGCAGAAAGACATTATTTTCTGGATTAAGTCATTTGAAGATGGAAAAATAAAAATTGAGCAGATCACTTACTTCTTTTTTAAAATGCTGACAAATAATCTGTGTAATAATTATTTTCAAATTTGGTTGGGAATAGATTATATTTTAAGTTCATAAAACACTTTAGAAAATTAGAGTTAGATTGTCATTCCTCCATTTCAACACCTTTAATTAGTTACACTTTCCCAATGATGTCAAGCGTTCTGTCTACACCAGCAAGTTAATCACATATATGTTCGATCGTCAGAGCACATGATATATAGTCATTTGTAATAGTTTACAATATATTTCACATGCTTAGGCCTATACCCCTCTTCTTTATTTGTGAGAAAAAGATGAAATACTACATAAAAGATGAAAGTAATACATGAATTAGGAGGAAAGTTACATTTTGTATGTGCTATGACATAATATTGCTTTCCTCAAATATTGAGTTGTTCCTTTTGTTGTTAAAATCACATTCAACAGTGTTATTCAGGAAAAATGTATTTTTGCATTCTGTTGTATATTTTGGAATTAATTAGTGGGTCTACGCTACTCCTCTAGTAGCATATTATATATGAACTAATATAAAAATAATAAATACATACATACATACATAGATACGTAAATTGAATTGTTTTATCTTCAGCTTTTCTCACTGAATTCATTAGTAAAGACAGTGTGGATATATCTTTTATGTCTTCTTATTCCACTTGTTATGTTTTCCCATTTGTAATATGTGAGCATTTTGTTGATATTGGTTCTCTGAATAGTTTGATGCTGGCTTTCCAAAAATAGAAGCAAATCTCTGATTAACATGAGATTTTTTTCTTTCTATTTAGGTGAATCCCAAATGATGAGAATTTTTTATCAAATTCTCATCTGTTTCACATTTTTCTCTTTGGTATAAATTAAGACTAATCTTTTGCTTCTTATCAGTTTCTATTTCTCCAAAAGGGAGAAATGGTTAGGAAGTCAAAAATGTATCAGTCATACACTTTTCTAACTATTTTAATTTTATTACATTTAAATGTCAAAAGAAGGAAAATGAGCAATGTGTTATGTGTTTTCATGTAATTTGATAACATACATAATAAACTTTAAAGTGAATACAGATTTAATCAGGAGTTGCAATAATGAATATGGTGGCTTCATTCGATACTCATTTAAGAACAATTTCTCTATCAGAGGTGTACAACCCATGGCACAGGATGGCTATGAATGCAGCCCAACACAAAATCATAAACGTATTTAAAGCCTTTTTTTCTAATCAGTTTTCGTTAGTGTTTCTATATTTAATGTGTGGCCCAAGGCAACTCATCTTCCACTGTGACCCAGAGGCGCCGAAAGGTTGGACACACCTGCATGTTAGTGGTACAGATGTATGCAAGACAATAATGCACCTACTCTCATGGATCTTATACTTCAGTGGGAGAAAAGTGGCTATAAAGAGCAAAGTAATCTGTAAATAAGGTAATTCCTAATAGCAAAAAAATGAAGTTAAACCAGTGATACACTAGAACAGTGGTTGGTCACTTCAGCAATGTATATATAAAAACACATTTCATCAGCTCATACGTAAATTTAAGTCCAGTTTTAACAGAATTTTAATAAACATAGTAATTATTTTTCAACAACTGATATTTATTGAGTCTTTACTATTTGCTGAGTCTTTACTATTCACTGAGCACTTTTTAACATTTACTTTTTACGAGTCCTTTTAAATATTCATCCTCCTCAAGATTTAAGTAACTTCCAGTATTCATATGCATATAAAAACACCAGCAATTATAAGATACACAATGGTATATCACAGATAATGAGAAATATCACAGGATAAATATCATCTTTCATTACAAAATAAATATTTATACTTCATTAATTTTTGGTTCAAAAGCTTTAGCTTTCCAACACACACTAACAGGATTTTGAAACATAAAAGATTTGACTACGTCTTATGCAGTTACCGGTAAAGACACTGCCTGCCCTGGAAAGGTTATAGTTCTTTCAGTGAACAGAGCTTGGCAAGAAAAACAGCAGGCGTTAACTCTCAGGCAATAGGCTGGTGTCAGGATCAGTATTATGAATGTCCTGGACTCAGTCACCGAGAGACAGAGCCTATTTCCAACTGAAGGCAACTTCAGAAAATTTCTTCAGGCTTAAAAAAATGATTTTGGAAACCAGAGCAATAATTTCAAATACAACAGCTCATATTACTAATTCATTATACAGGTAATGGAAAACTCTACCTTTGCACCAACTGTTTAATATTGATGAAAAAATTATATGCTGGTGATCAAGAGAAACAGGCTCTGTTTGTTGATCTTCTTTCAGTGGACACATTTATGATTTTACATGGTAATTACTCTCTTTGCCTAAAGTATTGTCTTTAAACATTATAACAAAAAAAAATAATACTAAAAGTACTACATAAATATAAGGCACCCAGTTGATTTCTAAAAGAGGAACTTGAATTATCATCATAACCATGTTTTGTGTTATCATCACAATTATTCAGCATAAAAATTGTGCTAGGCTCTATTTACACATTTCACGTATATTAGCTCTTTCAATTATTATAACCACATTATTAAGAAAGTGTTGGGATTTCCTCAATTTTAAAATCGTAAAACTTGCCATAGTCACAAAGTTGGTATGGGGAATTTATTTTTAAGTACTAACATTTTGTATATAAATGTTAGAGTGTACAAAGAAGACTATGACTCTAATCCTATAGTTTAAAAAATAATAACAATTGATAAATAGAGACTGAGATAGAGATAGAGAGATGAGAAAAAGACACAGAAAGAGAAAAAGAGAGAAACTGATGTAATGAGATTGAAATTTTAGTGTTTATAATACTATTTTACATTTTGCTTTTAATATATCAGTAATGATTATATCATACCAGATCAATGGTTCATTTGGTTAATTATCTCTAATGATTACAATAAAAATGTTATGGAAAGCAATGATAATTTTCCTCTAACAAATTAACTTTATGATGTTACTGATCTTAAAAATCACCAGCCTTACCTGGATGGTGTAGCTTAGTGGATTGTGTGTGGGTCTACAAACCAAAGCGTTGCTGGTTCGATTCCCAGTCAGGGCACATGCCTGGGTTGCAGGCCAGGTCCCCAGCAGGGGTACATGAGAGGCAATCACACATTGATGTTTCTCTCCCTCTTTATCTCCCTCCCTTCCCTTCTCTCTAAAAATAAAATCTTGAAAAAAAATTAAAAATCTGTTAATAAAATTGCCAGCTTTCAAGAATCACCTAGATGGATCTTTTTTTACTTAACCAGTAAGAATTTATTTACAATTTATTTTTCCTCTCTCATTATGGTTCATAGATATCCCTGTAGAAAAAGACTAACATTACTTCAACTGAATCTCTTGTGTGGTTGTTCTAGAAAATAGGACAATCAAAATTTAAGGTCTAGAGCAATGCAAATATTTGCTGTTTTCTTTTTTAATAAATAAAAAACTCAAAATTCCCAGATCCTTGGATTAGATGAAATAGAGCAATAGGTTTTTGCTGAGCAATTTCTGTATAGCATGTTAATGGTTTTCTTCCTACAAAGTGACAGCAGTAATGACTTCTTTTCCTGCAGCTTTTTGAATGTTAATGCTGGGCTACAGTTCTCACACTGAAAAACGTTTATGGACTACAAATTTTCAACCAGACTCTAGTGTTGTTGGCCTTCCATATCAACCCTACACAGGAAGAGGGGATACTCTTGGGGTCATTGAATCATTCAAGCAATTAACGAGCTCTAATAAGTTTATTTACATTTTCTTAGTGATCTCTGTTTAATGTATCATTTGTAAAGGTGTACTAGAAGTATTTTTCAGAGAAGATGTAATCAAATAAACCTTAGAAAAAGGGAAAAAGTAAGCCATCAAGCTTAGAAAATAAGTATATGGTACAGCTTGAAATTGTGAAAGACATTCATGATTTTTACTTGACCTCAAATTAAAATATTTTATATATGGCTTTTAAAGATTTAAGACATTTTTAATTAGTATCAGACAAGAAAGACAGTTTGAAAATCATGAAACATAAAATATACTTTTGTAACACCACTGTCTTTTCACATTGTTACCCTTAAAATATCAAATCAAATTACTTCCCCATCCGATGAAAACTATTCTCACTTTCTTCAGTTGTTCCCTTTGGTCTGCTTGGAAGCCATTTCTCAGATACAGTGCCCTGGCAGTAACGTCATGAACCAGCCACTGTACCTGGCAGCCCGGTGCATCGACAGGCCTTTTCTGAACATTTCATTTGTGGTTAAAAACGGGCATTTTACTCCTGAGCTACTGAGCATCTCTTGAATTCGTGCTTAAACTGCTTATCAAAAGCCAGCTTATTATTGTGAATGACATTGAACTCTGAGCTAGTCAAGCAAAGCAGTAAGTCTAGTAACTGTTTTGAAAGGTATTTTTTTCTCAGATTATATTTGTAAAAGGTAATGCTTCTCTAAACGTAACAGAAAAAACATTAAGTAAAAATATGTATGATTCCTAAGAAAACATGTATGGGTCACATTTGTTCAGTGTATCTTAAAAGGCTAAATGAAGATATAGATTTAAATTTGACAAATTGAAAGGGATTTGATCCTTTATTTAAAAACAGGAAGTGTAAGGATCCTTCTGAAAGAGATTTGCATTAACTTTCTCCCATCCCAACCCTACCAAATGAATAAAAAGAGCCAATACATTCTTAAATAAAAGATCTATGTTTGGCAAGCAACATCAGAACTCAGAATAAAATTGGCCCAATATTCTCATTTAGAAGACACAAGTAAGCTGAATTGTGTCATCTCTCCCCCTACCCCGCAAAAAGTATATTGAAGTCCTCACCCTCAGTACCTCCGAATTTGGCTGTGTTTTGGAGATAAAATATTAACAGAGGCAATTAAGTGAAAATAAAATCTTAGGAGAGAGCTCTAATTCAGTAGGTCTTTTTATGCCCTTATAAGAGGAGGACATTTGAAAGTAGACGTGTACAGAGAGATGATGTGAACACATAAGGAAAAGATAACCATCTATCTATAAGCCATCTGTAAGATTCCCAGAATAGATCCTTTCCTCACGGCGCTCAGAAGTAACCAAGCCTGCCAACACTTAATCTCAGACTTCAAGCTTCCGGAAGTATGAGAAAACGAGTTTTTGTTATTCAAGCCACCCAGTCTGTGATACTTTATCGCAACAGTCCTAAGAAACTAATTCAATCACTATAAAGAAATATACTCTAGAATTAGATAGCAAATAAATTTTTGTTCTTTCACAGTTGTTTTTCCTGAATGTCATCACTGCTATCATCATTATCGAATGAATGGAATCATGCAAATAAATGTATATTTTAAACACACACACACACACACTAGCACTGTGTGGGAGTAAATATTAAGAGATATAATTGCATTCACTTGGGGAGATATATATACATACATATACACATATACACATACACACACATATGTGTATGCCTAACAAAGTTGTAATTATCCATGAAAAAAATTAACGGTAACATCTCCAATTTAGCTCCCTGTCAACTTCTGCCTGTATAACATAGGAACTCAATTCCAATTTAAAAGGCTTCTCTCCTTAGTTATTTCTGGTAGTCCTTTGGGAAGTTTCATGTCTAATTGCTAATTCTATTTTTCTTTTCTTATCTTTCTTCCATTTTGGTCTCTTTTGTGATGTTGGCTACTTACACAGTCATTCCACGGTCATTTGAAACCTGACCTTGCCAGTTCCCCTGCTGCCACTGTCTTTGTTAAGAAAAACTAAGTTTATGAGCCTGGAGGAGCCCAAATGGAATAGTCTGTTCCTTCCCTTCTGTGCTAAAATTTTAGGGATGTCCCTCTGCTCCTCATACATCTGAGTTTGCCTAAGGCTAATGCTCATGACATGAATTAATTAGGTTTTGTTCTTATAACCCCTTTGTTACAGGAACTCAGAAATGTTCTATAGAGAAGAGATGTCAAATTGACTCCTGTCTCCTGTCTGTTTACTGATTTTTTCCATGCAGGTTACACTTCCTCTAGAACCGGTCTGAATCTATATACATCCTTGAGGTCCAAACACCTAATTTTCCCATGAATATTACTATTTGTTGCAAACCAAAACCCTCTTGTATGCCTTTCTATTTATATATCCATCCACTTACATAAATTTTATTACCAATTTGATGGCCAGTATTATATATAATACATTAATATCAATAATATAAAACCCAAAACTCATCCCTGCAATCACATTGTTTATAAACTAAGTTGAGTACAATTAAGGCTTTATACCTAACAGAGAGGGGCTTCAGTGTTTCAGATAAATTATTACTGATTGATTTGTTTTATCATGTTGTCAAAATGGCATAATAAGGCACATTTTGTAAAAAGTAGAACATTACTTAATAATCGTCTCTTGGAATGAGACATGAAATAAAACATTTACATTTCCTGCCTACAATATAAAAGCACTTTCAAATTTTAGGTATTTGGGCAATATATACTATTGATAGCCAAATGAGGATGACTATAAATGAAATCCATTTCCTGGCACACAGCAAATAGACTATACTCAGGCATTTTCCTGGGAGTGGTAAATAATTTTTCACTATTATTATTGGAACAAATTTAAATTCAGAGTTTGACTGAACTATAGTTTTTCCCTTATCCATGCTAGTTCTCCCTCATTTGCATGGATAGTCAAGAAACTACTGCATTAAAATTGTAAAAAAAAAATGTTTAGCTGAAGTCCAAATCAATGTGTTTAAATAAATCCTACTTCACATGGGTTGACAGGTAAAGTATCAATTCATGAGTAGTCAAGAGGTATAAATCAAAACGGTGTTTAAATCTCAGAATCCCTTACCTACACGAGGTGTTTCTTTGTTGATGCCTACTTTCAATCTCAGTAGACTGTTATAACATGCTTATTGTGTAAAATCTTGACAGATTTATGGCACATTCGCTCAGGACTAATCCCATAAATTTGGAAGACTTTCATTTATCCTGATTCCAATTGTTTTTTACTATCTGCATTAATTGAAAGATGCCCCTCCATGTAAATTAGGGTGTGATCAGAATAATTTTGAGATTGTGGAACAGAAAAAGAAGCTTTTATAAAATAAATAGCAAAAGTTTTGCTTTGAATGACAGACAAAAAGAGGACAAGTTATTTTTATTTTGTCTCTAGTTACATTACATATAAGAATTTGGTTATTAAAGTGCCAATTCCCTCTGAAAGGAATGGAATAAAAACTTGTGCTTATCACATATGTACTTCTCTGAAAGTAATCAAGCATTTAATTTATGATTGATTATCTACATTGTCATGAGATGCCATAGATGATAAAATATGAAGACAGTTAATTACTTACTAATGGTGTTGTAAAATATTTTGGGACATATTTTGCCTATAATTCTTCAGCCTAAAACATGACAAAAAAGTTAAAAGTAATGTGTGTACTTTCACACATTAAAAAGTAATGGTATAGTTCTTATTTTATGGTGATATGATAAATATTTGACTTGTCTTGTATGTTATTTGTTAAACATACAAAACTGGTTGCCCCAGGCCATTGTTTCTTTTAAAAGAGGCACTAAAGATACAGCAGTGAACCTGAAATGCACAGATAGAACAGCCATGATGGTAACTGGATAGTATGTAAGCGTTTCTTCTATGTACACGTTTAGTGGTGTGCTGGAAAGTGGTGCGGCAGGATCTTTTACAAGTAGGCAAAATAATATAAAAGCAGCATTCTGGGACATACTATAGAGCATCATGTCCTGTAATGATATACGTGGTATGAAACTTATTGAACTGGGACAATTCTTCTCAAGCTCTATCTCGTAGGAGGGCAATCAGAGATACTCCTAGGGTACAATAGAAAGGCTCTCCAGGAAGCCCTAGTTACAGAAAAAAAGCCTTTGGCTCACAGACTGAAAAATCAGCCTCGCATCCACCCTTATTTCTGATATCCCCAGAGCTACATTGTATCGATGTCCTTCTGCCTTCTGCACTTTTTACTAGCTGCAGGTTGGCTTTTGTTAATTGAAATTCTGACTTCAGGGATACCTAAAACTCACCAAGAAATAAAGAAGCAAACAAAGAAAACACGGAAACATGACAGCTGAAATTTTCTGGGGATAAGCATGTGCTGTAAGTTGTATTGCTGTGTGTCCCTACACATGAATCAAATCTAAAATTCTTCAGTGGCAGCCCTATTCTGCACACATGTTCTTACATTTGAATAAACTCAAAGATAAAGTTGGGTCTCTATAGTACATAAGTGTAGTAATGCATCAAGCCCCAGGGCACCAAGAAGCACTCCCTGATGGAGTTCAACAGGCCTCAAAACTGACCAGTCAGTTCCTTGTGTTTCCATTAATTTGGAAAAACAGAGACAAACAAACAAACAAAATCAAGAAATAAGGCAAGTGATATGAATAAAAAAAGATATGTTTCTCATGAGAAAACATAGTAAAGGGATACCAATGAGTCCTAAGAGCTGAGAAAATTTCCTTAGAACCTGACACTGTAGCAGGAAAGATCAAAGCCTGGGTTGGTGGCCAGGGTCGTCAAGACAGGAAAATGAATGGGTAACATTGGTAGTGCTAGACCTATGAAGAAATTTATGATTAATATAGTGTATTGATAAGTCAGGGACATTAGTCCAAGATTCCAAAAATATTAATGCTTTAACGTAATTCACACACGCACACTCCTATGTGTACCATCTGTTAAGAAGATGATTATGTGGGAAGAGACCACCACCATGAGGATTATGGTGGGGAGCATGCCATACTGAAGGATGAATCATACTTCCAATGTGTCTTGAGAATGTCATATCCTAGAGTCATGAGTGCAAATTTATAATTAGACTGAGGTCCAGACAGTTTGGTGATAGAATAATCCATAAACGCTGCGTTTCAAACCATGTGAAATATGTAATGGGACTTAACACCCATTTAAAGACAAGCAGTTTTCATTTTTAAAAATAAAATATATTTTTTAATACAAAGAGCTCATATTTTCCAAAATTTAAATTTTGCAACATAACCTGAACTAAGACACAGGGGAAAAAAGCTTTACTGCAATAGGAAAATGCATTCTTCTGTAAGAGAGCGTCCTTTGGGACAGTTAAAAGTCAGATATGTGACGAGGGTATCCATGGCTTTTGACTGTGGAGAGTAAGGCCTGGAAATCATTCTTGGTGCTATTTTACTCCCGTATGGAATGCTAACATGTATAAAACATCTTTTCTTCTGTTCTATCTTTTATGCCCTGATTATGAATATGAATAAACACTGCTAACCACTGCCTTCTTTTTAATAAGTTGGAAGCTCAGTTATACAATTTCACATATACTTCAACTGTTGCATTTATGGACTATTTGATTACCAAATCTCTCTGGGTCTCAGTTTCTTTATAAAATAACTCTCATGACTATAGTGTATTCTTGTTTCAAGGCATATTAGAATTATATGATGTGAAATTTATTATTAAAATTCACATCCCTCTCTATACCCTCAGGGTGGTGATCCCTCTTCAAATTATCATTTTCTTTGGAAAGATGTAACTGATAAAAACATACAGATTTACTGAACTAGATTATATATTTTATTAAAAAAATAATTACTGTTCATGTGAACCTAGTTCATAGCTTATAGTAAGCAGTTTGGTAATCATTTGCTGAATCTCAGTTTCAGAAGCTAAGCAAAAGCTAAAGTGAGTAATCACGGAAAATACCAAATAATGGCTGAGAATAAAATTTCCCTTTCAACTGCCTCTTTTGATGTAGGGAAGAAAATTGAACAAGATAGGGGAGAACATAGTGGTAGGAATATATATATCAAATACACAAAAGTGTGTTTATTGTTTGTTTAGTTCTATTCTTCTATTTTACTAAGTTCACTTATCTTTTTAGAAATCTATAGACTATTATGGACACATGTTTAATTTTTTTAAAAAAATATGATTTTTAGCCCAGGCTGGTGTGGCTCAGTGGACTGAGTGCTGACCTGTGAACCAAAGGGTCACTGGTTCGATTCCCAGTCAGGGCACATGCCTGGGTTGTGGGCCAGGTCCCCAGTTGGGGATGCGCAAGAGACAACCACACATTGATGTATCTCTCCCTCCCTTTCTCCTTCCCTTCCCCTCTCTCTACAAATAAAAATAAAATTTAAAAAATGTGATTTTTATATTAACAGGAAATTCTGTATCTTTATACATGGCAGGGACACTATTTCTTCATGGATTTATTGGCACCAGACATATTTTACCAGCCACAACCACAGTGCTTTGGGGAGCAGTATCTAACGAGTCTTGAGAAGTTACTGAACAAAGCGGAAGTGAAAAAGAAGAGACTACCTGCACTGATTGTCCTTATTTCTCTGCTATTCTCTTTTGATGTTCTCAGAATCAGAATTTCTGCAGATGTGCAGATGCCCACTGCAGCCTATCTGGGATGTGTCATTAAAGTCTTCATGAATGAGTTATAGAAGGCTAAATTGTGTGCAACGTATCTTACGCACACAAGTCAATAATTATACAAACTGATTCAATGAAATACGTAGTCTTGGAATAGAAAAAGGAGGGAAAGAAGGAAGGGATTAAGGGAGGAGAAAATAATTTAGAAGGGATTTTAGATGAACTCACATGCTATCCTGTATTTTTTTACACAAGGTACTAAAACTGTTCATTGCCAAATGTCAGTGTATTATCATAACTGAAATTTATGTGTTGCTCATTTGACAGTCTCTCACGTGGGGTATCCCAAGTAAGCAGCTAACATCCCCTGTATCCTGAATTGAGAACACAGGATTTCTCCAATCACCTCGTAGTGCCTACCTAGTCTTCATGTCTGTCTAGCTGGGGAAGGAGAAACGGCACATTTCTTCTCCCAACTTCTCCCATAAATGTTAGTATGAATAAGTGTCACAATACAATGAACCCTGTTTGGCTGGTGAGAGCTTATCACCTGCACAGCTGAGTTAAGGGAAACAGAGAATGTCATCCCAGATGGTCAACTGCTTCTCAGTGACAAGGTTACAGCACAGGGGCTGAAACTAAATTTGGACAGGTATATGTATCTGCTTCATGTTCTTTTCATTTTAGATTCCCAACAGGGGACTACAAAACTAGGTAAACCACCAATATATATTGTTACAATATTATAAATTCATGAACTTTTGCTAACGCAAAAAGGACTCAGAGTTATTTTGTAATTGTATTCCTTCCTTTCTATTTATCAGAGAAAATGGTAGAAATGCAGGAGACAGAGACACAAAGTGTTCCGCGTATTTGGGAGTTTATCATATTTTTTAAGTATATTTTTTGGTAATGCTATTACAGCTGCCCCATTTTTCTCCCCTTTATCCTCCTCATCTAGTACCCCCATTCCCTCAAGTACCCCCCTACTTATTTCATGTCTGTAGGTAGTACATGTAATTTCTTTGACTTCTCCATTTCCTACATTATCCTTAACCTTCCCCTGTTTTGTGCCTACAAATTATGATGCTTATTCTCTGTACCTTTTCTCCCATTCTCCCCCCACCTCCTCCCCACTGATAACCCTCCATGTGATCTCCATTTCTGTGATTCTGTTCCTGTTCTAGTTGTTGGCTTAGTTTGTTTTTGTTTAGGTTCAGTTATTGATAATTGTGCATTTATTGCCATTTTATCATTCATAGTTTTGATCTTCTTTTTCTTAGGTAAGTCCCTTTAACATATCATATAATAAGGGCTTGGTGATGGTGAACTCTTTTAACTTTACCTTGTCTGGGAAGCACTTTATCTGCCTTTCCCTTCTAGATATCTTTCTGGATAGAGTAATCTTGGATGTAGGTCCTTGCTTTTGCTGACTTTGAATATTTCCTTCGAGCCCCTTGTTGCCTGTAAGGTTTCCTTTGAGAAATCAGATGATAGTCTAATGGGAACTCCTTTGTAAGTAACTGTCTCCTCATAAAGGCTTTAAGATTCTCTCCTTATCTTTAATCTTGGGTAATTTATTTATGATGTGTCTTGGTGTATTTTTCCTTGGTTCCAACTTCTTTGTGACTGTTTGAGCTTCCTGTACTTGTATGTCTATGTCCTTTGCCAGATTGAATAAGTTTTCCTTCATCATTTCTTCAAATAAATTTTCAATTTCTTGTTCTTCCTCTTTTCTTTCTGACATCCCTATGATTCAGATGTTGGGACATTTAAAATTGTCCTGGAGGTTCCTAAGCATTTCCTCATTTTTTAAATTCTCATTTCTTTATTTTGTTCTAGTTGAATGTTTATTTCTTCCTTCCATTACAAATTGTTGATTTGAGTCCCAGTTTCCTTCCCTTCACTGTTGGTTCCCTGTACATTTCTCTTCATTTCACTTTGTATAGCCTTCATTTATTCCTCTATTTTGCAACCATACTCAATCATTTCTGTGAGCATCTTAATTACTAGTGTTTTGAACTCTGCATCTGATAGGTTGGCTACCTCCTCATTGCTTACTTATTTTCCTGGAGGTTTGATCTGTTCTTTCATTTGGTCTATATTTCTTTGTCTCCATGTACCTGTTATAGTATAAGGGGCAGGGCTTTAGGTATTTGCCAGGGTGGGACAACTCACTTAGCTGCATTGTGGTCCTGTATGTCGGGGAGGGGTCAGAGAGGGAGCTGCTTGCTCAGCTCTCACCCTGCTCTCTGTCACTTCCCCTGCTTCCCACAAGTGAATTGTGCCTTTCCAGGTGCTTCCCTGGTGCTGATTCCAAGGCTGGTGGGCTTGTGTATGTTCTAGGACCCTACAAGCACCTCCAACAGACTCTCGTGTAAGACTGGCCATTTCTCCTGCCACCACAGCTCCCACTGGTTTTTATAGAAAGTAGGAGCTGTGGTTTTTTGAAACTGTTTTTTTTGAGACTTTAGTTTCCTGAGCTGGAACCCTAGGTTGTGGGGTCTGTCACACTCCCCATTTGTTTCTCCTGGCTTATCCGTATGTGCATGTGGGAATGCCCAGTCCACTAGCCACTGCCTTGCTGAGGGTCCACTCTGCTCTGCCTGCTTGTCTCCACCCCTTCTACTGGCTTTTAACTGAATGTATCTTCTTTAATTCCTTGGGTGTCAGACTTCCATATGATTTGATTTTCTGGCAGTTCTGGTTGCTTTTTGTTCTTAAATTGGTTGTTATTCTTCTTTTGGTTATGGGATTTTATCATATTTTAATGTCAAATGCAGGCACTCGTGTCATCCTATGCCTTTGGCAATACAGTATATGTTAGAACTTTCTGAGACATTTACTTTAATCTTTTTAATCTTTTTAAAATTACTTTTTTGTTCAATTACAGTTGTCTGCATTTCCTTTCCACCCCTCCCCCATACTTAAATAATCTATGCTGAAAATAAATAATAATTGATGTGAACAAAATAATTAGACAGATTTCTTTTAAATCTGACTTGATTACTCACCCATACAAATTATTGATTAAATTAAGTGATCAATTACTAATGAATGTCAACATATCTTTCATAAGAAAGTGTATTAAAAATTAAGAATAATAACATCTTTGAATTTACAATAAAGTAAATTTTTTGACATATTTTTGCTACTGGCTATTTTATATGGTGACTTACATAGTCACATATAATTTTATGATTATATTAAAAAAATGATAGGAGAGATAAGATTTAGAAAGGAAAGCTGTTTGGAAAAGGGGTTTGAATATAGAAAGACAAGAGACTTCCTTGACATCCATCAACAAGGGAAGGTTTGGATAAATAGTCTAGTCATGCAGAACAATGTTATGTATCTGTACCCAGGACTGACCAAGGACACTAAATACAACCATGAGAAATGCTCCATGACATATATTTAAATAAAAATGCAAAGCGCACAATATTGTAGATATAGTAAAATTCAGCATGAAGAGGGTGGATAATGGGTAAGAATATAGATTACTGCATGCTTTTCCCTATGTATTCTCACCCTATTCCTTAGGTTCTATTTAGTGTCGTTGCTCAATTCTAAAAGTTTTTCTCCTCTATAACTAGTTATGAAGCCTGGTGTTTCTTGTCTAATTCGTTCCAACATATTCCCATCTTGACATCCTGTTAACTTGTCTGAAACCATTTTCTCATCTTCGTTTCCACGTAGTCCCTCTCCTCACTTGGCTGTTTCTGCTCACAGTGTTCCCTTAGCCCCAGCCACACAAACTGGAAATGTTAGAGTTGTATTGAACTCTTCCCTTTTCACACTTAATGTACATGATTGATTACTGTTAAGAAAATATTTCTTATATATCCTTCAATTTTATTCTTATTGTGTCTATTCAAGTTTAGGTATTTCTTACCATCTAGATGGTTCTTGGAATTAATTTCTATATTTTAGACTTACATGCCTAAATTTAACCTTTCATATTTTAAAGGGATTATCTAAAATATTATTTTTTGATTATGATCATTCTCATCTTAAAATCCCAGTGACTACCTTAAAAATGCATTAAAACACTTTTTATTAGGTAATTTACTTACTAGGATTTAAAAACCTAGCTATGTTTTCATAAAACTGAATGTGTGTTCAAAGATACATGACATATCTTTTTATTTTTGAAAAATATCTAATATATAAGAATAAATATAGAGATAAATTCTATAAAATTGTGTTATACATATTAAACAATTATAAAAGTGGCTCATTAAATCATGTAGATATCTTATTTCTAAAAAATGTAGACTTTGAATAACATGTTGATAAAATTAACTTTATGTCTTGATCTAAAAGTATTAAATACATACTATCCAAGGTATAATAATAGATGCTACTGTGAATAAAAAATTATCTAGACATATTCTGTCTTGAAGTAGTTAATGAGAGGGAAATATGTTTTCATAGATCTTTAGTTAAAATAGAATGAAACAGTGTATGATATAGCTAAGTGGTCTGGGACACAGAAGTTGTGTAATAAATGATGGATATAATATGCTTCATGTTTCTAGACAGAGTGAGTACCTAGGAAGACTAGAGTCATTGATGGAGTGGGGTTTCAGGTTGGGGGGAGAGCCGATTTGTGAGAGCATACAAAAATTCAAGTGTTAGTGTTTTGTTCTAAGAAATATGCTTTAAATTTACTTGCAAATTAATGTTTTCTTTCCTTTTCAGTAGTAATCTTTTTATTTCATAATCCTCAAATGTATTTCTTAACACATTAAACAAGGCAGTATGAAATAGAAATTTTAACTCTCTATAGAATATCGTTCCCAAGTTACCAGTGTATTGGTAGCTATGTCAATGAAAAATTGAACCAGAAAAGTTAAAGAGGCAAGAAGGACTTTATGCAAATCCACGACAATAGGGAGAAAGTTTAATCTCAACTCTGTCAAAATAAAAAAAGAGAAAAGTTCTTAAGCACTGAAGTGAGCTAGTGAAAAAGTACTAGATGTTCAGAAAGAAAGTGGTCAATGTGAGGAGGCCATCTGTATTTGCTAAGTGGCACTCAATTAAAGTTATAGTCTTACAATTGGGGGAGTGGGTAGAGGGTTTCTATTATATTTCAAAGGGATAGCTCCCAGGTGCCTGAAAAAGACATTCCTGGATTGTATACATGGCAAGAGGGTGGGGTGAGGGGAAGAGAAAGAATTTACAAATGCAATTTTTCTAAAGTAAATGCTCTAAGAAAAGGAAACTCATGGAACTAAGGTCAGTGAATGATGCTGGGAGGGGGGACAGGGTGGAGGTTAATAAAGGGGAGAAAAAAATGGGACAACTATAATAGCATAACCAATAAAATATATTCAAAAAAAAGGAAAGGAAACTCTGGGACCAACAGTCAGGAAGTAACATTTAATCAAGTTGTGGGGGATGTTAAGGCCATCACTGTCATTTATCAAGTCAAAAGGTAAAAAGCTCAATTAGGATTTGGTGGATGAAAGGTTACAATTGAGTGAGATGACTAAAAATTCACTGTAAGAAGAACATATTTGCTATAATAAGACATGATCACTCTAGATCCAGAGGACAAAACTGTTTTTTTTATTATGAACAATGAATGGAATTTTGGTAAAACAATAATTGCTCTCAGGGAACTTAGGAAAGTTTCAAAATTATCGTGTAGGTATAAGTTTCTATAAGAAACAAAGTTTCTCTCATAGTTAAATTTGCAGTTGTTTTTACCTTATTAAAAAAGTGGGAAAATAGTAGTAAAAAATGCCAAAAGTCAGTTAGAATAGGGCATTGAATTATTAACATAAATATAATAGTATTCTTAAGCCGTTTGTAGGGTTGTACTTTTAAATTTTTTCCAAATTATTCAGTAATCACATACATTTTCATTGTTCAAAAGATGTGGGAGAATGACAATGATAAATGATCTTGCATTCAGTCACTCAGTGGATAAAAATGTCCTATTCACAAATGAATAGCTTTATCTGCTAGTGATTTTTTAAAGTTCTTTGTAAATCTGAGCTGCCATGGAAGAAAGTCTCTACGCTGCTACCACAGTTATCAAATGTTTCTCCTGAATCCGAAGGATGAAAGAGGCCCATCACATTCTGTTTATGCCAGGCACGAACTATAATCTTAAGGTAATGATCCAAGTTTTCAATTCGGAGTAGAAATCATCTTATTGTTAATGAATACATTCATTTTTATCTTAAGTATCCTCTTGGGTCATTGGTAGATAGTCATGAGATTAGTGCTGAAAAAGGAACAATACCAAATTTTTAAGCACACCAATGAGTCAAGTTCTCTTTCATGGCACTGCATCTAACAACTAATCTCTTTGATTGCTAAAATATGTTTATAATTTAGTCCAATCACAAATCAGAAGCAGAATTATATAAACTTTTTGCAGTTATCTGATTACTTTTCAGTCTTAGAGATCAGGCTTTAAGGAGAATTCTCTGAAAAAAAAATGAAAATAGTCTTTCTTGATTCTAACCCCTCTATAGTATATTTTTATCCTCCTTAAAAAAATTGAAAAAAATGGATTTTTTTAGCTTTGCACATAGATTTCTTATCCCCTACTATATTATAAGCAAGCTAAAGGGACTGGTATCATGTCATATTACTTATTTGTATAGTTTTATTACTTACTTTGTTACTAAGACTTTGTCAGGAGTTGATATAGAAAAGCTATCTAAATGTTTGAATATTTATTATGTTGGAATTGAAACTGGAAAAGTCAAAAGTCAGTGTTTGTGCTGCCTGACAACTACCAGAACTAATAAACAGAGACAGGGATTGAATCTTTACGGGCACTTTACTCAGATGGCTAACGATCTGAAGGCAGCATGTTATATATTCTAAGAGTCCACTTTACATTCCATTTCCAATCTACCATTTTTGTAAAATAAAAGTGTAGGTAAGCGGTTTGGAATTCAGGGAAAATGCCAATCAGATAAAAGCTGCAGCATTCTTACCTGGCTGGTATGGCTCAGTGGATTGTGTGCCAGCCTGGGAACTAAAAGGTCACCAGTTCAGTTCCCAGTCAAGGCACATGTTTGGGATGCAGGCCAGGTCCCCAGTTGGGGACACACTAGAAGCAGCCATACATTGCTGTTTCTTGCCCTCTCTTTCTCCCTCCCTTCCCCTCTCTCTAAAAATAAATAAATAAAATCTGAAAAAAAAAAAGCCACAACATTATTGTTGACTGGTGATTCTTTATCTGTGTCCTGGATGGTTTCAGCTCCTGATACAATAGTTTTACATGTATTAATTACTAAACTTATTAACTATATTAAAACTAAAATTTTTCAACTCTTGAGTTCTCTCATCAAAATAATTTTAGTAAAATTTTTATATCCACTAATTTAATAATTATGAACATAATTTTAAAAACAATATTAATTTATGGATCAATAAAAATAAATTAATACAAAAATATAATAAAAACAAAATTTTTAGTGTTTTCCATTTTTCCAAGTTGCAGAAATTTGTTAATTATATTTGGTTGGCCAAAGAGAATTTTTTTCTGTAAGATGGCTTTAGTAATGCTTAGTTGTCTTTAACGTCATTCGAAAGAATTTTGTTAGATCGTATTGTGACAGCTGTCATATCAGTGTGTAGTTATAAAGAAACTTAATACATGTATGAATGACTCACAGACATGGACAATGGAGAGAGGATTAACTATGGGCTAGAGGGGTGGGCTGGGTGGACGGGGGCAAAAGGGAAAAAACTGGGACAACTGTAATAAAATAAACAATAATAAAACATGAAAACTGGTGAATTTTTGTGTAGCCATTTTAATACTGAAGATGGAAGGAAATAAGGGACACTTTTGGCACATTATGCTTTATTATTTCTGTTAGAATGTACTAGAGCATGGAAGAACTGAGCCAATACCTACCCTGCAACAAAGTCTGCACCACCAGCTAAATACCTGACCATGAGACACCCCATTATCAGAAGCAACTGAGGCATGGCCACCTGCAACCTGCTGGAAACCAGTTCAATCCTCACTACCCCTCCTCTCTCCCTTGAGCTTTTCTCAGAAACAAGGCCCATAAATCTCCCAGACTTTCTGTCGCCAAATCAGCCTTCCTGATCAAAGGACATTGTCTTGCAAACACCTATACCCAGGACACCTGGGGCAAATCAGAAGGGTGACCCACCCACCTTAAGGGTCTGCTGCACACTCTTAAAATCCCTTCAACCCTTTCCATTGCTGCTGTAGTCGGCTAAGACTCAGCCCCTCATATCACATTGGCCCACCTCAAATAAAAGCCCTTCATTGGAACTTTTTAGTTCCTGGTCCTTTCTCGGCCACCTTGGCCATCGTGGCAAACAATTTCAGAGGGAACCCTTCCTCTGGGTCCCTCTATCCTAGGTTTGTCTTTGTCCACTCCTAAGTATTAGGAATTATGGCTCTCAATGCCGGAGTTTGGTGAAAAGGAAAGGAACTATTTATTCAAAAGTTATACAGGTTCAGAGTAATGGTGGAATGTCACTGTTAAAAATCTTGAAGTCCCTTAAAACACCCACAAACACACACAGTCCTTCCTTCCTCCCCTGCCCATTTAGGCCAGTCAAGCCAGTCATGGTTACCATATCTCAGGGGGGGGGAAAACACAGAAGTCTGTAGCTTGGCTAGACTCTTGGTTCTTCCCAGTAATCTGTGCTTGGCTGACAGGCTTCCCGCAGTTCCCAGCACCATCAGCTTTGTCTCCCAGATCTCCAGTTCTTAATCCCAAACCATGTGGCACCTCCTCATGGCCTACCAGTGAGAGTCCTTTCACCCTGTCCTTTCCACATAGTTTCACATTGTCCCTCCTTAAAGTCTCCATCCCTAGTCCTGCATTGTCTCTCCTATATTCTTTCAAACTGCTAATAGAGAGCTCTGTCTGCATAGCTGCTACATCTTGCTTTCCTGCTTCCTAAACCACATGGTACACAGAGCCTCCTCTCCACTCCCAAAACCCTGTGGTTCAAATCCAGCATGGCTGCCACACCTGGGTTTAAATCCTAGTATGAATCATCCTCTGTACCCCATTTCCAACTCCTCCCACAGTTGGCTACACCTGCCAGCACTCCTGTATTTTCAGAATTTCTTGGCCACCATAGTAAGTCCAGGCAGGTGGCCCAGTGTCAAGGGGCAAACCATCTCCAAGCTCTCATGCAAATGCTGTAACCAGGGCGAACTGCCTCCTAGTTACATCACAGGTCAAAGTCACTCCTATCTCCCTAGATAGACTCGTTGATACACAAAATAACTGTTTTTGCATATTAGGTATAAAGCTATCCTGCTGTTATTGATATGCAAAATAACTTTCAATGACCCTGCTCCTTGGGTCCCATCCCCAAGCCAGACTTGTGGGGGTGGACACCCCACATTCTGGATCCCGTTACAGTTCCTTTGTTTGGGGGGCCCTGGCTGTACCCAATTAAACAACCACTATATGATAATTCCTCTATCAAACCTCTAATTAAACACCATGACTATTTTCATGATTGTATAGCAATCTTTACCATGTCCACACAAATTTATATAATTGTGTTGTTACTGCCTTATTTACATGTCCATGTAATAGGGTATCATAAACTGCTTCTTCCTAGTCTTCACAATGTTCAATTTACCAGCATAAGAACTGTATTTAAGCTTAATTAAACCAGTAATTTTCAAAGTTTAGTGGACCTCAGACCACCTGAAGGGCTGGGTGAAATGCTGATCACCTGGTCCTCCTCTCAGAGTTTCTAGTTCAGGAAGTGCACAGAGGCTCCTTGGATTTGCATTTCCAGGTGATTCTGATGTTGTGGAACTGGGATCGCGCTTTGATAACCAACGTATATTATTGTACAGTGGGATGTTTACAAATGTTTTTTTACTATATATTATATTGCATATTTGGAATTCCTTGGCATCTGCTCTATTCCGAGGTATTGTTTTCTTTTATAAAGGATGACAATTAAATTTGAGTTGTTACATTTTGAGTTAAAAAGATGTAGATTTTAATCCAGACTGATCTAACTTCCAATTTTTAAATATTTTTAACATTGAACAAATTTTTTTAAGTTTTTACTAATTGTTAGTTATTTTTTACAGTTACTATAGCCTCTCTCATGAGCCAGGAATTTGTATGCTTTGCGCATAGACTACCTCAGCATTCTTTCATAGTATTATAGTTCTCATATCAGAGCTTCCTAGTGATTATATACCACAAATGTACAAAAAATTGGTAGTGGGGGATAAAAATATCAGTATTTACTCACATAATCTAATAAATGTTTATTTTATTCCAATATTTAACAATTGTTAATTCACATTGGGTCAGTTTGTAAAACTGATATTTGCTTCTGCTTTCGATTAATTAAAAATGGAATCAGTTCTCAATAGGACCCCAATGTCAAATATCTGTTGGTCTTTTAAAGGTGATTAGATCCAGGAGCAGGGAGGGTTCATTTTACTGTAATGGATTCCTCAGCATTCCTGTTGTAATCAGGTCAGTTATTGGAACTCTTACAATACAGTACAATTCTAGAAACACACTTTCTAATTAAAATTTGTATTCATTTAAGAATTAATTCATTGACTCATCTGATATTCTTTACCACTACTATGCAGCATGAACTAAAAATATAAAAGCAAAAAAGAAATGGTCTCCTTTTCTCAGAGCTTATAAAATATGGAAAGAAAGACAAGGAATTATTACACTGCATAATGATATGAATACAGAGGCTGAAACCCTGATATTCACAAAGCAGCATTCTTTCAAGAAGTACCAGGGGTTCTGCGGCATAAGCAGGGAGGGAAAGAAAAGGAATGTGAGCAAAGAGTAGCTGATACCAGGAGGCTGGATCTAGTTTGGATTTTTCCTGAGGGCAATGGCATGCAATTGAAAGGTTTTTAAATGTAAAGTGACACTCAGTAGAACCTTCCCACCCAAAGGCTCCTTCTTAAGTGAGGAGACAGTGAATGCCTGCGGCATATTCCAGAGTGAGACTATTGTGTCCTTTATAGAAGTCATTGTCATGGTCTTCCTGGAGACTGCATCCCACATGAGTCTCAGGAAAATCAGCACTGCCTTTTTTTCCCAAGGACTGAGACAAGTATCTTTCTGGGAACCTATAAGCACATTTACTTATATATACCTGGGGAAATAAACAACAACAACAACAAAAAACAGATTTTGTTTATAAAATAATGTGTATTTATTCTTACATGTTTAAACTTCAGTCACCTTCCAAGGACTGTGTATTTGATACAATACACTTATTGAGACATTTTTTCCTTTCTGAAAACATTTTCCAACTCATTGATTTTGATGTCTTTTAGTGCTTCTGCCATCTTTTATTCTACTTTTTCCATGTTGGTAAAACATTTCCCTTTGAGGAACTTTTGTATCCAGGGAAACAAACAAACAAAAAAAGGCACTCGGGGTGAGACAGGTTGAATAGTGAGGGTAGGGCATGGGGGTTGTGCTGTTTTTGGTCAAAAACTGCTGAACTCTCAGTGTGGTGTGGGTAGGTGCGCTCATAAATCACCCGTCATGAAATGGGCAAGAGCACTGAAAGAATCTTCAAAGAAACTCACTGAATTTGAAACACAGCCTCTCCCAAGAACACCAGCTGGTGCACTGGTACAGACGGGTTCCCAGAGCACTCCACTAGCAGGGGAAGCCTGTGCTGTAAGGCCCCTGCCCTCCAGAAGCTAATTCCAGTTTTCTGTGGGGTCCCTTCTCATATATATAAAATTTGCTCTTCTTCTTTAACATTAAGACCCAAAAAGACTTTTCTCAGTGGAACGTACCTCGTCATATCCTAAATACCTCCAAGAGCTGTGAGTAGGTGGAGAATGCAAGGCAGTCTCCAGTCAAATTTCCGACTTTCCACATTTTAAGAAGTAGAAAAAATGGATGTCTGATGGAGATGGTGACCCCAACCAGCCCGGAACTGTGGATGAAAAAGGGGCCCTATACTAAACTGTCAAGCTCAGGGCGGCCTGCATGGCAGCCCTAGAAACTCAGACTGAAAGCAACCACATAGGATGTTCTGAAATCAAAACTTCTTAACTAAAAGCGAGTCATGGAGAGTAGTCATGTCCTACTCCGGTATCTCCCTTGACAAAGGTCAATCTTTAACTGAACCGAATTGTTGCCTTGTTGCATCCAAGATAACATATCTTTGGAATGTCTGATTTTTCAAATCTCTCAGGGCATAATGTCCTAGCAGACCAGGACCAGGGAACCTTTCGTAGTTATCTCCTCCACCCCCACACCATCTCTTTCTGCTGTAAGTGTTCATTGCTAACTGTCCCGTACCTGCCAATGTAAAAGAAGTATTTGTCTCTTCATTTACTCTTTATTCAATCTCAGAGATTTCCCTGCTTTGCTTTCTTCTGCCTCTCTCCTATAGCACCAAAGGATTCATGTGACCCCCCCCCCTTATTTCTCCTCTTTTGGGATACAAAATTGCCATTCTCTGGAGTATTTTCTCAGTTCACTGGTATTTTTGCTTCTAGGCAATTGTCATCAATTTCGCTTAAAAGAAAAAAAAAACCTCAAAAGTTATTACCAGCGCGGATGTTTTTTTATGTTGACAGAACTCATAAAGCAAGGCAGAAGTCACAGTTAGAAAGGCACAAGAAATATTTAAATAAATCTAGATCCACAATTATGTTAATAGGGAAAAATGCCCCAATATACCCAATATAGAATCAGAAAGGAAAGTTGGAGACAATGTTTGAGTCATTCATTGTATCTATCAAATGTTGCTTCATTTGTTTTGGGGCAGAGTGCATCAAGGAAAAATTGCTCATAATCAGAAAACCTTAGAGATTTTCTTTTTCTTTTTCTTTTTTTTTAAATGGAACACTTCACAGATTTGTACAGGGGCCATGCTAATCTTCTCTGTATCATTCCAATTTTAGTGTATGTGCTGCCAAAGCAAGCACAAGACCTTAGAGATTTTAAATTTCAAAATATTTTGACAAAGCTTTACATACCTTGCCTGAAAATATGATATTTCTTTTTTATATTTATTTACCCAAAACCTCAGAGATTTTCTATATGTGTCTATTGTTTGTTTCCTGTGTTTCTTTGCTTTCTTTTTTTATAATGTAACTTCAATACCCAACTTATTGCTAGTGAACTGATGAGGAATCAATTAATTTAGAGACAAATAGGACCTATTTCATAATTTACTTTTTTTGCTTATCAAAATAAAATTGTTTGTTGTTGCTGTTTCCCTCTTTGTAAATTTTCTCAATTTCTAGCAAGATGCACCCTTGAAAATATAAAGTATATAATATTAAACTGTATTTTTAAGCAGGAGATTATTTAAACATCATATGATTGATAAAAGAATGTAATAACTATAAAAAATTAAATCAAGCCTTTGAGTCTTGGGATTGAGAGCTTTTTTCTGTTTACTTTGCTTTCTTTGATAGAGAGATATTTCATAAATTTTCATGTTACTTGACTAAAGGGGTTTGTTTCCTGTGCCTATCAAAGCCCAATAGGTAGGAACAAGAGTTTGCAGCAAAGAAAGTAAGGGTTTATTTTTAGAAAGTGGCTCTGAGACACAGGTGAGCTAGTGCTCAAACACCTGGTTCCCTGATGGCTTCCAGCAGATGGGTTATGTGCCGGGAGGGGGGAGGGGGCATCATTAATCATGGTGACTAAGGGAGTTAGGAGTATGATCCCGGTTTTAGTCATCACTGATTGGTTGTCGCTATGGCAGTGGATAGATCATCATCGCAGCTGGTCCTGATGTCAGCCATAGCGGTACCCTGACTAACCTTGGTGCTTTTCTGGGCCTGGAGCTGAAACCCACCTGAGACCTAGCTGTTACCTCTAGTTTGACCAAATCTCTGTCTCCAAGGTGGTCAACACTCAGAGGCTTTGTTACTAAGATTATTTGATACTGATTAAAACCTCATTGTCTTGAGGGCTTAATGATTAAAGGAGTGGTCATGCAAGGAAGGAGGAGGCAGGTGAGTCAGGGTGCTGGATGAGGCCAGTTTGAAACAAAGGGAAAGAATGGTCATATTAAAGAAAGGAAGCTTCAACCTGGCTAGATTCACAAAGAATAGAAATACTTTTGCTATTTTTTTTCTTTGTTATAAACTTGTCCTTATGTTCTATGATTGCTGTTCTGAATATAATAAAAGGCCAAAAATATCAAGTGTTATTTTAGTGTTGAACTTTGATATCTGTTTCTATAATTAGGATGTTTTTATTTCATTTCTCAAAAAAGAGATAAATGTTTTCCTGACAAAACCTTTTCCTTCCAATAAGAACCTACTGTATCATATACAAAGTATATATTTATGTTATATATATATATATATCTCAAACATATATATATATATATATATTCTAACTCTGAAATCTGTATACTGTTTTTCCCTCAGTAAACATGAGAATACTAGGAAGCCAAAAATACTTCTATCATTCTCAGTTGTTAGGGTGGCCATTGATGCAGGCTGTGAAAGGATTCACAAAGAGAGGAAAAATGCATAGGGAAAAGTTTACTAACTCTCCAAGGAAGGAAAGGAGCTAGGCAGGGAGAAATGCATCAGCACCAAAAGGTTGGGACTGTGAGCTTTTATTGGATTATAAGGGGTCAGGGTTTGCTTTTGTGTGGCTGCTGGGCTGTTCAGAGTGTCACAACATAGGAGGTTTCAGTTGGTTTTGTGTAAGCTGTATGTAGTTTTCTCCAATTTTATCTTTTGCCTGCAGCTGCGGGGCATGGTTAGTTCTCACCCAGTAATTTTCTAGTCCTGGGGACAGAAGCTCGGAAGAGTAAAATGGCAGTCATGTTTAACAAGGTCATAGTCCTTCTTGGAAAATGGTGCCATGATAGCAAATGGTTCCCGCTTTGTCCTTTCACCAGTGATGAAAGAAATAAATCTGCATTCATTTTGATTTCTATAAATGTAGAAGGAAAAAGAAAAGTAATTACACCACAAAACCAACAACAAAAATTCCAGTATTTAGCAACATTTCTTTTTTAATTTTTTATTTTTATTGACTGTTAGTGAAAAGAAGGGAGGGTAGGGGTGTGGACAACATCAATTTATTGTTCCACAGCCTAGAAGCAAATCCACAGCCTTCATATTTTAGTACAATGCTCTCCCTGTGCAACCTTCACACTTCCAGATGATGCTCTAACCAACTGAGCTACTCAGCAAGGGCACAAAATTTATTTTTCCAGAATAAAATATATCAGTGTTGACCTTAACATTTTTTAAATACCTAAAAACTCTTAAAAGAAAATGTACTCTTTTTTAATACCTAAAAACAGACAGTACTGGTCTTTTACATTATTTCATACAGAAATTGACAGAATACTGTATATTTATACACACAAACCTCCATGCAGTTGCAAAAAGAAAAGTGGTAATGTATTCAGTACTTCCCCATGTAATTACCTGCAGGAGACCATTCTGTGTGGTGTGGGCCCAGCTCCCACCCTGAGATGCACAGGACCCACACCCACAGATAGGTTCTCCCATGGGGAATCAGGCCTGCACTGTGCCTAGGCTGCTATGAGATTTGCTTTTGCTAAAACTCCCTCACCCTGAATTGAGGCAGCAAGTTCTTACTGTAACTTCCTAAAATCCATGCTAAACCTTCCTAAAATAAATGTAACTGGTTCAACCACTTTCCCTTTTTCATTTGCAAATATTCTTCTGTGATATGATTAGTGGCATTGGCTCCTTTGCTGTCTGTAAAGGTAACCACCTAAAAAGAACCTATGCATAGTAAATGAGGACCATCATGTAATAATGTGTGGAGTAACCCAATAAAGGCCGGTCACGGCAAGGGCCAGGGCTTTTGCTCACCTTGAGAGAAAAGCCATGCTGTCCCTTTTCCTCCACTGGACTCGATAGTCCATGTGAATGTCTCATTCCATCCATAATGATGCAGACACTGCTGGCTGGTGTCTGCATCAATTACCTTTAAATGGATATATTTGTATATTGGGAGACACCTTTCCATGGCCTTTGTGTGTTACTATTATCAGCATTTCAAGAATATGTGTATAGAGAACAACACAGAAACATAGATACATTTTTTCTCTTCAGAGAAAGGGCTAGATATCTTTCATAAACAGATAACAAACTGAACTAACAAGCCAAATAGAGACAGCCTCATAGATAGAGAGCAGACTGACAGTTCTGGGGAGATGGTGGGGTGCAGGGCTCAAGCAAAAAAGAACAAAAAAGAGAAAGGACTAATGGGCACAGACAACAGTGCAGTGACTGCTGAGGGAGGAGGGATGGAAGAGGATGGGAAGGAAGGTGGTAAAGGAGGGATAAATGGTAATTAAAAAATCTAATAATAATAATAATAACAACAATAGTAATAATGATACAGTCTTTTTGTGGGGCCATGTTTGGGCAAGTTTACCAGAAGCCTGCTTAGAAAATTGAGTTTCCATGGCTTAGGATTTCTTAGCTCTGACACAAATTCATAGTGTACATGTGGCATCTACCTGGGCCATGCCGTATCCCATCTGTAAGACTTGAGGATCAAGGAGAACTCATGTGAACATGCAGCTTATCCTATCTCTTGAAACATAGGTAACAAAAGCATTACTCTGACCTGGGAATCTCAATTCTCTGCCATCATACATGACACATTGGAAGGCACACTTATCAAATTACAAATAGGCTAAAATCTCCAGCTTTTAACACCTTACTATATATTCAACTACAGAAGAAAATTAATATAGAATGAGGCCTTCCCAGAAAGTACCAGCCATGTAATATGAAAAATAGAGACATTTATTGAAGAAGATACAAGGTACGAGCAACACAGTGCCTAGGACAAACACTCAGTCCCCTTCAAAGTAGGCACCTTGGGACCTCACACATTTCTCCCAGTGGCTATCAGCTGCTCCATCATATTTTCCTGAATCATACCAATGGTCTGAAATCTCTCCCCTTTTAAAGGTGACTTGAGTTTTGGGAAAAGCCAGACGTCACAGGGCACCAAATCTGGGCTGTAGCAAGGCCGAGTCACCTGGGTGATTTGATGTGTTGCCAAAAACCTCTGCAATGAGACATGATGCATGAGTGGGCATGTTGTCATGATGAAGCTGCCAATCACCAGTTGCTCATAGCTATGGCCTTTTGAATCATCCAAATAGTTTCCATGGATGAATGTTTAAGCTTAACACAAAGTTTGGTGCAGATTCATTGCTCTACTTGCTTAGTCATTTTGAATGTGACAGCCACACAGCACGCATGCTCACTCAGTGGTGTCTACCACCTCCACTCATTGTTCATGCATGTGCATTACAGTCCACTCTTCTTATCTGCCAGGGTACATCATGTTCTAATTGTATTAACAGTGGTTGGAATTTTTCTGGGTAGAGCTCTCATATATCTTGTGAATTTTTCTATTGCTGATACATAAGTACATGAATAAAAATACACTTGTAAAAAAAGTATAGTATGATGAGTTTTGATTAATGTATATCTATCAAGCCCCCAAAAGATATGCCCAAGTTCAATCACTTTAGCATTTTCATTTGTATCCTGTTCTACCGGCTTCTACTGTGAACCTTTCTAGGCCATGATTGTTTCTTATTTCTGTGCCCATAAATTAGCTTGCCTCTTTTTGAAGTTCATTTGAAATAAATCATTTTGTATAGGTTCTTTATGGCTTCTTATTCTCTAAATAATGTTCCTGAAAGTCATTATGATGCTGTGTAATTATATATTTTTTAAATTATTGCTGACTGAAACTTCATTAAATATATAAGCACAATTTGTTTCATTAAATATATAAGCACCCATTCTTCTGTAGATAAACATTCATATTGTTTCTAAGTTTTGGTTCTTATGAATAAAATTGCATTAATGCTGTGTGCATTAATCCTTGTGAATATTTTTTTGGGTAAATACCTACAAGTGGGTTGAATAGATCATGGAGTACTATAAAGTAAGAATCCAGGGAGGGCCCCCAAACTGGAATTATCTTCTGGAGGGTGGGCCCCTTTTAGTGCAAGTTATCCCAGCTAAGTGAGCGTTCTAGGAACCCATGTGCATCACAGTTCCAGCTGGCATTTTTGTGAGAGGCTGTGTTTAGCTTCAGTGATTTTTTTTGAAGATCCTTTCAATGTGTTTGCCCATTTCATGATATATGATTTATGAGCATATCTGCCCACCTCTCACTGAGTGTTCAGCAGTTTTTGACAAAAAAAAAAAAAAAAAAACCCAACAGCATGACCCCATGCCCCACCCTTCCTATTCACCTGATGTCTCCCTGAATGACTTTTTTGATCCCTGGGATGAAAAATGTCTTCAAAGGGAAACATTTAGTAGATATAGAAAAGATGAAACAACAACAACAAAAAAAAAATGGCAGAAGCACTAAAAGACATGAAAATTAATGAGTTCAAAAACTATCTTGAGCAGTGAAAAAAAAATGTCTCATTAGGTGTATTGAATCAAATGGAGAGTACTCTGAAGGTGACTGAAGTTTAAACATGTAACAATAAATACAATTTTTATAAGTAAATTCTGTTTTTTTGAGGGTCAGCTTGTATGGTATATGCTTAACTTTTTAAGAAATTGGTAATTAGGTTGCCACAGTGGCTCAACCATTTTATACTTCTACCAGAAAAGTGTACAGGTTTCAGATATTCTTTATACTCTCTAACACTCTAGTGGTTGGAAAGTGATATCTCATGGTGTTTTAATTTACATTTCCTTATGCAAATTAATGATGTCAAATAACTTTTCACGTGCATTTGTTGTTGGTATATACTATCTTGTGAATTGTCTTACTATATTGTGCTTCTAAAAATGTGGTATTTATCTTTCTATAGCTTTATTGAAATATTTTATATGTATTTTTTACATAGATATATATGCTTATACTTTTTATATACTATATGCATGTATTAAATACCTTCAACTTATAGCTTTCATTTTTATGTTCTTAGAGATGAATTCTACTAAGTGGTTTTTAATTTTTATGAAGTTTTATTTATTGTTCTAACTTTTTAAAAATAATCATGAGTGTTTAATCTGTGGATGGGAAGGGGTCGCATACTAAACCCAACAAGCCCAGGGGTGACCTGTGTGGTGGCTTTACTGACTCGGTGACCTAACGTGACCAACAGGATGGCCTGAAATTAAAACTTTCTAACTAAAAGCAGGTCATGGTGGAGAGTGAAGTCCTGGGCCAGTACCTTTCTTGACAAAAGTCAATCTTTACATGAGCTGAGCCTGTTTTATTATCTTTTTGCATCTACATTAACATACCTTTGGAATGTCAGAGTAATTTCCTTTTTCCAGACCTCTCGCTTGGGGAACAATTTTCCACCCAGAGCACCAAATCACTGAAACAAACAACATTGGTTTTTTATTGTGTTGATTATTAAATGTTAATATTCTATACCTACCTGTGTAAAAGAAGTATTTAATTGTTGTACTTTTTATTCAATTCCAGAGATTTCCCTCCTTTGCTCTCTCCCACCTGCCTAATCTATCACCAATGAATTTCACGTAATCCACTTATACCTCCTCCATTGATTGTAACATGTAAAATAAGGTTTGAAATACCCATTTTCAGGAACATTTTCTCAATCTGTTGAGATTTTGATCCCCTGCAATTGTTATCAGTTTGAATAAATTAATAAAAATTCTTACAGGTTTGAATGTTTCTTATGTTGACAAATCCATTCTGAACTAAATTACTTCTATGGTTTAAGGTATGGCTTATAGATATCATTATGTGGTATTGTTTTCTTTACATATGTTGTTTTTCTTAAATGATATCAGTTATTCTGACATCTTTATTGATGATTTGCCATTTGCATTGTTAAATGCTTATAACATCCCATAAGTTAAAAACAGTAGTGCAACCAAATAAAAATGGAGGTTCATTTTCCTCTTGCTACAAAAGCCAAACTCGTGAGGTAGATGCTGGTGCAAAAGGAAAGGGGTTTTATTCTGGTGCAGGGCTGCCTGGGAACTCGCAGACTCCTATCTCATCTCCTCTTTCTGCCATGGAAGAAGTCCAACCGTGGCCTCAGCAAGGCCAAGTAAAAAGCCAGTCTCCTGAGCTCCTGCTCCGTTGTAAAATAGCCCTTTGTAGTCTGCACGCAGCTGCTAAGGGGTCTTGTAACCGGGTGGCCTGGGGTTTGGCCACTTGCCTCTGTGTATCAGTATAACATGAAGATTTGTGGAGAAGGAAATAGGTTTTTATTAACAGGGTACTCAAATTGAGGTAACAAGAGAGCATGTGAATGCATTGTCAAGAGCAACACTGTGGGTTGGGGCAGAGAGTGACAGAGAGAGACAGAGAGAGAGACAGACAGACAGAGAGGGAGAAAGAAAGGGAGAGGGAGAGGTCTCCACCTGGAGGCAATACACCATGTGGCTGCTAAGGCCACGTGGCCATGGACAGAACAGGTCAATGCATTGTGTGAGGGCAGGTCATGAGTTTCTTTGTTCCCCTGGGATTATATTAGTTTGGGCGTGGTACAGACCACCTGCTTCCTCTAAATGATGCAAGTCCTTCCCAGACTTTTGTGTGCTTTGGGTGAGTTCACCTCCCAACTAATCCCTTCTTTCCCCAGGCTAGACTAACAGGCTTCTTTGCTCCAGCACCTCCCCCTGCACTATTTTGTCTTCCAAGGCACATGTGCCTGCCTTCCTCTAGTCCCACTCCCAATCTGGTATCAGAGGGTGGGAGGAAAGGGCTTTTATTCTGTCTAATTATTTTGCTAGCTTTTCGTACATGCAGTGTAAGAACGTCCCCCTCCTGCCATCTTGGCTGATGGCACAGGCACCCTGGCACTCTGACTGATAGTTTTCCTATAACAGTAGGTGTGATATTTGCTGGTATTTGTAATTTTGGTTATTAATTCAGTTATGAATTTACTTGTGCTCGAATATAATATTTGTATATCAAACCAGAAGCCATTTCTGCAGGGAACAAGCAAGTTTTCAAATCAAGTTTTAGTTTTAGTCTAAAATACCTTGTTAAGGCTGTTCCCTGATTTTCTCAAAATATAAAGGATATTTTACAAAACCAGGATACTAATAACTTTAAACATATAGCTACATATGTTATATATCAGAGCTCATTTTATATAAGGAATTAACATTAAAGCTTGTATTTGTTGGCTAATTCCTGTATCTTTTTTTAATCAAATGTGCATAAGTTTGAACTAATCTTCAACATAAAACATACTATGTGTATATGCATGCTATAGAGAAAAGACCACTGAAAATGTGATTTAATAAGCTAATGCAAAATAAATGTACTTGCCCCTAGAAATGCAATCTATAACTCTTCCAAAAATGTTAGGGAGATTTTTAAGTTCATTTTTAATTAATACAGCATAGAAATGACTCCTAAATGAAAGCTTTGGATAACAGACTTTTAAAATTTTCTTTTTTAAAACAATTCAAAACTTCCTGATATGTTTTACAAAATTCTAGAAATATTACAATTCTAATGTGTTAATTTATAGTTCAATATTTAAAGCCCCTCTAAGTAATACTATTAGATGTTACCCATCTCTAATAGAACATTTCCATTGCATTTTAGAAATCTGCAGAATGCCATAGGAGGTGATAATAGACATGGAGGCCAAAATTAACATTAATGAACTTTCTATGTTTAGTAGATACTTTGGGTAGAGTTTTTGCATGGTAGACAAGAGAGTGGAAATGCAATTCTAATTGGCCTTAATTAAAGATGCATAATTAATTCTCTTCATATAGTGCTAAAAATCCCAGTGTCTGTTCTTTCAGTTGGCCTCTACATATGAAGATGAAAAAATTGTATTACTTTGATAATGGTTATCAAAATAAACTTTAAAATATAAAATACATTTTTGTAAAATAATCATGGCTATTTTATATTGATCTAGGAATTACTTTTCCTTTAGTATAAGACTAACAAATTAATATTTGAAGATATTTGTTAAAAAGGATGATTACATAAACTCTCCTTATATATACTAGAAGTTTTGAAAGTTACTTATTATAAGAGTATAATACAGTATAACAATGAATAAAGTGAAAGTGAGAATTGAGATTAAACTTTTAAAAAAGTATTAAAATAAATATATTAAATATATTAGGCAGAGTTTTAAAGTAATATAAATTACTTTAGGATGATTGCCAATTCTGAAGAAATTACTAAAATAATAATTGAAATCCCCTATTTTGTTATCCCTCCAAAACACCAAATTTTAGAATTTATATTACTATCATACTGGTATGAGAGGAATAAAAAATTAAGGTAATAAAGCATGATTATGGACAGTAAAAATAAAAACAAAACATGATCTTTCAACTATGAAACCTTTTTAATTTTATTTCAAATCAATTAAATGTATTTCTAAAAACTAAGGGAATTGACTATAATCAGATCATAGTTCATTGTAATTCTCTCATTAAGTCTAATATGGCAAGGGATTGTTAAAGGTCATGTCTTGTATATTATTAATTTGGGAATCAGTTTTTGAATAATCTTTTTGATGCCTACAGATAAATTTATGGAGAAATTAAGAATAGGGGTATATATATTTTTCCCTTGAGGCTAATTATAATTAAATATTTGTGTTTGTGTTAAAACAATTATATATATCTTACCTTTAAAATAACAAAAATCATCAGTACTTTACCATTAAATATCCTTGAGTTTATTTTTTGTTGTTGTTGTGCTAAAGTGATTTTATTTTATTTTTTATTTTTTTCCCAACCCAGACCACCGCACCAGCCCTCCCAACCTCTCTCCCATTGCCACCCCCCTAGTTTTTATCCATTTGTCCATTATACTTGTTCCTGTAAACCCTTCCCCTTTTCCCATAAAATTCCTTCCCCTCTCCCCTCTGGTGACTGTCAGTCTGTTCTTAATTTCAGTGTCTTTGGTTATATTTTGTTTGTTTGTTTATTTTGTTGGTTAGTTCCTGTTAAAGGTGAGATCATATGCTATTTGTCTTTCACTGCCTGGCTTATTTCACTTACCATAATGCTCTCCAGTTCCATCCATGCTGATGCAAAGGGTAGGAGCTCCTTCTTTCTTCCTGCTGCATAGAATCCCATTGTGTAAATGTACCATAGTTTCTTGATGCATTCATTTACTGATGGGCACCTAGGTTGCTTCCAACACTTGGCTATTGTAAATTGTGCTGCTATGAACATTGGGGTGCATAGGTTCTTTTGGACTGGTGTTTCAGGGTCTTAGGATATAATCCTAGCAGTGGGATTGCTGGGTCAAAAGGTGGATCCATTTTTAGTTTTCTTAGAAAATTCCATACTGCTTTCCATAGTGGTTAAACTGTTGCAGAGCAAACAGAAGGTTCTCGAGACTGGCAAAACACTTCCAAAGTCTCACTTTCTCGAACCTGAGGGGTCAGTCTTCCACGGGCAATTAAAATCCCGGACGAGCCCCCAAAACTGTTACTGAGCAACAGAAAGGGTCCGTTATTGTCCGCCGCCTTATGGAAAGATGTCTCTCAAAGCCAGAGATTTGTGAAAAGGAAAGGAAATGTTTATTTAATACTATACAGAGTTAAAGTAGTGACTTAACTTCATTGAAATATCAAAGTCCTTTAGGATACCTCACAGACACCCACAGTGCCTCCTATCTCCCTCTGCCCTAAGTCAGGGTACCATGATTGCAAGGAAGAGAAGCAAACATCTAGGATCCAGGCTCTTGACACCGTCAGCTGTGTCGTCTTCCAGGCAGGATCTCTGGTTAATCTGAAGCCATGTGGCACCTTCTCAAGGCCCACTGGCAAGAGTTCTTTCACCCTTCTTTCAGGCAGTCTCTCTTGCTCCCAGGCCACACAGCCGAAGGGAGCACCCCAAAGCCACGTGGTCCCCTTCTACCAAAGCTGTGGGGATGGGGTCCCCACTGTGGCAAAGCCTCGTGGCTCTCCCTCTTCACCAAAGCTGCAGGGGTCTGCACTCTGGTGAAGCCACGTGGAATCTCTCCCTCTGGCAAAGCTGCGAGAGGGTCTCCACTCGGGCAAAGCCTAGTGGCAATTCTCTGCTAAAGCCACATGGTGACTTTCCCTTATGGAGCTGCGGGTCCTGCTCTCTGGTGAAACCGCATGGGTCTCTCCCGTGAAACCGATCTCCCCCCAAATGGCTGCCACGCCTGGGTTTAAATCCCCACGCCAATCCTCCTCTGCAGCCCCATTTCTGACTCCTCCTACAATCGGTTACACCTGCCAGCATTCCCGTATGTTTCCAAGGTTATTGGGATGCCATCATGAGTCTGAGCAGGTGTGTCCCATTTTCTGGAGCCAATCTTCTCCAAGCTCCCACACAGGTGCTTTAACTTAGGGTTCCTCCCTCAGTCACGTCCTTGGGGAAGTCCTTTCCATCCCCCCTGGCTCAGAGCATGGCCACAGCTGTTTAACATATCTATGAAACCAGTTAAAGGTTAT